>CM062826.1:697650-1041517 GCA_031772345.1 Himalopsyche anomala
TAATATTGTGTTTTTCTTAATTATTAAAACAGGTGGACTTTATACATTTATTCAAGATTTTGACTGAAGGTTCTTGGTGTAATTTTAATATTAAATTTGAACCGTTTAAATTTTGTACACTCTTACACGTTTTGTCACCCCGATTTCAACTTTCGGCAATAAGTCTATCGTGTGTATGATATGTAAGAAATAAATTTATTTATTACTTGGTTAAAAGCTATTGATAGCAATATATAATTATTTTATCAGTCGTTTTAATGCTCTTCAATTAGTTGAGGAATTAGTCGCATAAGCAGATACAATCTCTGTAGATCTTTAAAATTACATGTGAGTACCGTTAAAATGTTTTGACAAGACTACTGATTTAAATAGTGGATATTTTAAAGCAAAACCCAAGTCTCTGGTAACAAAGCGTGTGTGAGTTTACAAAATTTGATTGATTCAAATTGTATATACACATCGACTGTCGAAAAGAAAAAGGACGTTACCCACACATAGCAAATTTTACAGGAGACACAATAAACGTGTTTTAATGATTTTGGGCTATATGCAATATAAACTGCCTGGAAGTACACGTAGACTTCTAAACTGGTGTTTAATTGACATAATCTAATATTAATTAAAGAAATTGTTTAAGAAAACCCTTTTTTTTCAGTCTTTTCTCTTGGTTTCAAATTTTCACAAGCTCATCTTTTTTTCAAACTTAACAGCTAAATTAAGATACTAATTCGGCATTTGCAGCTTACATCCTTTTGATAGAACATGTATCAAGTTTGATACATTGCGAATATCGAAAAAAAGCTGTTTTTAATCAACTGTGGGCTACGTCATTTTCCTTTCCACAGTCGATATGTAGTTACTTATACAAATCGTAATGGGTATTTCTTGTTATCAACACCAAGACATACATGTTTTGGTTGTTTTTTTTTTATTGTTCTTACTTAATAACAGATATCAGACCCATTCAGTTTTTGCTTCAAATTGATCGATTCAAATACATTTTAAACAACGCCTACTCTTAGAACACTTGGATTAATCAAGGCAATAACGATCACTTGAAAAGATTATTTGTTTTTTCATTGATTATTTTTTTGATATCTCAAAATGAGGAGCAAACTTTCTCAACAAAAACAGTTCTAGGATAACTGCTTGCTAATATGTCACTTGAGTTCACTTTTACTAGAGAGAAAGATTAGAAGTATGAGAATAAAATAATACTAATATTTTGCTTTCTCTATTTCCCGTTTTGAGAATTGGTTAAGTAGAAGAGAAGTCAGACATTACATAAAGCCCGTCGGTTTTTTAAAACCAGGCTTTCAAGAAAAATTCGCGACATTCGAAAGCCGGTTTTTTCTACTCGGTAACCCGTCTTTAAATATTAAAATTAATATTGATTTTTTACTATTATTCAATTAAAAACGTTAGTATTTTTACTTGAAATTGCCTTGGTTATAATTTAAACGAGATGAAATATGTAGTTTATTATTCAGTAGACAGCAATGAATGCGTTGCTAATATTATATATCCGTTTATTCAAAAAATATTTTTGCTCTGCACTTAGGCTTAAATACACTCGATTATAGATTAGGTATAACTACTCCACTACTGAATAATGAACAACGGATTAAAAAAATGTAAATTTGACTATATTTTTGTAATATTATTTATGATTTTTTTTTCGTTATTTTTATTGAATTACCCGTTTTGTGAAACTTCAAAAACCAGTTTAAGCCAAGCCTTATTAGTAAATTTGGGCCCATTAGAGGTGAAGTGAGCCAAGGGGTATTTTCTATAAAAAAACAGTTAGATGCGTTGTAATATTCTACAAGTATCGTAAACGTGTAGTAACCTCAGTTAATCCACATTGCAGTAGTGCATCTCCGTAAAATAAAAAATATGCAATCCACCAAAACACCAAGTTATTTTACTAATTGGCTCACTTCACCTCTCGATGGCTCATATTGAAGATCATTTTTTCATAAGCCATGATTATAGACATCCATATCTTCCTTAAAAACAGGTTGAAAGTGTCTAAACGTAGATTCAAACCAGTAAACGTCGCTATCAAACCATATATTAACAGCAGAAAAATATATTGTCAATGTTTAATATTATTATAAACGTGTATCTGTCAATAAATGTCCCTTGATAATAATCAAACTGACATCTTGCAAAATCTATTATATTGTTGTGAAGGTAGAATGAATATTTCTAGAAACAATTCTAAATAAAAGTTGTGTAAAAAGGATGTCAGCAGTAAGTGACATTTTTTGAAACTGTCAAATTGCGTCCCCTTGTAATAATTTAACTCCTATATTTGGGAGTTGTCATCTACACAAATATTCACAAAAACCTGCGCGGATTAAATGAGTTTTCAAAGCCTACGGTTTTCTATATTTAGTGCACTTTATGTGTTATACCAGGGGTTCCCATACTTTTTCGGGTTCCGGCACCCTTAAAATATCGGATTTTTTTTTTGCGGCGCCCCAAGTCAAAACATTGTTTATCTCGTGGCAAATTTTCTCGTTCAACTCTTCACCCGTTGGATTCACAAGATTTTTTAAAAGCTAAAGTGAAAAAACTCTGCTCACTAACCGTTTTAACTAATTGGCAAAGTCGATGGTCAAAGTCCCTTCGTGGTAGAATTACCTATTTATTTTTCCCAGATATTGTTTTTCGTCAGAATGCAACCTGGCTCTCTCCGGATCACTGGACCTCACAATTTATCACCGGACACGGTGCGTTTAATGCCAAGCTACATAAATTTAAAATCAAACCTAACCCACACTGTCCTTGTGGTGACAGTAATCAAGATTCAGAGCATATTCTCTGGAATTGTTCGATTATGTCTGTTGAAAGAGGTATATTGTTTTCGTTATGTAGAAATAACCGTGATGGTCCTATCGGGCATCCAGATCTAGTTTCATCTCCAGAAAATTTCGCTCACTCCAAGAAATTTGCTACTTCTTTTGGAGAAAAAGTTTACCTTCCCTGCCCCTCACCATTCAATACTTAATCATATTATATCTGTTTTTCCGAGAGGTATTTTTCACGTTGCTAACAACTATTTTTCGTAATAGCAGAAATTTCGTAAGTTATTGAATTTTTGGAATAATGTTTAAGTTTGCTAACAACCATTTTTCATAATAGCAACAATAGTCCTTGTAAATTACTTAATTTTTGGAATAATGTTTAAGTTTGCTAACAACCATTTTTCATAGTAGCAACAATAGTCCTTGTAAATTACTTAATTTTTGGAATAATGTTTAAGTTTGCTAACAATTATTTTTCCTATTAGCAGAAATAGACCTCGTAAATTATTTAATTTTTGGAATAATGTTTAAGTTTGCTAACAACCATTTTTCATAGTAGCAACAATAGTCCTTGTAAATTACTTAATTTTTGGAATAATGTTTAAGTTTGCTAACAATTATTTTTCCTATTAGCAGAAATAGACCTCGTAAATTATTTAATTTTTGGAATAATGTTTAAGTTTGCTAACAACCATTTTTCATAGTAGCAAAAATAGTCCTTTAAATTACTTAATTTTTGGAATAATGTTTAAGTTTGCTAACAACTATTTTTCGTATTAGCAGAAATAGACCTCGTAAATTATTTAATATTTGGAATAATGTTTAAGCTTGCTAACAACCATTTTTCGTATATATATAAATAAATAGTTAATTAAATTATTATATATTAAATTATTATATATAATTGAGCAGCCTTATATAGCCTCTCACAACGCTGCAGAACGGTTCAAATTCGTTTAGTGCAAGATTTCACCCACAGATGTCATTATTAGTTAACTAAAACTTTAAATAGAGTTTTTTTTTCGTTACCATCACTTGGACTTGTGGAGCAGTGCGTTAGGTGTCCGAACGTCGCGCATGAAAATTGGGGCATGGTATCGAATCCCACAGCTTGAGAGAATATTTTTTGAAAATTAATTGTTTTTACACATAATAAAATAAAAATGTCATGATTTCAAAAATTCACTCATGACGTCAGAGAAAAATGAAGAAATGAATTAATGACGACAGCGAGGCAGGATGGGGGGGAGGGGGACCGTCTTTCTTGACGTCATCGAAAAGGCGAAATCGCGACCATAATATACAAACGAAAAAAGTATCTCTTTAGTATGAATAAAAAAATGTTGACAGCGGGGCTGGGGCGGAGGAGGGGAAGGGGAAATCGGGGACAATTTACAGACGGACGGACATTAACGACTATTAATATATAGATATTTTGGAAAGGAAATTTTCCACAGTGCAGTTTTTAAAATTATTTTTAAAGTTATGTACATTCACATAAGTTTTGTCACTAACGACCAGAGTTTCACCTTTCGGCATCTTCAGGCGTTCAAATGCACGGATTTACTTGAACTAACGCTTAGTAAATGAATGTATCGTGTTTGAATAAGAAATACATGTATCACTAAGTTTAAAACAATTGCTGGCGAAAAGGATTAACCCATGGGAATTCCTACAGATTTGAATGGTGGATATTTTTAAGAATTATATTTATTTTTGTTTGTTTTTTAGAAATTTTATGATTATATTTACTCACACGTAGGGTATAAAGGTGGGGAATTCGGCAGATTTACCTGCTCGTTCAAAATCAAACGATTCAAATTTAATATTGAAATTTCACCAAGCATTTTCAGTCGAAATCTTAAATTATGTTTATAGTGTTTGTACATATAGAATTATAATTATTATTTCGGGATATTTATATATTCTACGGACCACTCAAAAAAACGAAATGAAAAAACCGTTGGATCTGCTTGAAAAAATATTTATAGCAACACGTTCTAAATTTTCATTCACTTAAATAATATATCATAGCTCGGTTTTGATTGACGGAGAGGGACGAAACTGTTCATATGCCATAAATCCACGCTGCCTGCCATACTAAACAACACGGTGATTCGGAAGTGTATTAAAATTTGACACCATTTAGGCATATTAAACATTTTCAGTCGCACCTGATCCGTTTTATATTTTGAAATATCTGTTTAGATATATATTTTTTTTTTTCATTTCTAAGTAAAAAAATATTTCTCACGTATTTATTATTTTTATTGTAAACTAAAATCAAGCCTATCGGTCAAAATCTTTCAAAGTGGACCTTTTAATTCATTTTTTTTTTACCTAGTTGATTTTAACCTTTTTTCAACCTTTTTTTGTTATTTGAGCAATTATTAACATCATTAACTCATTGAAAAAAAATTGTTTGCTGCAATAATAGTCAAAATATGATATCTATTTCTAAAATTGAAAAATATCTTTTGAGTGTAGTCACATCTTGAAAAATGGGGTATCATCATCATGAATCAGTTTTTTTTTAATCCATGCCCGAGAACCGTTTGTTACTCGATTTTTTTTAAACCATGTCCGCTCCCAATGTGGAGCATATGGACTCCTAATAGAGTTTATCTCAACAAAAGTGTTTCTACGAGAACTGCTTGTTACTCAGTTGCTCAACCTCTCTTTTTCCAAAGAGAGTAGGATAGAAGGATAGGGCTAGGACAGGGCTAGTAGTAAGCTAATCGCTCTCGATACGCCCGTTCATAGGATAGGATGGGCGGGGTTGTTACTCAATTACTCAATCTATTATTTTCGAAGAGAGTAGTAGGAATAAAAGGATATGGGACTAGGACAATACTAGTGATTAACTAATCGCTGATTAACTAGGCCTGATTATTTTAAAGGGTTGAAATGATTTTTAGACATTACAAACTCCAATGACATCAAAAAAAAGAATACTGATGACTTTAGTGAAATAATCAATAAAACAAGATATGGTTAAGATTTATTGGGAAATGAAAAGAATAATGTTCATGTGCCCCAAAAATCTTCTCTTGAGTCTTTTTTTCAATCAATCTATCGGATAATTTACAAATCACAGATATATCATATAACATTAATTTTACTGTTTTCTACTCTACCCAATTTTGAAAATGATTAGCTTAAGGCGGAGAAAATGAGTACTAAGCAACAATTTTTCAGTATAATTTAAATCAGATTATAAAAAAAAGTTTTAAGACACATTCTTTGTCATCCTATGGATCTGGTTGATTTTTTCCGTGACGTTGGATCATCATCATTCATGCGGGAACAAAACAGAACAGTTTGCAATAAATCATGTGAAAATTTCATTGCCCAGATGAACGTTTGACTAATATTGTTAAATAATGCATACCACGCAATCCACCAGGTGAATTTGATCACCAATACACATTCGTATAATTAACTATTAACTGTACATTATTCTTAATTATATATCGAAAAAAAATGTAGATTTTTTTATTGTTTTCACTTAACTTATCTAATATTTACAACACTAAGTATTTAAGATTAAGCGTTTACAAGGCAAAGAGAGTCAATTTTGTCTGATAAGGAAGTGCGAAGAATATATCTGTGAACAGGGGTGGGTTCTGAGGGGCTCATGCGAGCCTCTTGTTAATTTTCACCAAGGCCGGAGAGCCCTTTATTGATTTAACAGAAAACAATATTCTCAGATCAAATAAGTATATAACTGCAATTTCTGACATATATTAATATCTAGAACAAAAGAGCAAAAAAGAATGTAAGAGTTTTTAATAAAATCTTTAAAATAAAATCATTTTTCACCAACTATTGTCAGTGAACGTAGTATTTTTTAAAATGCTGAATGTCTACTTTCAAATAATTAATTTTAAAAATAATATACTCATTTGTACTAACTACACTTTTATTTAATAAGATCAGAACCACACTTTCACTGACAACTTTCAACAAAGTGTTGACAGTGAACACCCTAAAAGTATTCAAATTAATAACAAAATGTTATGAGTGATTTACAGTGATTTAAATAATCGATTTTTTTTTATAAAATTGTCTTTCTTGTCTTCAAATAGTATGTTAATTAAGACCTTTGTTTTTAATGATCAATATAAATAACTACACCTTACAATAGCGAGATCAATCTGGGATCACGGAATTAAATTTTTAAATTCCTAAGTTCTGACGTCAAAAAAATACAAACCCTAAACACAGCTAGCTATACGGCTTAAAAACACCAAAAAAATTGTACATTTAAAAAGTAAAGATACCGTAAGGTGAATTTTATTTTTGAAGCATTTTTCTGCTTACGCATTACTACACGAAACGAATGAACCCAGAGGTTTTCTGGTCATAATATGACTGAGTAATTCGGCTGATCAAACGAAAATAGAAAAAGCTTTGAATTTATTTTTCATTTCACTATTCATAAAAAGGCACTCGCCTTAATCCGAATTGTCATTACTCAGCAGTTTATTTTCAGCTTCTGTGATAGATTAACGCAACTAAAATTTTTATTAGTTTTTCAAAGAGACTTAAATTTCACTTAAGTTATCATTTTTATAGTGCTTTGGCTGAGTTAGCTGCTAATGTATTTTTTATATTAATCAAAGAGGAATTATGTATGTTGTATGAATTTACATTGCGCAATTTTCCAGTTCGTATTTAGAATTTTAAATCACTATATGTTAATTTAAGCCATTGAATAAAAGATTATATTTATTATCATAAAAATACAAGATTTGACATTCTATAATTGATATTTATTTTGGATCACGTTACATCAGATCTAAGGATTTTAAAATCTTGTTTTTTTTGAAGGAGAGAATTTTTTTATCAATATTATGCAGTATATATAAAAGCAATGGATGTTACCATATAATATATTATACATCGTAGATAATAATATATAATATACGAGTATATGACAAACACCAAATGCGTTTTTAAATTTAATTAGTATTCATAATTGTTGGGTTATAATGCAAAACGTACTATTTACAAAAATCAAACTTTTCAGTAGAGTCAAATACTATAACGAATAACACAAACAAAATAACATTTGCATAAAAATATGATTTCCAATTTGAGACGACAGTCTTATATACATTTTATATTAAAACTAATAGGATCAGTCGATTCCTTAGGTTTGAATTACCCTATCTGCATACCTAACTCAATATCGCTCATTTTGGAAATAGTACGTTTTGCATTATAACCCTACAATTATTTATTATATAATGAAAAGTACTAAGAATATTATCTCTCTTAATTTAACAAAGGGCTTACTGGTTTAAGTCAAATATAACAATGGGCTCGCACGAGCCTTTCTGAGCACACTCCAGTCCATCTCTGATACTGTCCGTAACTGAAAGCTCATTCAAATTCATTTTTTTAGTTGAATGTTAGAAACGATGACAATATTGTATTGTTAATATTTATAATGTTTTTTATTACACATCATTCGGGAAATTCGTTTGATTTTTCCCATGAAACTATTTTCTTTGATAAATACTACAGTGGGTCCGTAATTTTATATATATTATGAGAGGCTAGCATCAGCTGTCAGTCGCAAGTACGGTGCCCACATTTTATTTTATTAAATAAACGAAAGATTTTGAAAGTTTTTAATATTTTTTTTTTGGCAATTGAAATAAAAAAGGTTTATACATCTGAATAGAATCAATAAAATCTACATTTAAAAAAAATCAAAATACCAAAAAGTGTCCTGGAAACCGAGATTGAAAAAATCGTCGTCGATTTCCCGGAAACAATTATCAGGATGTCTCGATACAGAATCTTTAATCAGAACATCTGATAGTATACGGTCATACGCTATCAATGTCTGAACAAGGGAAACCCAGAACAGTTCTAGAACATCAAGTGATTAATTTCACTCCGAAATTCGCGACTTCTTTAAAATAACTAAATAAAATTAATATGCCTTTAAATTGTGCTTAAAAAAATCATTAATTTTGTCAGTAAAACTCTTTTCTATATAGTATTTTTTGTTTGCTCCAACGATATTTATTTACGATCAATTTCAAATATAAGTGATCCTTAAACGCACCACAATTGGTTAGAATTCCTACGTCCATCCGAAATGGATAAATAATCCGAATTCCGGACACGGCTATGCTTCCCATGACACCCATTTACCATTTTTTTCTATATGTACGTATTTCTCTATAGTCCGTACCATTTCTGACATATTTTTAATTTGTAAATAACTCTTATTATTTTTCCGACTTGGATCAAAATTTTAAACTGTTTATTGACTCTTCAATTCTTTGATTTTTAAAACTATATCCGCTCCCAATGGTAAGCATATAGACCTCTAATGGAAATCTCAACAGAAAAGTTTCTACAAAAACTGCTTTGTTACTTAGTTTCTCAACCTCTCTTTTGTTTAATGAAAGTAGGTAAAGAAAGGTAGAATAAGATTAGTGGTCAGCAAATCGTTTTCGTTATGCTTCGTTATTTTATGATTGAAAGGGAGGGAGACAATTTTTAGACATCACAATTATTCATTCATGACATTGAACAGAAATCAATAAATCGATTAAAAATTCTGTATGTTCTGGGATTCGAACCCGTAAAGTCCGGCATGGAAGCTAACGACGTTGACCGCTGTGCTATGGACCCGACATAATCATATATATGTATATATAAAAATGAATGTTTGTTTGTTTGTTCTTAATGCGTTGGCACACCCCTCATCCGATTGCAATAAAACTTCAACAAACTTTTTGCTTGTACTTTTGGGAAGGCTGTAGGCATAATAAAATTAATTTACAGTAGGTCTTAAATATAAAAATTAATGTTTGTACGTCTGCCATACAGTTTATTTTGACAACGTAAGCTTGCACTTGCGTGAAGGTTATAGTACAATTAACTTACAGTAGGTGGCGCGTGTGTCGTACCATAGACAATCGGCAGCAAACGTCAAACAGGCAGAAAAGAAAACATGCACTTCAATAAACACAATTAAACCACAGACATTTTCTTTCTTTGAGTTGCATTACAACGCTTGCCGGAAACTGGCTTGTGTCTTATATAATACCGAAAGTTATTTTAATAATAACGTTACCGCTAAAAAATCATGCAGCTAATGTTTTAAATTGGGCACTATAAAATGAAGAAACTCAAATTGAAAACTTGAATGCCCGTTGAAATCGTAGAATGTGAGTTTTCCCGCAAGCGCCGTAACGATTTTCATTTCCATTCATTCACCACTGCCTTATTTCGCCGCACCGTAGATTTCCCTAAATGATTCTCCATTTGGAGACCAAGGCTTTACCTCACCCCCTTATTTCCACGCTCCAGCTTCCTGGTTCTATCGCGCCTCTCTTCCGCCTACGGGTGACCCAGTTAGAGCAGAGACCCCTTTTAAATATAAGACATTTTATCATAACTTGTACCGCTGATTCTGTGACTACATATTTATAGAATTCCTTTACTTACACCGTTACTTACTCCCTCTAGAATCTATCATCACAAACGTATTGCCAGGTGATAAAACCCAACCAAAAGATCAGTGCTTTTTTCTCCCATGTAACGTGGTGGCAACGGCGTTCCGGCACTTTTTTTTTGTCATTTTTAAAGTTTCAGATCAAAAGCAAAATTTTATTTTCAATTTACCTTAAAAAACTTTTGAAGTGAGTGAGAGTGATAAATCAACTTTTGAAATGAGTTAATCATTTGTCTTGTCCTAGTCCCATCCTTATATCTTTACTCTTTCAAAAAAATAGTAAAGATAGAAAGTTGTAACAAGCAACTTTCGTAAAAAAAAACTTATGTTGAAATACTTCCATTAGAAATCCATATTGTCCGCATTGGGAATGGACATAGATGAGAAAAAAAGCTTTACAAGAAGCGAGTTCCGGCACGATAAATCCTTACATGTTTTTATAAAATACATTTTTTTTGTTTTATTGAACTATCAAACAATACAGCTTTCGTTGAATTCCAAATTTATGTATGATAATTTTGTTTCACATATTCGTTTTGTTCTATAATATTTACAATAATGTTTCTTCGTAATAGTGAAGAATCTTACTAAAATAAATATTTAATAAATAAATAACGATGTAAAAAAAAACACATAAAGAATATTTTGAAAGTATAACGCAATGGTTGCAGACCTAAAGAATAATATCGATTCAGGCTGCTTTTTTTTACAAAACTCATATCTTTTGAAATATGTACATGAATATTGGTTAAAGGTTTTCTGTGAACATACATTCAAGATTGGCGCTATCATCTTTTTAGCCGATGGTATTTTATTTATTCATTTTCTAGCTGCCTTTACGATACAATATATTGACACCACTAAATCGAGCTGAAAAATAACATTTCAGCGTTTTTGTGTCGGAAAGATTTATTATTTATTTATTATTTAACAGGCTTTCTTATTAAAAAAAACAACCCATGTGTTCATACTAATAAACAGGTTAAAATCACATGTAATAATCTTTAGATTTACAATTATTAAATCCTCAATATTTTCTCAGTATTAAATAATAAATAAACATTATGATTTTAAAATCATTTCACCAACCGTTGAGTGATATCTATTTACTTGTATTTTTTTTTATCATGGAACACGTCTATCTAGAATGTTGCAGATTGGATAACCACGATATTACAAAATCATTTTTGATCGTAGTTGTTAGTCAAAAACAGAGTAGGAAGTACCTTTGTATGTTTCCCTTCAATCAGTTTAATTTACTATTTAATTTTATTGCAATCGAATTATTAGTGATAGTAAGAAAAAATTTCAATGTATTTTACTTTAATTCTGCAAATATTATCATATATATCCACTGTGGAAAGGAAAAATTACGTAACCCACACACAAAAAACATTTGTTGGTGATTTTAGGCCGATTGCAAATTATGAAATATATACGACCTTGAAGTGAACGGTGATTAATAAACTGTTTTTTTATAGACTTGGCCGAATATTTATTTCATAAATTGATCAAGGAAAACCTTTTTAATGCCTTTTCCTGGTCGCAAATTCCTCACATGCCTTTCTTTTTTCAAACTTAAAATTTAAATTTAGATACTTATTAGGCTTAAATCCTTTTGATAGAACGTGTGTCAAGTTGTATACATTGTCATTTTTGAAAAAAAAAACTGTTTTGGAAAAACTGTGGGTTACGTCCTTTTTCCTCTCCACAGTCGATATGGTTGATAGCTGTTTCGGCGTATGCCTTCATCAGAACTATGTTTAAAAATATATTAACTAATCTATAAATACTGGTTTATTTTTTCACCTTCTACCAAGTAATTTCTAACTAAATGTTTCTGTTAGTATGGATAGATTCAAAACAGTCGATGTTTCGACTAATGTCGTCAATCATCAATTATTATGATATAATATCATAACTGAATTATAGGTACACTCTACCAGATCCGATATAAAACAATCGTAAAAAAATACAGAAAATGTCACAAAAATATTTTTTTCTGTCTTTATATAATACTAGCCGGTTCCCGGCAAGCGTTGCAATGCCACTCAAAGAAAGAAAGTGTTTGTGTTTAAATTGATTTTATTGAAGTACATGTTTTCTTTTTCTGACTATTTGACGTTTGCTGCCGATTTTCTATAGTACGACAAACGCGCCACTGACTGTGAGTTAATTGTTCTATAACCTTCGCGCAAATGCAAGCATTCGTTGTCAAAATGAACTGTATGGCAAGCATACAAAAATTGATTTTTATATATAAGACCTTCTGTAAATTAATTTTAATTTGACAATAACCTTCCCGGAAGTGCAAGTCAAACGTTTTTCAAAGTTGTATTGCAATCGGATAAGTGGTGTGGCAACGCATAAAATACGAACAAACAAACATTCATTTTTATAAATTAGATACGAATCCTGGAATAAAATTTTAACTTGTTCAAACACGTGGTTTTCTCAAACTTTTTCAGTTTTTCGTAGAAAGAAAATTCCAAATATGATATTATTTATTACGTTTAAAATGACAGACAAAAACATCGCTGAGATTTTGCGATTGTGAAATGTTTATGTACTGAAACCCGTTTCCACAGAATTATATCAAAATACCATTTGATGGCCCCGAAATACGCGATATTTTAATATCTGAGAAGTGAGGCCAGGCTCTTCTTACGGCAAGTTTAATAAGGAGTTCAAGATGTGAATATCTCGACGTTATGTTTTATTCATAATGCTTATCCTATTTCATTTTGTTGGGCTTTTCTCTGTTTTGTGTATTCAAAAAAGACGTTATCTTTTGTGGGCACGAAGTGTTCTCGAAGATAATTATTATTTATGATACCTTACACATAACAGCGTTTTTTTTTCGAATATCGCGATTTTGTTAACGCTACTCTACTCTTGTTATTTATAATGTTTGTTATATATATTGTGACTCATTTAGCTTTTTACGCATGTATAAGTATTTACCTAATATGACAAATAAAATTAAATAATACACTGTTACATATTGACTCTGGAAAGAAAAAAGGACTTAACCCATACATATAAAATTTTACAGTAGGCACAAAAAACGTATTTCGATGATTTTCGGCTAAATGCAAATTATGAAATATACACAACCTTGAAGTATACGGAGACTTCTAAACTGGTCTTTAATTGACATAATCTAATATTAATTAAAGAAATTGTCTCGGAAAAACCTTTTTTTCAGTATTTTTTCTTGGTTTCAATTTTAGTAAGCCCATCTTTTTTCAAACTTAAAAGTTAAATTTAGATACTAATTTGGCATTTGAAGCTTACATCCTTTTTATAAAACATATAACAAGTTTAATACATTGTGATTATCAAAAAAAAGCTGTTTTGAAAAAACTTTTGGTTATATCCTTTATTCACAGTTGATATGTATATAAAATTCATTCACAGTTGTATGTTTAACATAATTGATTTACGTTAGTAAAATCCCGTTCAAAGCGTGCGTTCAAAGACGTCATTTTATGTATGATTGGCGTACCATTCACGGAAATGTTCGTGTCTTAAGACGCTTGTGGCAGCCATCCGGTTAAAAAAAATCAAAATACGTAATCCAGCTCTCGCAAAAAGCTTATATTGAGAATCTCTATTAGGATTTGAAATATGAAAATCAATATAATATGACTAATCTGATTTCAAAACTGTGTAACCATGGCGCATAAAATAATGTCTTAAAAAATCAAAAATCAATTCATATGGTTATATTGATGTAAAAATTAATTCAGTCATTTGGGGATAAAACTACATATACCAGGGAAAACTTTACAAATGTGGCTCTAAATTTACGACAATGTCTATCCTGAATAAAATTACAATTATGGTGTCTCCGTGGGCTCTCAAAATACCATTTTAATAATTTTCTTCTTTCACGGATTAACAGTAGAAAATGTATTATTTGTTTTTTTTTGTAGAAGAATTATCTTCACAGCGTTTGAAAGTATTCTTCGTAATATCAAAATAATGATAATGTAAAATATAGCATCCTTAAAGTCATAATATTTACTTGGAAAAAATTGAAATCTTTTCCGAGCGACGGTAAACATAATGGCGAGAGTTTTTTTTTTCGCAAAACTCCACATTTGAATGAATAAATTAAAAACGAAATGGGCACATAAAAAAAACTCGGAACAATTTAACTCTCGAATTGCTGGAGGTCAATTTACAAAAAGGACGTGTAAGCTGTACAGCGGATCAAGCGAAGCGCAAACAATTGAGTCAATGTAAATAGAGAAATATTTTTTTAATTCTATCGCTGAACAAATAAATATGTTATTATCAGATCTCATATCGGATGGTATATTTGTTTGTAAGATTTATATGAAAATATACATATTCAAACAGTGTTATTTCATTTTAATAAAAAGAAATAGTAACATATTACAATATTAACGTATTGTTTGAAAAAAATACACACAGCAATATGATGTTTGTTTACCGTACTAGTTTTCAGTCAATCCCACGATTCTCGACGGATACGTTGCTACTTTATATGGAAGAATTGGAATATATATTCATGTAAACAAAACAGATGCAAGGTCGACTGTGCAATGTTATTGGTTTGGCATGCAGTACTTGCAGTTTTGTTAATAGATTTGTATATTTCTAACCGAATGTCTGTGTTGTAAAAATATCCTTCGAAAACTAAGCAGTTAGTTTACCACTCGTCCTATTTTACTCACAACCTTCTATCTAGGGACTCCAATTCGAGTATCGAATACTCGATACTCGTCCATTTTTCAGGTACTCGATACTCGTCATTTATAAATGAAGATTTGCCATTTTATCGATAAGTCATAAACCAAAAACTAACTTCCTTAAAAACTATTGTAGCCAAAATTTTAAAAAGTTGGAATCATTTAAACAGCGGACATAAAAACTAAATGCACTACTTAATTAATTGTTAACAATAAAACCGATGTTCACAGCAACAGAGAGAGTTATTTTTACTGCAGGAATTATAAAAACAAAACATCGAATCAATTTAAAATTTGATACGTTTAATTCTTTATCGTATTTGTATCGCCTGGTGTGGCCCAGTTGGCTAGATCTTGCTCTACCGATCACGCAGGTCTGGGTTCAATTGCCGGTAAGATCACAGTGAATTTGAGAATTATTAAATTCAAAGTTGTGATCGAAGACGGGGTGTTTGTGATGTCAGTTCACATTATTTCCGTTCTTCCCATTCTTCTGATCCTTTAATAATTGAGTGTAGCAATGGCGATTAGTCAACCACTAGTCCTGTTTAACCCTTATCCATCTTTCTCTACTACTCACTTAAAAAAAAGTGTATCTTTTATAAATTGAAATAAATGTATTAATGAAATTAAATAAGCTTATTTATTTATCATTTATTTATGTACACAAATTTGAATTGATTCTTAATGTTTTGTTACATCTGAAACTACTCGAGTATTTTAAAATTTTACTACTCGATACTCGAGTATTTGAGATTTTGAGTAATTGGAGTCTCTACTTGCAACTGAGTGACCAGAAGTTCTCGTAGAAAAAATCTGTTGAGATTAACCCCATAGTGTCATGCGTGGATTTCTTGAGAACATATCCGTAGGCGTCATTAAAATATTATCACAATATACATTTTCAAATAAGCTGCAATATGGGCTCAAATCTTCATGCAATTTTCATGAATTGTATAGCGATCGTTCATGGGGAAGAAAGGAATTCTTAATTAATAATCGATAGTTCATCCTCTGATGACATCATATCTTACATAAAATGTTTATTACAGTCATATTGATATCGATATTTGAGCCCTCGACAGCAGATTTAGTAGATTTTTAAATAAGTCTGCTTTCAAATCAGATAATTATTAAAAGATTTTTTTAACAGACGAAGTTAGACAAGAGCTATTTGATGTAATTTTTTTAACATTACTCGTCAGAGAAGTACGAGAAAATGTATGTAGTAAGAAAATACAAGTAATAATTAATTAATTTAAGATTTCGACTGAAAGTGCTTGGTGGAATTTCAATATTAAATTTGAATCATTCAAATTATGTACACTCCCACAGATGTTGTCACTAACGACCCGGGTTTCGCCTTTCGGCATCTTCAGGCGTTCAAGCGCACGGATGAACTTGAACTGAGTCAGAAACCCGGGTCGTTAGTGAAAAAATCTGTGGGAGTGTACATAATTTGAATGATTCAAATTTAATAATTAATTTATGATCTTTTTGATATTCCGTTTTTAGGATCGGCTAAAGTAGATGGGAATATATAAAATAATCACCGACATACATAACTATGAAAACAAATCCGTACTTTAATTAAAATATTTACATATAAAAGTTTTTATCTAAATATTTATATAATACATTTGACCGCGTGACAAGTATGATAAAAGCCCAGAGTTAAAAATTGAGCTCGAAGCGGATTGCACAGAATACTGCGAAATATGGTGAGCACGTACATTAAAATTGATACTTAAACAGCTTAGAATATTTTGATAAACAATTGCCTGATGATGAACTGCCACTAAACTGGTGGTTGGCGGGCTTAACTGCGTTTTGTGAAGCGGAGGTCTGATTATTTAACAACCGCTGGGGGAGAGTTGTCATCGTCAGGCCATTTAGTAACTGCGGAGGCTAAAATTGCACAGAAATGAGAGGGGGTCAAATTTTACGCAATGTAAAGAAAGTAACTCCAAACATGAAACAGTTGTTCAAAGTGTAATGAATACACGCTCAATTACGGTCGACATTATTTCTATTTCAGAGCCATGATATTTTTTTACCCAAAAAAATATTACTTTATCACTTGAACGGTGTAAAGTAATTAAAAATTCAATGATTCGATTTGAAAAAAACACGTTAATGCTATAACCCGTTTAAAAAATATATCACTTTTAGGGTGTTTACTGTCAATACTTGGTGGATAGGTATTATATTAATAAAAAAACAATATTCCGTTGTACTTTATTCCACTTTATTTAAAAGGTCAGGACTGAACAGAAAATTATCATTAAGTTCTTTACTTAAGTAATGTAGCATGTCATATCACATTGTTAAACAAATAATTATGTTTGTAATTACCATCAGTCACCGCTTGAAATTTATTAATCTTCGATGATTTCTTAATTATATAGTAGAGATGTTAAACATTTTAATTCGGTGTAATTATAGAATCACTTATAATGTAATTTGTAAATTCTTTTCAATGTCAATTGTTGTTTACGCTTTTTCATTCCAATTTATGTTTGTATAAATAGCACTGTTAAATTATATTACTCGCAATAAGTGAAACCGGTCCTGATCTTTTCAATAAAGTAGAATTAATTACAAAGGAATATTGTGTTTTTATTAAAATTTATGTCACCGTATTAAAAGTGTTATACAATACTACGTGAAAATTTGAAAACTTATTCAGTAAACAATAAAGCTTATTCAGTAAACAAACAGATAATTTTATCTACTGTTAACTGTAAATTTATAAAGACAGACAAAATATACAAAAAAAATATATCATTTATCGTTGAAAATATTTGAGGAGTATGTTTTACAATATAAGGTAAACTTGTTATCATTGTTATTCTTGAAGTCCTGATGCGTAAAATCTTAGTATATATCAACCATTTCCTGTAATTTTAGTACAACTGATCTTTAGCCTATATGACTTCTAAATGAAGGTATCTCAACAAAAGATTCTTTATAAGGACTGCGTTTTACTCACTTGCGCAACCTCTCTTGTTTCGAAGAGAGAAGGGATTAAATGTTTGGACTATGACAGTACTAGTTTGTAGAAGATTGGAAGGGTGGGAGGGAATCACAAACACCCATGCTTTCAAACAGAAATTGATGAAAAAAAATGCTCTTCATACTGGTACTTGAATCCGCGAGATTTGAATATGTTTATATTTTGAAATTATTATAATGGAGCCTCTACCAAGTAAACGCCGACTCATCAAAACATTTTTTTTATAATTTGAAATAACTACAAATATTGATTTTTATTTTGCAGTAGGAATGTGTTCATATTTATTTAGTAGATTTATAACTATATTATTTCAATCGTCGGATATATGTTTATGTTATTTAAATAATATTCTCATCATCAACATTAACACAGTGTTTTTTAATCAGAAAATTTTAAACTCCTATAGTAAATTTACTGAGCTTAGAGCCTATGACTGGTAATTTTTTTAAATTCGCAAATTCCTGAGATTTTTTGAATTCGAAAATTCCTTGAAGACCTAAAAAAAGGGTCCCACGCTGGTAATTTGGGAAATTCCGTAAATTTCTGGGCTTTATAAATCGGCATGAAACTGTTTCCTGCCAAAGATTCCCTAGCCAATTCCCTGTCAATGTTTACTGCGGCCTTATGTTGAATCATAAATATGAATGTAATCTTTAGATAATAAAAGGTTCCCTACCTCTGGCCCAGGAGATTCATATGTACCAGCTGCTATTTAATGGTTTATCCCTCGAAAAAATTACTAAATTTCCTCGTAATTTTTGTTTTTTGTGTTGCGCACAGCTTGTAGCAATTATATGCTGTTTCTTTTTATGTATACTATCTATCCTTTATTAGATAGATGGTAAGTAATCAAATTTGCTTGTAATCAACTCCAAAATCATTATTGTATACACGTCACTGGCAGAAGTAATGATGTTGAATGAATATGACAGGATATGGTACGAGGAAAATCTTTCATGTACGTAAACTTCAAAACAATAATCCTTAAAATTTGAACAAACACCAAGTCGCATGCTTGTGACAGTTAGACCAGTCCGGAATTTCGGATTCCTTTGTTAGTTGTTATTGTTTTAACGGGTTTCAACTTGTGTTGCGAATATTTTCGGACAACGTTTTGCAGTTGGCTTGCACTAGAATTTGGGTGTTTCAAACTTTCAGTGGAATGTATTTGCTTATGTAGGTTACAGTGTATTCATGTCACATTGTGTAGTGTGGTTTTTAGCACAACATTGTTTCAACCAAATATCCTTAAATAAATACGCATTCATAATATGTGTACCATATTCAGAAGGACTTACAAAACGTTGAGTTGATCATTTTCGGTCAAGTTTTTGTCAAACAAATACTGCCGATCTAGTCCAAAATATATGAATAGTATATTGACATTACTCGTAATTTATTTTAGAGCGAGTTTCATTTATTGTGAGAAATTTCTACTATTGTTCACGATGTTAAACCCCAAGAATAAGTCCTCACTAATAAAAGTCATTAAAACCAATACAGTTGGTATAAACTTGACGTAAACAGGTAGGTAGACATGAAATAAAACCAATCGCTCTAGTATCTCGGAAACGTTTATTTAAGAACTTGCAATCACCGAATTAATTACATACAATATTTAACAGGCAAAATTTTGAATTCACACAATACACAATAACTATTATATAACCTAGCTTGCTCACACGATTTTATTAATGTTAAGAAAATAAAAAAAATTGAAGCTACCACCCGCGAAAAAATTTCATTTCTGTCATCTCAGACAAAAAAACAAAAGAAAAAGAACATCAAGTGAATTTACAACTAAAAGTCTCTGGAACCACGTCCCAGGACCGGGAACTGTCCCCCACACACACGTTGTGTTCGGTTCGTATCCCAAAGAACAAGAAAGAAACAAACAAAAATCACATCGGTATCGAAAAACAATGTTGCCATTTAAGGCCATAAACACTCAAACAATTGATATTACGGGTTACAAAATTTAAACACAATTAATTTAGCTACACATTTTAAAATTCTGCCAGTTTTCATCACAAACGTGGTAGTGGGAGCGGGTGACAATAAACATACCGTGTCAATATTAGTCTGCAATTGTTTCTTTCTCTTTCTTTTGTTGATACACTAAAAACATACATTGCTAATACGGTCATTTTCTTTGTATGGCGTTGACTAAAAGTAATATTTCTTTATCTATTGATAACAAGAATTTGGTTTTGTATAAATTTCAATTGAGACAACTGTATTTTTTTTTTAATATGTTTTATTTAAATTAATTCCAAAATTATTGGATCAAATATACGAAAAGAAAAAATGGAGAAACATATAAAATTTTGGCTTTCTTGTTAAAAACTATTTGCTTATTTTAAATTATACGTGCTTCAACAAAGAAATTTTCAAGATGGAGAAATACAGTGCTTCCTCATAGTATTTTAACAAAACATTAATTAATTAATTGAAACGGAATTTATTTTGAATTGAAACCAACATAAATTTGCCACGAAAAGTACAAAAATATGTATTGAAAAATAATTAAATAAAAATGCGACTACGCCAAATAATTATAGATCGATAATTGAGTAAAACTAGCTATAAATAATGCTTTAAATGCATTTTTTGTTGATAAAAAAACATCAATATTTTTTTTTTCGAAATAATAATGTTACATTATCATCTCAATAGTATAATTATGTTACTCTGATTTGATTATCATTTGGGAAAATAAAATTTAAATATTATTTGATCAACCTAAGATTTTACATTTAAAAAAAACAAATGAAAATGGTGTTTTTTACGATTATTTTTTATTTTTATCTATGTCCGCTCCCAATGTGGAGCATATGGTCTCCTAATGGAGGTATTTTAACAGAAGTTTTTTCTACGAGAACTGTTTGTTACTCATTCGCTCAACCTCACTTTTTTTGAAAGTGAATAGTAGGGGAAGAAGGATACGGCTAGAACAGGACTAATGGTTGGCTAATCGCTATTGCAACACCCAGTTATTAAAGGATCAGAAGAATGGGAGGAGAGAAAAATTATGTGAATAGATATCACAAACACCCAGTCTTCGATCACAACTTTGAATTGAATAATTCTCAAATTCACTGTGATCCGACTGGGAATCGAACCCAGACCTGCGTGCTCGGTAGCGCAAGCTCTAACCAACTGGGCTACAGCAGGCGACAACAATTAAATAATGCAATGAAATCATAATCTTCATTGACTGTTTCAGTAATATTGCAAATCATGTTACCCTGTTGCTACAGAAAAGAGGCTAAATGTAAAATAGTTTTAGAAAATTGAACGAAACGAAACCGAATTTTTAAAATTTACAACAGTCTCCGGGGATATCACAAACCGGAGTGAAAAGCCAGTACGCAGTAATGAATAAAAAAGTATATTTATTTTATAACTCACATACTATGTTATGCTGTAAAGTTCTTAGTAGAATACAAATCTAATATATTACGAAGTTTAATACCAGTTTTGTTTAAATTGAGTTAATTAATTTAAATCTATATTTATACAGTGGCTACTTTTGGTGTTGGATGCTTCTAATAGCTTTACATAGGCACTATCCAAGTTAAGGGATCCTTATGACTTAAGTTTATAAAAGCTCTCACCTCACTCACGAAGTGTTAAGTTTACAACTTTCTTGTTTCGAAGTTGCTATGATCCATTATGCACCACGAGAACGGTCTTATATAATACATATTAAGCGAGCGGTGGGGAAAAACAACAACTTGTCGTATTATTTTATTAACTAGGCAATTTTATGGGAAACTTCATATCCATATTAGATAGAATGAAAAAACATTATTTGTAAATACCGTCGCGCTTAGTAATATATCGAATGGTTTTTAGAGATATAGAAATTTGAAATGAAATAACACTTACAACAATCTTCATACCGACTTAACAGGTTTCTTAAGTAAAATATTTTTTTTGCCATTGCGTTACAACTTACCTAACCTAACCTAACTGACATTTTGGTCGAAAAATTTTGTATTTGCCACAATCTAACATATATATTAATTTCAGAGTCATGCATTTTTAAATAAAGAAGTAAGCAGGATTCAAGAGTTCTATCTACACAGTTTTTCATACAGTAATTTTTCAAGCTTCTAAGAAACAATAGGATTTTTTATAATCTATTTGTAAACAAGATTCGTTTGATCAGTCAAATATTCAAACGCTCGTTTCTCAAATCAAGTGCAAATAGAACCTTTTTAAAGTAAGGTAACGATTGGTGTTTCAATATGACTTCGGAATCCGACCACTTTTTAGAGTAGCTGAGACAGTATGTCAGCAATAACACGGTGAATGTAGGCTTACAAGCAGTCAATCGTTTCTAGTTTATCCACACAGAAAATAGTAAAATGTTGTATTATGGTAAACGCAAAAATTATGCGCTCATCGAATGTTTCCTTCAAAAAAATTATTGTGGCGAGCGTGGTATGGCATATTGCGTTGTCTCGTTGAAACCACAGCTTTTCCACATTAATGTCATACATTTTGTTTTTGTTTTCTAAATACATATTTTCTAATGGAGAATAACTTAAAAGTTAATCGAAGTATTATTTTCAACAGTATCTACGTATACTAAGTAAAGGCTCGTACTTTTCCGGTCAGAATTTATATTAAATGGTCATAATATAACGGTCAGTGTAAATAGTCACAATTCTAATGGAATTAAAACCTAACCTAACCTTACCTAACCAAAATGCTTATAAAATATTTTTATTCTGACCAAAACTTGATTTAAATTCTGACCAAAATTCGATTTAAATTCTGACCATTTAATTTTTTACCTAAATAAAGTTTTAAAAAATGAACTATAAATACTCTTTTCCTATTAAGCTTTTAAAACTAATTTAAACCGAATCTTAGAAAATATTGTGAATCGATAACCGTTTTTGTCAAGTCAGTTTTTGTATAAGCCCTAGTAGCAATGTTATTGTATAGGTAGGTATACATTGAAAGTGTTTCTTAAAATCCTATAGAAGCTACACTTACTCTCATTCCACGAACGTTCAATAGATTTAATATAGTTTCACTTGTAGAACGCTTTTCGCATTGACAGAGCACGCCGGTTGTAACTTTCTTTAAAATTGAAAAGTTCCAGACTCAGTTGACTTCACACAGCTTTCTGGGAAATTGGAGATCGACTCGCTCCGAGGTGAAGTCTGCCTGAATAGATCATATTGAATACGCTAGCATGGAAATGATTTGAAGCTTACGTTATCCTATCGTTAAATGTATACGTAACATTTGCTTACTGTCATTAATACATACTAGGAACAAATACAAAGTGAATGGAGCGATTATAGAGAAGTTATTTCAATGATATATTGATTTCATACATGAATTATCAAGTCACTACAGATAATGCATTTTCTTAACTCGATGGCTGCCACAGACAAGATTTGTTGTAAGATTGTTCGTGCTCAAGACGTCAGTTACGAGTTATCTCGTCAATAACTAATTAAATTAATAATTTCAAATTATAGCCGGCGTGCTAGGTAATTACGTACTTTTTTCTACGGCAGCTAAAAGGCTAAAAAAGGCACAGGGAAAATGTTCATGAAACATTTGTTTGGTTGAACAAATGAAATCAGAACAAAAAATAATCAAAGTGTACAGATATTTAGTATATTAACAAATAACGTAAAATTTTCTTTACGTTTAGGAAAAGAAATATTTAATTTAAATACACGATTGTTACACCCAAAAAAGAAATCAGCTCTGATGAAAAGCAATTAAGACAATTATTAAACAGGTACAAGCAGATGGTGATTCAAAATCACCCCATTTCATGCGAATGGTTTTAGCCAATCGCGTGCTTGAGTACGAAGCTAACAGTGTTGCAACAGTAACAAAAGATTAAGTATACTTTTAATTGTTACATGTTAACCAAAAATATTTAATTGAGCTAACTTATTAAATTGTCTACTAGTTGTCATCATAAAAGGGCATCGAGGCATATTGTACATCTTTAAACAATATATTAACAACGATTTATATTTAAAAGTTTACAACTAATACGGCCAAGATAAAACTATCAATATACATTTAAAAAATTTGTGGCCATAGAGTAAAAGTTCTTTAGTCCTATTTTGTTTAATATGAGATAGTAATGTCATTGTATTATACACAATCTACTCTGAGTGTGGGTAAAAGTGCTTACTCTATTGACAACCACAAACAATGTTATCGCGAGTAAACAAATGACGTTGTGTTAAAATCATGATTTTAAATTTAGAGTAAAATAATATATTATACTTGTAGAAACTATAAATTTTATTTAGACAAAATGACAATTAAAAAACTCTATAATAGTAACGTATTATAAATTATAGTTACCATAAATATTTTTAAATAGTCAAATTACAACAGTTTGAAATGTGTATCTAATATCTTTCAAATGTTGATATGTTGGTGTCCATATCCACTCCTAGTTTGAACCATATGGTTATCAAATTAAAACGTTTCAAATGAATTGCTTAATATTATCTTCTGAAAGAATATGAATAGAATTAAGTTAAAATTAGAAGTTACCTATCATGCCACTCACTCTATGCCCCGTTTTCAAAATTAATATCGTCGTTTTCATCTCCCATGCATTTGGATAAAAAAAATATGATATCAACGCCTGAAAGTGCCCATCTTGGGATTCTAACTTTTGATGTAATGTATTGTACTACATTACAGTAGGATGAAAGTCTAAGTTAAGAACAATAAACACTCAGTTACGAGGACAACAAATCATTTATTTTAGTTATTTTTCTTATAAATTAATTATTGATACTTAAAAGTTACGTTGTAATATTTTAATGGCTTAAGTTTTTGCCACAGGTTATATTATAGTTTTTATATCATATTCAAAATCAAAAGCACAGCATTCCGCAAAACCACTTCAATGCAGCAAAGGACAGCGGAAAGTCAAAACCATTAAACCGTTGCTCGCAATTTATTTTTAATTACTAAAAACCTTACTTAATTGGCAAAGCTTTTAATGTGTTGTATTATCAATCAAATTGACCAATAAAACGTGGAGAAAATGTTAACTTACAATTAATTAATTCTAAAAAATATATTATCAAGGCATGCGAATAATTATCAGGTTTACTAAACTTTTTACTGGTTAGTTATGTTCAATTATCTAGCAATTGAAAGTTCCTTTTTGGATCGCAGAATTTACTCAGGACACTTAAAGGTCGTTTTTTTGTAACGTTGGAAGCATTTGCCAAACAAGATAAGAATTTATTTTGGAACTAACGAACGAAAAATAATTTGAAGAGGATTCTTTTTAAAGGGAAAACATCACAAAACACCCATGATGCCTTTTTCCTATTCAGTTTCTTCTCTGAAAAAGGACCCATTCAATTCATTTATTTTCCAAACGAAGGCTCTACCAACTGAGAGCAAACGATTGCAAAAGAGGGATGTCATGCGATCTTGGCAAGATATATTTGTTAGATCTGGCAGCCTTCCATCGACTATTGTAAACAAGTATCCTTTTTAACAAGGTTGTTTTCTTTTCATAAAACATGAAGGTATACATTGTCAACAACACATTTTTTTTTTTTGAATGGCACATAAATATTCAAAATAAGTAGCTACATTTAAATCCGATTGTATTGATTCTCTTTTGTTGTTGATGGAAAGACATTCATTTTTTTTTTCTAAGCATAGTTCTGTAGAAAGCATGCGACGAAATAGCTATCAGCTATATCTAATATATAAAAATGAATGTTTGTTTGTTCATACTTTATGTGTTGCCACACCGCTCATTCGATTGTAATAAAACTTTGACAAACTTTTTGCTTGCACTTCCGGGAAAGATATAGAGATAAAAAAAAATAACTTACAGTAGGTCTTATATATAAAAATCAATGTTTTTATGCTGCCACACAATTCATTTTGACAACGTATACACTTACACTTGCGCAAAGGTTATAGTAAAATTAACTTACAGTTGGTGGCGCGTGCGTCGTACCATAGACAATCTGAAACGTATTTGTTTTAAATATATTTTAAGATGCAAAAGAAATATCTTTTATGTTATTAACTTTTTCTGGAAATTTTCCATTAGGATGCCTCCATTGTTTTGCGTAGTATTATTATCAAAAAGATTTTAGCCATCATTATGGGAGTCTGCTTTTATAAAAGCCATTTAATAATACTGAATGTAGGAAATAGCCATCTTAATGTCTGTCTTTACTAAAATGAAAAGACCCGGCATTACTTTTATATGCACGGCTTAATTTTTTAAACGTCAAACAGACAGGAAAAGAAAGCATGCACTTCAATAAACACAACCAAAACACTTTCATTCTTTGAGTGACATTTCAACGCTAGCCGGGAACCGGCTAGTAAAAAATATATATTTGTAGAAATGAATAGGTTGTTATTTTTTACCTTATTGGAACATTATATTATGATTATAACCATTGGAAATAAAGCCTGCTATAATGTGCAATCAAATCACGACTTTTTCACGAAGTCATATACGTATATAAATGTTTATTAAATTTTATATCGGTGATAAAAAGGGAGTAATAATGTTTTATTGTACAGGGAGATGGTTGATCCTGGAGCACGTGTGTTGATATAACGTGTGGTGAAAACTGCGAACGCGGTGTAATGTCGGTAAGTGGCTGGCGAGGTGTCAGGTGGCTAGCCACTTGTCGCCTGTATGTTTTCTCAACCAATTTAAGTCAACAATGAGCGCGGAAACACAACAGTCAAATGGCATTTTCACTCCTTGTTATATTATGCACAACGTTTTCACACATTGCTTTTCGAATGGAGGCGTTTTATTTTAATGCGTTTTTGCTCGCTCGCTTGCTGTGTTTTCTTTACAAAATTGTAAAGCCGTACATGAATAATCAATAAAAACAACAGAACAATTTGAAACCTTTGTTTAAACGGAGCAAAAACGTATATTTATTGTAAAAATTGTCTTTATATATAATACCAGCTGGTCCATGGCAAGCGTTGCAATGCCACTCAAAGAAAGAAAGACTTTTAATTGTGTTTATTGAAGGGCATGTTTTATTTTTCAGTCTGTTTGACTTTAAAGTTTGCTGCCGATTGTCTATAGTACGATACACCTACCGTGCTACCTACTATAAGTTAATTATACTATAATCTTCGCGCAAGTGCAAACATACGTTGTCAAAATGAACTGTATTGCAGACATACAAACATTGATTTATATATATATGAGACCTACTGTAAGTTAATTTTACTATGCCTATAACCTTCCCGGAAGTGCAAGCAAAAAGTTTGTCCAAGTTACATTGCAATCGGATGAGCGGTGTGGCAACGCATGAAATACGAAAAAACAATCACACCTAATGCACGAAACACATTTGAACGGAATGTAAAAATACACACGATTTGACAGATTTGAAATATTCCATTTTTTAATTATTATAACAAACAATCGAACGTCAAATTTTAATTGTTCGGATGCTGTTTGATCGTCAGTCGACGGTTGACAGTTGAATTGCATGAACGGTAGACATACAAACATTGATTTATATATAGAAGACCTACTGTAATATAATTTTAATATGCCTATAACCTTCCCGGAAGTGCAAGCAAAAAAATTGACAATGTTTTATTGTAATCGGATGAGCGATATGGCAACGTATAGAGTACGAAAAAACAAACATTCACTTTTATATATTGGATTAAGGGAAATGTGTGCCTGTAATACTTCGATTTTCTTCGTAAAATCTTCTAAATTATGCATTAATCCGATAATTTTTTAAGTAACCAATTACTTAAATGTTTTTAGGGCTGAAGAGATTAAATCTTGTAAGTATTAGGGGCCACGAAGTCCGAAAAAGTATTTTTTAAAGTTTGACATTAATTATACAGCAACCTTCGCACCGAGTTGTTAAAAAGGTGGAATTTTCATTCATTAAAACACAAACATTACTTAACTTATTATCCACGAAGTAAAGATACAGGTTTTGATAAGTTAACACAAGTTATTTGATTGAAAACTGAATCAATTACTCAAGACTAAACATTTAGATTTTTATAAAGATTTAAATTCAATGAAAATATTCGAACTATGAATTTAATGTATTATCGTCCAAAATAAATCACTGAGACAGATATATAACGAACCGTGGTACGTGCATAATTCTCTGCTTCACAGAGACTTGAAAATACCTACCATCCGCGTGTTCGTTCGTGAAATATCTCAAAAGTTTCACAGCGAGGTATGTAAACATTTTAACCCAACGATCTCTAATCTCCACAACTATGACGAGACACTGCCTGAGAATCCTTTTAGACCCAGACCCTCCATAGATCTTATGTCGTCTAAAATTGTCAATTTAAGAACGAATTTAGCATCACAAAAATGACTCTCTTTGTTTGAATTTTTTGTGTACTGTATGTGTGTATGTATGTATGCGCATGTGTGTGTACATGTACGGATATAATATGGAGGAAGCATATGGAATGTGATTTGCAAAATAATGCATATGGAGTTCCCGTGAACTTCTTATCTCTGTAGTGATCGCGCCCTTCCGTCTGCAAACGATGGTAAGGAGATGCAATTTACAATTTTTCAAAAATTTTATCGATGAAGGAGACTAGTAAAACCTTTCTCCGAGTCCTGGTACTTAAAGCTTCATAAAAAAAAATGTATTAGTACATAAAAATATTTTTTTTAATCATTGTCTGCTACCAATGTAGAGCATATAGCTTCCTAATGAAGGTATCTCAACAGAACTTTTTTTACAAGAACTGTTTTTATTCAGTCACTCAATCTCTCTTTTTCAAATAAAATATTAGGGATAGAAGAATAAGGCTTGGACAAGACTAGTGATTAATTGATCGCTCTCGCTACGTACAAATTATTGAAGGATTGGAAGGGTGGGAGGGAATGTTAAGAAATCACAGACACCTATGTCTTTCGAACAGAAGTCGAAAAAATGGTGTTCATACTGGAATTTGAACCCGTGAGATCCGGCACGGAAACCAACATAGCTAACCGCTGCACTATAAGACCCAACAATAATATATAGTCAAAATAATAAAAAGTAACAACGAAATTTCATCTTATTATAATTTATTAAAAATCAGTTTTATGCGTTCTAATTTGGGATTCCAATCAAATATTCGTCTGATTCGGATAATCGAATATTATTTTTTCATAAAATTAATGCATAATAAATCTTAATGAATATTTTCACCAAGTAGTACCTTATAAAGAAAAAGTTTATATTTAATTTAATATTTATTAGTAAGTTCATACACAGAGAGAGGGAGAAAAGGCATTTACCATAGGCCTCTTTTGTAGGGTGGCTTCACATTTTAAACATTCACAACTCCATATAATATTCAAGAAAAGTTTTTCAAATCAACAAACAATATAAATGTATTTATTATAGTAAAATATTTTCTTCTTTATAGTTTAGAATTTTTTAAATGGGTGTCATGAAAAATCAAATGTCTTTGTCACTCCTTCCCCAGAACATCGAAAATTGCTTTGAGATTAAACAAGCTTCTTGTTAACGTAATGGCAGCCCAACGCTCGTTAAAAGAATCTGAGAATATATTTTTCTGGTAGTAATGCGACCTTGTTTCCGTGATAGTGGACCTAAAAAGCCTAAATCGCTTAATACCCTTCGCCGTATTAATTGAATGAGTATCCCTTACCCTGTTTTCAATTGGTTCTCCCACGTGAGATGGATGCGCAGCGCCACAATGATGGGGAGGCTGAGACGTTACGTCGTTGTTACGTCACTCCGCTGGAAAGTTTAATCCGAAACGTCAATCGGGTAGGCACAAAACAAGAGCAACCGTGAAATTCTGAGAGCAAAAAAAAAACTAACGGTCTGGGATTAAGTCAGGAAAAGGGTATTCCCCATTTCCCCAGAAACAAAGTACGTCTTCAACTGAGAGGTTGTCTGTAAAGCAGTCGTTGTCAACATTTCAAGTTTTTAAATCGCTTTTTTTGTCAGTATTTATTTTAGCCGCCTGTGTGGTCGAGTGGTCAACGTCGTTGGCTTCGGTTACGGAGGTCGCGGGTTCGAATCCCAGTACGGACAGTTTTATAAATTGATTTTTCAATCGATTTATGAATTTCTGTTCGAAGGCATGGATGTATGTGATGTCTTAAATTCCCCCCTCCCATCGTATCCTATGAACGGGGTGTATTGAGAGCGACTAGCTAACCACTAGTTCTGTCCTAGCCCTACCCTTCTATTCCTTCTCTCTTTGGAAAAAGAGAGGTTGAGCAACTGAGTAGCAAGCAGTTCTCGTAGAAACACTTCTGTTGAGATAAACTCCATTAGGAATCCGTATGCTCTACATTGGGAGCGGATATGGTAGAAAAAAAAATTAAATCCATGTCCACTCCCAATGTGGCTTCCGATGGAGGTATCTCAACAGATTTTTTTCTACATAATCGCTTAACCTCACTTTTTTATTTATAAACAGACAACGAATATCCTATATTCACTTTTAGATTATTCACCGTCAATACTTGGTGGAAAGGTGTTTTATTAAGAAAAAACTCAATATTCTAACTTATACTGGATGTATGTAAAAATATGAATAATTTCTACTGTAATTAGTAAATTCTTTTCAGTGTCAATTGTTTATTACACTTTTTCATTTCGATTTGTTTTTGTATAAATAGCACTGCTAAATTTTATTTCTTACCGGTTGATAATGCTCGCAATGAGCGAAACCGGTCCTGATCTTGATAAGTAAAAGCGAAAATTAAGTACAAAGGAATATTGGATCCTCTTGTCAGCTTCCTTTAATTAAAAAAGACATATAAACCAATTGAAAATTCTAGTGAATTTTTATTTCTATCTTTATTTTTTAACCACAATAGTGCATTAGTAAAAAAACAATAATCCTTTGTACTTCATTCCACTTTATTTAATATGTCAGGACCGGTTTCGCTCATTACGAGCATCGTCAACTGATAAGAAATACAATTTAACAATGTTATTTATACAAAAATGAACAGCTATAAACAACAATTGGCATTGAAAAGAAAATACCAACTACATTAAAAGTGATTCTAAAATAGCACAAAATTAAAATGTTTAACACATCTAACATATAATTAAAAAGTCATCTCAGATTAATAAATTTAGAATGGGGATTGAAAGTAATTACAAACATAATTAAAATTTGGGAATTCTTTGACAAAGTGATACAATGAAAATAATGACATTAATAATGACATTAATAGAGTGAATAGGCATATTTTTCCCCGCTTCCAAGTAGTTGATGAGTGTACATGCTTAAACAAAATCGACAGCCAGGAAGATTCTGAAAAAGAAATTTTTCAAAGACCATATCAATTCTAACAAAGATATATATATATATCAGTTGACGATGCTCGTAATGAGCGAAACCGGTCCTGACATATTAAATAAAGTGGAATGAAGTACAAAGGATTATTGTTTTTTTACTAATATAATGCCTTTCCACCAAGTATTGACAGTGAACACCCTAAAAGTGAACAATAGTGCATGGTTAAAAAATAGGTCGCGTGCAGCTCTGTATCGAGACAATAATATGGTGTGTTAATTCTTTTCTTTTCTTGATCGCATTGCGTTATGAAAGGCGGCCGTGAAAATGCGGCTGCATACACATAACGGGTGGTGATGGGATACTCAACAGCCAAGTTGTATCAATTATTGATTAAAAACTAGTGTTTATTAAAATTTAATGCAACTTTTATCATTAATTTTACTGTTTATAATTTACATTATAAAATTAATAATTTCTGCTATAAATACTACAAAGTATTTTTTGTTTGGTGTCAATTATAATGCATATATTATATACATTAAAAGAAAAATTTGTTGCCATGTAACCAAATTTGACGCGTATTTCACCCTTTTAAAAAACATGTTTGGACTATATCTTGCTAAAATAAGCAAAGAAAAATGTGTCATAAAATTTCAATATACAGTTGTAGTATTAAATCAGAATGTAGTAAAAAAAAAATATTTAAATACAGTTAACTTTTTACTATGCTATCAAAATGTGCGAAATCCCTGCTTAGCAATAATGAAGGTTTTTACCAAAAAGTCACGGAAAAAATAACAAGTAGAGAGTTCTCAGTGTTTTTACAGGATACTCTTATATATTTTTTCTTCATCCTCCTTAACTTTGCCCTTATTTTTTGTTAATTTTCTCCTACTTCTACTCGAAAATTTTCTCTAATAGCATACATTTAATATATAAAAATGGTAATTGGGGGGAAAGCTTTTTGCGAATACAATGTTTGATAATAGTTGACCTATTATTATGACCGGGAACGGTTTTTAGTTTATTATTTTTAATGTAAATAAAATATCTATTCTATTAATAAAAACACAAATTCCTTTGTACTTTATTCCATTTTATTTTAAAGGTCGGGACCGGTTTCGTTTTTAAAAGCAGCTGCTCGGGTTATGCAACTAAAATAATAGTTAGTAATAAACCGTAATAATACGTATTGAATGCAATTTAAATATACAAAAACTACAATAAATTAAATACATTTCCTGACAATTAAATTAATATTGTTAGAGGAAAGGGATTTTACTGATTCTTCTCTTTTGGAGTTATGTACATACCGGGTGAACTTTAACCGAACCAATTAGTGTCCTGCATTCCATTCAGTCCTTCGCCTTCCAACCTTCAGCGCTCGTTAGTCCTGTGACACCTCGTCTTCTGTATAGCAAAGTTACAACGTACATAGTCTCCATCAAGAGTAGAAAATATGAAATTTAAAATTTAAAATAAACTACATTTTTTGGTACTTACTCCACAAATTTGTCGAATGATCAGAACCGGTTTTGCTCACTGCAAGCTTCTTCAAGTTATTATAAAAAAATATATATTTAGTGTGTCATGTTTTGTATAATTTTTCTTTAAAATCATTTTTTTAATAATGATTTTTCTTTGTTGCAGGTAAAAAATAATATGATGTACTCAACACATTTGAATACAGGAAATAAAATGGTACTACAATAATTACCAAACGAAAAAGTTATTATGAAGAAATGTTCTATGTGACACATTTGTGCGTACTCACTTTTTTCTTATTTTTGTCTTTTCTACTTCCTGTATTCATTTGTAAAAGATGTTTCTATTGGCATTTCAGGGTAAGTCTTTTTTAAACCGGGTAATATGAATTCAATGATGTAATTATGATGACACTTATCAGTAGTTTAAAAAGTGCCAGCACGTTCGTAATTTTTCGTTTTATAATATTATCATTTAGGAACATTATAAAAAAAACACAAGCGTTTACATATTGTAAGTTAGACAATGGTTTAAATAGGTTCAAATATCAATCACATTGATAATATTGAAAGGGCATTCACTTAAAATTTATAGTCTTAATAAAACTTCTCAATGGCACGTGTCAAAACGATTTTTTGGGTTTAAAATTAATCGTTCACGATAAATGAGTAAGTATCCTATTAATTGAATTATTGGAAACGTAATTTTGGAATCTCATTAATCATATTTCAATCTTTTTACGAAGTGCCTTAATTTTGGTTTTTTAAATACATATCTCCATAACCTTAATAAAATTCACATTATATTATTTAATATACGGCATATGATGTGAGCATAGTTATATGTCTAATATTTTTTGACGATATTTTGATAGTTTTACTACGATAAAAAACATATAGTTTGTTAACAATCTCACTAATACAACGTGGTTGTTTGATAATAGTATATAATAGTACAAGATGCTTGGTGGAATTTCAATATTAATGATCACAGTCATTAAAGAAAATGTAAGACATATTGAATAGAAGTATTAAATGTGACCTTAATCAAATACACTAGACAAGTGTTCCTTAATCGCTGTGCAGTGGCACACTTGTGTACCGTGAGGTTCTATATGTGCCGCGTTGCATTTCCTAATTCCAAAAAATCAATTAATTAGTCCATTATTTCAGTGTATTACTTTTTATATATAAATACAAAATTTTCGTTTGCCGCCAAGGAAAAACGTTTTTTGAGCTCTTTACTTAGACTACTCAACTATGACTTATGTCATCGATATCATACAGACCCATTACAGGTGAAGTGAGCCAAGTGGTATTTTAACAGAAAAAAAGTTAGACGCTTTGTAATAATCTACACGTTTTAAAGTATCTTAAAGTGAAGTAACCTCAGTTAATACACATTACAATAGTGTTATATCCGTAAAATAAAAATATGCAATCCACCAAACCATCAAATAAAGATGTGATTGTACTTAAAAGTCTAAGAAAAAAGTTTTACCATTTTCTCATCATAGTTAGCTCACTTCACCTTTCCAGGGCCCATATAAAACATTGTAAAATATGATTGAAGGATAAATTTATTCATTTAATAACAGTATATTAATACCAATATTAAATATTATATCAATTAATATTTATATTATTAATATTTTATATCAATTAATATTTAATATATTAACAATTAATAATTATATTTATATCAATATCAATTAATATTTAATATATTATATTAATATTATTGATATTTGAAGTCGCAAACATCGCATTTAAAATTATAAAGCTCCTTAATTTAAATAAGTGCTATAGCTGTTTTAAATCATCGTTTTCTAAAATTGCAAATAACCCCTTATTCATAATTTACACAATTTTGGAAACTTTAGTGACAATATGTACGTAACCGAAATACCGTAGCAAAAAAGACTGATTATCTAGTATACGGACAAAAAGCTGCACATCGACAACAGGCTATAATGTATAACAAGTATTAAGACAATTCCTTTTCATGTGTCTGACATAATTAAAGAAACTGTCTAGAAAAAACCTTTATTTCAGTCTTTTTTCTTGGTTAAAATTTTTTACAAGGTCATCTTTTTCAAACTTAAAAACTAAAGTTAGATACTAATTCCGAATTTGCATCTTGCATCTCTTTGATAGAATGCGTATCAAGTTTGATATATTGTGATTATCGAAAAAAAGCTGTGGGCTACGTCCTTTTTCCTTTCCACAGTCGATACAATGAATGGTTTAATACCAAAAATTTATGTTAAAAGTGTGTGTATATTTATGTATGCTGTACTGTTAGCATTAAGGTACTAGCTATCATGTCAGACGTAAAATTACCATTGAAATTCTCGTCAAAGTTATTGAAAGCGACTGTCGAACGCTTATAGCGTCAGGCAGTGGGGTGAGTAGCAGTGGAAAGTCGCCGAGTAGCTGGTAGCTGGTGACAAGTGCTCTTTGAAGCAACTTAAAGGCTTCTTGGCGCGCCAAACGTTTAATGAAACGGTGTTTTGGTGATGACAAGTTGGCGTGCTCTACGATGTATGTACTCTAAAACGCCTACATAACTTTTGCGATTAGAAAACTAAGCCAACCCCAGTTAAGTTTCATTGGTTACCTTTATGCCACAATATGTCTATCAAAGTTTTTCCCGAGGCAACCTTCGTTTTTGTGCACTACTGTCAAAATAGAGTAGAGTTTCCACATTTTATTTAGACAATCATTGTAATATTATCTCAACCCGTCACGTTTTACACACAACCAAACATTTTCGAATAAACTAAATATTTTAAATAAGTTTTTAAAAAAAGTTTCAATCAACTCTCAGTATATTGATAAACTGAAAGCTATCGAAAACATCGAAGAGGCATAGAATAAAGTTACCCAGTCGTGTATGAAAGGCTTAGAGAAATTGTTGAAGGTGACATGCTAAACGTAATTATCAAGCCAGCACGTAGCCACACCGCTCATCCGATTGCAATAAAACTTTGACTAACTTTTTGCTTACACTTCCTGGAAGGTTATAAGTATAGTAAAAATAACTTACAGTAGGTCGTATATACAAAAATTAATGTTTATATGTCTGTCAAACATTTCATTTTGACAACGTACGCTTGCATTTGCGCGAAGGTTATTGTACAATTAACTTACAGTAGGTGGCGAGTGTGTCGTACCAAAAACAGTCGGCAGCAAACGACAAACTTCAAACAGACAGAAAACATGCACTTCAATAAACGCAATCAAAACACACTTTCTTTCTTTGAGTGGCATTGTAACGCTTACCGAGAACCGGCTTGTAAGAAATAAAAATTACCAATTAACATGAATTAAACAATTATTACTTAACGTCTAATGAAATCTCGATGTTATTATTAATCTATCATCTACCGTCGCCTTGTAGTACCAATTACTTGCCTTCAACCTCCAATACGTATTAATAAAAACACAATAATCCTTTGTACTTCATTCCACTTTATTTAATATGTCAAGACCGGTTTCGCTCATTACGAGCATCGTCAACTTCAACTGAACATCGTCAGTTGACGATGCTCGTAATGAGCGAAACCGGTCCTGACATATTAAATAAAGTGGAATGAAGTACAAAGGATTATTGTGTTTTTATTAATATAATGCCTTTCCACCAAGTATTGACAGTGAACACCCTAAAAGTGTCCAATACGTATATTACCTGGTGAGCCTGATGAAAGGTGTTAATATCGTTTCTACCGCCTGAACTGCTCCAAGATGGATCTTCTCACCATCAAATACTTGAAGTATCTTTCAGAGTTGCTTTTTCGTGATTAATATTACACTTGAATGCATGGTATAAAATAAATGTTGTTTACACGTGATATGATTTTCTACTCATGTCAACATACTTATGAAGAATCATCGCATTCTTAATTTTCTATGAGAATTGTGTGAGATGATTTTAAATCATTCAGTATAAATTAACATGCCATATATCGAAGGCTGTAGACTGCAGTTAAAAAAGGCTGTTGTCGAGTACAAGAACAATTATTCTTATATCCTTTCGCCGTTTCGTAACTAGAAAATAAGTTTTCACGAGTTTATTAAAGTTTAAGGAACTCTAGTGGGAAATTCTTGAAGTGCGCTGAATAATAATTTGTAAGTTTTGCCACTTTTGGATGTACCCGGAAAAGTTTTTGCTTCGATTTTGTATACACGTTAAAGCATCCACCAGCTGGGAGTTTCTTTCCCAGAAGCTGTTGCATAAGACTTTTAGTTTTGCTAAAGTGTTCAACAAATTCACGAGAATCCATATTTGTTTACTCAAAATAATATCAGTTGTGATTTATATCTGTCAGTTTTGGTCATCAATAGATATTATAATTTACTATTTTAATGAGCGATTACGAATGTGTAATAAAATTATGTACTGTGGTGTAAATAAACAATTAAAAAATCAGCTCGAATGATTACAACGTAAAAAAAACCTTTTTAATAATTATATTTAGCGAATATTATTATAAAAATGCATAGTTGAATACATCAGCCGTTGCCTTTTAAAAAAATAAATGTATGCAATAAATAAATTATCTATCAAAGTTTTAAATACACCAATTTTAATAAAAAAATTAAAATGTCATAATTTTATGAAGAAAACAGCCAAGATTAAATCAGGAACCTTCTAATTTGAAACGGAGTTGCTGGTAGGGATTCCAACTATTCGTCATTATCAACTATTCGAATATCGAATAGTAAAACTGACTGAATTTAGTCTCAAATGATTATAAAATGTATATCAGTGAACAAAGATACTTTTATCGTGCAGCATCTCTTTTTGCGCGCGAATAATACGATTCTTTAGTAAAAACTCAGAAATCGAGACCACTGTCTTCTAGCGAAAACATCGGGTTATTCCTTGATTATTAAAATATGTTTTTTTAAATCATAGTTTTAAAAATATTTTGTATATGATATATTTGGATCAATTAAAAAAAATAGCAGAAATGTTAGACGTGTTGTTTAACACACTTCTAACAATAAATCCAACGTCAACTGCTTCTAAACGAGTATTTTCAACGGCAGAAACAATTAAAAACTAATTTAAGATTTCGACTGAAGGTGCTTGGTGGAATTTCAATATTAAATTTGAATCGTTCAAATTATCCACAGATTTTAACACTCACGACCCGGGTTTCGCCTTTCGGCATCTTCAGGCGTTCAAGTACGCGGATGAAGTCAGTTCAAGTTCATTCATTTTGTCACTCACGACCCGTGAGTGACAAAATCTGTGGGAGTGTACATAATTTGAACAATTCAACTAAGTAAAAAACAAATTAAAAATATGAAACATTATTTTTAAAATATGCATTTTTAAATTTTAATAAATGACTTTTATTACAAATGAACTAGTTTTTAATGTAGTATTTTAGTATAAACATATAAATATAATGTATGTATGTACTAAAAACTATCCGGATATCCGAATACATCCGTATTGGAATCCCTAGTTGCTAGGTATTGTGATAAAAGGAGATATGAATACATTTTGAATGGTTGGTGTAAATATTCTTTTTTTTCTTTGTTTTAATCACACTCCGAAAACTTGTTTAATTATTTATGTAACATTGCTCACAATACTGTGGCAAAACCCATTTGGACTTTATTTTGAAACGCTCGCTATCTATTCGCCAAATTCTATCATCCAATTGCAAACGGTGGTCCGAAATATTTTTTTATCCCGAGTTATGATCTGCTGCGCGGCGCGTTGGCAGTTTTTACGATTCACCGAGTCACCAGTCAGCCGTAATGAAAATTTATTTCCCCCTTAGGGGGTAGAATAATCTCTGCTTTAGCGTGGACTCTAGACATACGGAAGCACTGGGGTGCCTAATATACAATTAATACGCGATTATGTAAAATATTTCCATGGTTTTAAACACGTTAATTAAGATATCCACGCAATGTTGACCGTATCTTAACTGGAGAACGGTTGTTAGTGAACGTTAGCGGAAACAGTTGAAGAGACGTTTCAATGTGCAAAAAATGTTTCATCCGTATTTCTATATCAAAATAAGATCTGTTTTAAATAGTCGAGATGACAGAAAACATGCCTGGCCTTTGTTTTAAAGTCAATGTCTTTAGCTTCAGTTACTGTACTGGCGTGTTCAAATCCTAGCACAGATAATTTTACATATTAATTAATTTTTCAATCGATTTATGGTTCGTGTGTTAAATGCATCGATGTTTGTGATGTTTTAAGCTAGTGGTGCTCAAGCTTTGTGAACAAATGGCCATTTTATCAATTTTATAATCTTCCACGGGCCGCAGAGAGTAAAAGTGTTCAAAAATCTAATATATAAAAATTAATGTTTGTTTGTTCGTACTTTATGTGTTTCCACAACGCTCATCCGATTGCAATAAAACTTTGACAAACTTTTGCTTGCACTTTCGAAAAGGTTATAGGCATAATAAAATTAACTTGAAATAGGTCTTATATATCAAAATTTATGTTTGTATGTCTGCCATACAGTTCATTTTGACAACGTATGCTTGTACTTGCGCGAATGTGATAGTAAAATTAACTTACAGTAGGTGGCGCGTGTGTCGTACCATAGGCAATCAGCAGCAAATGTAAAACATGCACTTTAACCAGTGGCGGATTATCCTATAAGCGCATGAAGCGCGCGCTTGGGGCCTCCTAATCTTAGGGTCCTCAAAAATGATTTTAATTATAAAACCAATATACTCTTTGTTCAGATTTTAATATATATTTACTATTTTACATGAAATATTTTGACGTTCTTATTTTATTAGAAAAATAGGGGCCCCAAATTTGATTGCGCCTGGGGCCTCTCGTATGCTTTATCCGCCACTGACTTTAACAAACACAATTAAAACACTTTCTTTCTTTGAGTGGCATTGCAACGCTTGCCATCTAGTGGTTTATAAAATTAGCCACCTACCCTATCTCTTTAAACTTATAGTTTCTCTTTTGGGTATTGGGATTGGATGCATCGCTGCCGGAAAAGTTAGAGCAATTTTTTAACGCACAGGAAAATACCAGGGCAGTGGAGTCGGAGTCGAGAGTCGTGGAGTCGACTCAGGTCCATTAAAAAATGTATTTAAACCACAATGGTCCATAGTGTTGCCACTTCATGCTAGTCTGACTAAAGATGATCTGATGGTATACATATATCTATATAAGTTAAAATTAAATTATTTAAAAAATTCTTTGGAGTCGGACTCGTCTTTTTTTACACGAATCTACAGCCCTGGAAAATACAAATGTACACATATTATGAATGCGCATTTGTGGTCAAACTTTCAACTGTTTTTTCAACAACTGTTTGCAACATGTTTTTTAGTGTTTTTCTCATAATATCGATGCATTTTTCTTCGTTTGTAATAAATCATATTACTTATTTTACTGTTACCATAAAATTATATTATTTAAATCATTGTAATAATAGTGGTACGCATTGTTAAACTTACATTTTAATATGTTGGTAATCAACAAAATAATACTAACCAACGCGCTAAATTTATTTTTAAAAAGTACGGCGTTATATTTAAACCAAATTATTTCGTGTAAAGGGCATATTTTTAATTAAACGTTACTAATTAATTATTCTTCTTTTGCTTCAACAGCCACTTAATCGTGAAATCTAATTAGGTATCTTTCAAATATCTTGCGACTTTAAAAAATATTTTTCCAAATAAATTGGTTCTCTCAAAAGAAAATATCGTGTTAACACTGTGAATGCGTAATATCTCTCGGAAAAAAAACATTGTCGGCCGTCTGTTATGATTGTCCTTAATAAAAAATCGGGCGGCTTTACCTTTGGGGAAATATAATTGTGACGTAGACCGAGCTACCCTTAGCGCCACTGCCACCCTGACAAACGTTTCGTGGAAGGGAAAAAATAACTTGTACCCCTAAATCTCTTTTTCATTCAGAGCTTACAGAATCAATAACGCAAAAAGTTACCGCTTTCTTTACCGAAAAGATTTTTTCTATTTTAATATTTCAAGAGATTATTTGAAGAAATTCATCATCTTTGGCTCTTTTTTAACTGTAGATCTTTGCTTTGGCCTCTCTGCTCTTCTTAGTACAGCTAACATGTTTGAGGATTCGTAGAATTGAATTGAAATAAAGACATATTAATATTTTGCACGAGTTTTCTTCGAATATGCGTTTTTAATAAACAGTATCGGAAAAACTTAGTACCAAAATACAAGTTTATTACGATCTAGCTACTGATTTCTCTATCCATTAAGTGAATGATATATGATTACAATATTCAAAAAATAAAACATTCTTCTATAGTTTCTTTTTTTAAATACGATCAATATCGTTTTCGCTTATCAAAATCAATTCCACAAATTGTCTTACTTTGTGTTGTATTATCATGAATCACTTTTAGGGTTTTCACTGTCAATACTTGGTGGAATGGCATTATATTAATAAAAAAGTGCAATATTGCTTTGTACTTTATTTCCACTTTATTTTAGATATAATCTCTTTTACTGTAATTTGAAAATTCTTTTCAACCCCAATTGTTCTTTACACCTTTTCATTTTTTTTTTTTTTTTGTATAAATAGCACTGTCAAATTATATTTCTTATCAGTTGACAATGCACGCCATGAGCGAAACCGGTTCTGACCTTTTTAAATAAAGTGGAAATGAAGTACAAAGGAATATTGTGTTTTTTATTGATAGTATCAATAACCTATAATAAATACGGGCTTAAGTTCTGATATATATCTGAAACATTAGTATTTTTATTAATCAACCACCGAAATATTAAATACCATTAACTAAATGCTTTGAAATATTTAATCGCACAGCATTTGATAATTGAATATGTTACTTTTTAGAATATTTAAAGGGTACTTTAATAAATTACCATAAAAAGAAATCTCGAGTGTTATCCCCAATTCGATTGAAGTGCCTGCGAAGCTACAAAAATTTATGAAAAAAAAAATGACAGCGTTATAAAAATATGTGAAAATATCCTCGGCAGGATTTACGATTGAGAAAAGAATAAAAATAAAACCCAAAAGATAGGGTCAAACGTTAACTCGATATAAATTTCAAGGCTCTTGTGATATAGAATCACTTTTATTACAAAAATACAATGGCACTATCGTTTCATAGAATAAATGTTGTGTAAAGATTCGTATGTATATCGCTAAAGGGTGAAATATTTTATTTTTCACATATAAACTTTTTTCTTTATCAATCATTTTTTTCAACAATATCAGACCCCTAATAGAACATCTGCAGAAGTTGTTTTACGAGAACTGCTTTTTTATTATTAGTCCATGATATTATCGTCAGTTTCAGATTGGGGCATTGTCATACTTAATTATTAAATTAGAAATAACGTAAGAACCCATGCGGGAATAATTTTGATACAACGTGGAAGATTGCGAAAGTAATATGCGAAATTATGAATAAATCCCACAGGATGTTAAGTTTAATAAGGTATCACGATAACTTTGAAGGCTGGGAATATTATTTTCAACAGTTTGTTTCATAATAATGAGTTCGCATTAATTTTAAATAGTAATAAAGCAATTCTTGTTAGTACTTTATAAAGTAAAAATTACAAAATAGTAATCGGTAATTTTACAAAATTATCAAGAAGTTTTAATCATTGTTTATTTAAAGGTATATTCAATTTCAGATTTCTGGAAATTAGTACTTTATGACTAGAAGCAATTAAATTTTTAGTATATCTAAATAAAATACAAAAATTTCGACTTTATTATCGTTAACCATTAATATCATTTTTAATTATTGCTTCATAATTAATGGTAGCACGTTAAATGCGGAAGAGATGGGGTTGCTTAAGACAGTGTTTCCCAAATATTTTCATGCCACGGAACCCTCCCTCCCCCCGAAAGAAAATAATCTTTATTTTGCATTCATTATTAATTTTTTTACACATACATGTTTATATTTTATCACAATAAATAGAAACTTAATTATAAACCAAACGAAGCTGACAAAAACATATTTTATAATATAAATAACATATCAGTATATGTTTCAATGTCAGAAATGCTGATTCGCAATGAATCTTTGTAAGTCCTTATTGAAAGGCATGACCTGTGCTTTTTTATTAGTAAAATTAATTGCAAAAATGCTGTGTTACATAGAAAAGTCGTATCAAGAAAAATAAGGATTCTAGGGCTCTTTTGCAATAGACGGATATTATTGCAATTCAAGCAATAACAGGGGAAAAAAATGATCAGATCTCAGCTTGGAAAACACTGACTTAAGCCATAGTTTTTGTGAAAAATAAGCGAAACGACGGTTGTATTATTTTTTCACTTAAATTTTCAAGACAAAAATTATGTAGAATAATTAATTAATGACTTTGAAATAAAAAAATATCACTAAAAATAATTCACTTAAAATGAAAATTATCAATATATTTTGTTTATTCAATAATCTTCAAGACAAAAAAATATGTAGAATAATGAATTAATAACTTAACAAGAAAAACTCTCAGAAATACATTTTTAAAGACTTTGAAATAAAAAAATATCACTAAAAATAATTCACTTAAAATGAACATTATCAATATATTTTGTTTATTCAATAATCTTCAATATTTTTTTTTCAATTAAACACTAGTTTAGAAGTCTCCATGCACTTCAAGGTTGTTTATAATTCATAATTTGCATATGGCCCAAAATCATCAAAACACGTTTTTTGCGCCTCCTGTAAAATTTTATATGTTTGGGTTATTTCCTTTTTCATTTCTACAGTTGATATTTTATTATATATTCAGAGTAAAAAATAATTATAATTATATCAGTTGATTTGGGTCTATAAAATAAAATACATCTCAAATAAGGCGTCTCAAAAATATAAATAAATCTTGTGACAAATTGCTTCTGTATAACAAACAAAAAATGATCATTAAAATAAACTTACTAAAATCGTGTCGTGTTCGGCCACCAGATGTTTTATTAAAAAATGTTGTCAGGAACGATTTTTTATTTGGGTTTAATGTTATTCCGAGCAATCAATCATCTGGGCCTGAAGGCATTTTTTTATATTTTGGCTAAATTTACATAAACGCAAGCCATTGTTTTGACTTTCTTTTCGTTTTTAACGTAGAACAATTTCCATAGTTTAACATACCAAACGAATTTTCACGGGGTATTTTTATTCATCATTAAACTTCAACAACTATATATTTTTACTGAAACAACATTGAGTTTTGCGACATGCAAAGTCAAATTAGTCGAGGCAAGACAATTAATCAAGAGAAAAGTTAATATGAATTAATGATTTAATTGTTTTAAATAAAGTTAAGGCTATACGACACGAAAACTTTCGTTGTTGATAACTTGTATATAAAATAATACATATGGGCCCATTAGAGGTGAATAAAGCGAAGTGGTATTTTAGAATAAAATAAGTTAGATGCGTTGTAATATTATACACGTCTTAAAGTATCGTAAAACTGAAGTAACCTCAGTTAATACACATTACAATAGTGTTGTATATGTAAAATAAAAATATGCAATCCGTCAAAGTATCAAGTAAAGACGTGATAGAACTTAAAAGTCCAAAAAAAATATTTTAACATAGAAACCATAAGGTTTGAAACGATTTTATTTATGACATATATTTTGGTATTTACTGTTCTTGTATTTGTTGAACATAAATGTGTCTGTAAAAAAATATATACATATACCTAAACTTAGGCAGCTACCACAATTGTAAATATAATTGAAACATTTAGAATATGGTAAAAAAATGATTTATCAGTGTCAGTTGTAAGCACAAAGGTCACAAACTTTCACAGATTTCTTAGCAAAGCAACCAAAAAACCACATTAAGATTTTTTTTTGACAGTTTTTACCAAGCATCTTTGGCTTGCTACCACACAATGCATACTCAGCATATTACTACAAAATCATTTCCGCATTTCATACCGGAATGTTTTGAACAACATTTCCCATATTCTAATTGTGATCGGTTTATAACTTTCTTCAAGTAAACATTTTCATTCAAAAAATAAAGCACTCTTTCAATTTTAATCAAGTTACAGCCAAAACAATCGAAATTATTATTATATTGCTTCTATATCACTAAATAGTAGTTTTTCCCCTAAATTTTTGCGATACACCGCAAGTAAAAAATGTACACAGATAAACTGAATTAGGTTTATTTTTATTTAATGAATATACATACATTATTAAATTATAAATGTGATAAAAATATTGGGTATTAGAGAAAAATTATCTGTTTTTTTTCTTTTCTAACTAGCAATGATCTGTGGCTCTTATAGCGTCTCCTAATGGCACAGCAGTTGCGGATCACTGCTTCTTTATATTAACGGGTTTTCTCTAAATGAAACGCTCCTAATATGGGACGGATGTTGTCAATCTGATAATTAAAATAAATAAATGCGAAATTAGTACAAGTGAGGGTTGTATTTTTTTTAACATAATGCCTCTCTACCTAGTATTGACAGTGAACACTCTAAAAGTGACAACAATTTCCATTAAAAACTTGTTTTTTAATTGTTACTTTAATAACTTTGCACACAATGTTTAAGACAGTTCAATAAATTTACAGATTCTGTTAAGGGTAGCTCGGAAAAATACATGTTCTAAGGATATAACATTATCTAATATATACAAATTAATGTTTTTTTGTTCGTACTTTATGCGTTGTCACACCGCTCATCCGATTGCAATAAAACTTTGACAAACTTTTTTCTGGCACTTTCGGGAAGGTTATAGGCATAGTAAAATTAACCCAAAGTATGTCTTATATATATATATAAATCAATGTTTGTATGTCTGCTATACAATTCATTTTGACAACATATGCTTGCACTTGCGCGAAGGTTATAGTACAATTAACTTACAGTCGTACCATAGACAATCGGCAGCAAACGTCAAAATTACAGAAAAAGAAAACATAAACGCCTATTACTGTACTAAGTACTGGCTGTAGTTTATAAAAAGAAGTCGTATTTTTTTTTAAATATATTTTAAGATGTAAAAGAAATATCTTTAATGTTATTAACTTTTTCTGGAAATTTTCCATTAGGATGCCTCCATTGTTTTGCGTAGTATTATTATCAAAAAGATTTTAGCCATCGTTATGTGAGTCTACCTTCATAAAAGCCATTTAATAGTACTTAAAGTAGGAAATAGCCATTTTAAGGTGTGTTTTTATTAAAATAAAAAGATCCAGCATTACTATTATATGCACGGCTTAATTTTTTTAAATGAAATGGTTTTATATTAATCATCATTCTTTACACACTTTCTCATAAAAAATACTTAGTAGAGAACATAATGAAAAAACATTCATGAACAGAATATTCGTCGTTAATTGTGATGTTGTATAGATTTACTATAATTATAATATTTAAAATTAAACTCTTTTCTATTTTTGTTCAATTTGAATAATTAATACGGTACCAAAAACCAACTTGTTGCGTAATTTGTATATCTTTCTATGTTGTGCAGTGGCGGTTCCTGACCTGAAATCTTGGGTGGGCTAGAGAAAAGCATATTTCCACTTCACTTTATACATTAATCTACAAGCAAATTAACAAATATTACGATACTACTGCAATGCATACATTTTTATATAATAAAATCAATGCTAATGTAACTAAGAAATAATAGAATAATAACACGGAATCCTTAAATTCGTCTCTTTCGAAGTGAAATAACAAGTACCTACTAAAAGCAGTATAGAACTGTCACTTGCTGTCACTGAAAGTCAATACCTGTCACTTTCATACAATACAACGATATTGGTATTGTGTTTCAATGCATAAGTATGCGTAATGGGCTGAATCAGATCAGCCCCCAACGATCAACAGAAATTTGACAGATTGAAACACTATCCTTTGTGATTGATTACGTTTCCGTACATACAAATACAAAAAAAATCTAATCGTGCTTGATTGCGCCCCAGTGTAAAGAAATATTGCATGATATTGTCTGTGGTTACGGGCATGAGGAATTTAGCCCCTGAGTGGTGTTGCCAGTGACGTGTTCCAGTTCCTGTTCCCTGTGAAGTATTTATAGGGTTATTGTTTTTTTTATGCCGGCTCACTTTAAAATTGTAATACAAAACACAATCGAGAATATGATTGTAGGTAGACGTAACATTGTCTTATATTGACAGAGGAAAATTAAAACAAAGATATTATATTCATTTGGGAAAGGTAAGTTACGCTAATAAATGTATTTATTTTATTCAGCGGCCGAATTGCTGTTGATTTTTATTCAGCCATCTAATGTTTTGGGTGAAAAATGCAGGTCGGGCTTAGCCCACCTAGCCCAGTACCTAGAACCGCCACTGATGTTGTGGCATTCCAGATCATTGCTACATACAATATAGATATTTTATGTGGGTAAAAATTTCTTTGATTGAACTTAGATGACTCGAAACAATGAATTGTACACTTTTAGGGTGTTAACTGTCAATACTTTGTGGAAAGGCATTATACTAACTATTTTAGTTGCCGTAGATAATTAATAATAATTATCTAGCATGCCGGCTATAATTTTCAACTATTAATTTAATTAGTTATTAACGAGATAACTAGTCTTTGGCCTGTTGAGCACGAAACAAATTACGAGATATCTCGTCTGTGGCACCGATCGAGTTAATAAAAACACAATATTTCTTTGTTCTTTACTCCACTTTATTTAAAAGGTCAGGACCGGTTTCGCTCATTTTATTGCGAGCATTGTCAACTAATCAGTTAACTAAGATAAAAAGGAATATTGTGTTTTTATTAATACAATGAATTAAAGAGCGGTCACTGAAAAACTACACATTTAACAAAAATAAGTTTTACGAATGAGCGTTATAACTTTTATTTTAAGTTTATTCGAATAAGTGTGCTTGATGTCATTTTATTTTGCAACTGCCGTTTCTGCGATCAATTTTTTGTAAAGATGTTAATCATAATATTGAAAACAATAATTCTACATATGTACATGTAAGTGGTACTAAATGCTTTAAAATGATTTCTTTACGCACATAAAATACGTTTCCTATAAAACAGTAAATAAACACTCTTCAGTACATCTACAACTGTTTATTAAGACTTTTACAAACAATCAGTAATAGATATATGAAAATAATTGAATCTAAATTGACTATACAATAAATAAAAAAGGTTTCAGACCTACCAAATATAAGCTGAGAACTCCCAAGCCATCAAAAAAACAATTAAGTAAGAAAAGTCACTCGCAATAAAAATTTAAATGATTACCCAAAATTAGCAATTGGGTATTTTAACAATATAATTTATAATATCACAAACAATTAGTAAATAGCCACATAGACGATTCTAATCTGCTCACGAGCAATTGGAATAGAATACTTTTTTTTAAATTCAATGATCATTAAAAATCTAAAAAGGGATTTATTTACTCTAAATCATTCTTACATGTAAAATAAGCCCACAAAAATTTGAGCATTAAAAATTATTTTCTAAAGAAATAAATACATATAATAGATATAAAAAAGGCTAATAAGAAAAGCAGTTTGCTGATTTAATAAATTTAAATCAGGCAAGAATCACTTAATAATTTAAAATTCTGCATTTTAATTATAAATAATTACAGACAGACAAACAAAAAGTATTAGAAATTATTATATTACATAATTTCTTGTCTAATTCAATATTTTAATATAATGTCTTTCCACATAGTATTGACAGTGAACACCTAAAAAATGAAGCATATTTAAGAAAATTTAATTAAAGTTATCAAATATAAATAATTTGTATTTGTAGAAAACGATATCGGTGACATCTTACGATAATAAAAGACACCACTGTAGAGTAATTTACATCTGCAATAAATAAACTAAACGTGTTCGGTGTCGTAAAGAGTTTTCTGTGATCTAGACTTTGTAGCATTAAATAGCAAGACGATAAAAATAATATCGTCTCTCTTTTAGCTCTGTCAACTCTAACATCCCGACAGCTACCATCCAGTTTATATCCGAGACCGCCGGATGGAAAGCAGCGCCTGGCGGCGCGGATGAAAAAGCAAAGAAAACCCGGAAAACCCTAGACACGGAAAAGCGTAGTTTTCGTTTTGCAATAAAATCACCTACGCAATATTGTTCTAGCGATCCTAAGTACACGTATTAGGCAGATACTTTTAACTCGCTTTTAGGCAATAATGGAAATCAATGAAATTGTTATTTATTATTGATGTAATGTATAGCTGAAACAAAAAAATTATCGCTCTTCCATGGGCGCACATAACATACATATATACTCCCCAATAAAAGCGGCGGAACCATAACCATCGAGACATTACCGCTAAGTCTAAATAGTTTTCGACAATACTGACTGGACACGACCAAGACAAATTAGAATTAGGATCACGTGAAAATTGAAAAGCTGGTTAAGTTTCAGAAGACCAATTGCGTCGAAATTTAAATATTTAAAATTAAACGAAAGACTGCAAGAGCTTATGCATTTAAATATATGGTAGTATTTATAATTTAGAATAATCAAGAAAATTGGCATAAGATGTTGTAATTTAATTTTAAATTTAGCTTAAGCGTATCTTTATCTTTATTTATGCATTTAAGATATAATATTATGTATAATAGAAATGGAAATGGTTTTATTTCCTATTTGTCTTCGTCGTGGGGTGGTCATTGGCAGCAATTTCGCGTCAGTGATTTCGTGGTAGTTTATATAGGCTCAGGTGCTTTTTTGAGAACCTACATATATGTAAAAAAAAACGATAGAAGTTGGTATACTTTGGCTTCGCTAGATAGATAGATTATTACAAGATTTACGAATCCTTTCGGTCAGCAGTTGGCTTAGTAAGGAAACGACACCCGGAGTGAAGATAATTGATTGAGGCAGCCAAGGCTTACCACGTACTGTAGCGTTAAATGAGAAGAAGAAGAGAAAATAAATTAACGTTCGCAATATCGAGCAATATCGAATTTACAAACGTTTTAAGAATTCGACGGAGATTATTAAATGTTCAGATCTAAAATCAATCACGATTTAACAAGATGTTTTTTTATGTCTCGATCAAATCGTGACGTAAAAATACCATAATCTTAATTTTATGTTCTTATACAACGATATATCAAGCTTCAGAAAAATTCAATATAAAAACCTATTGCCAAACGAATATAAAATAATGTTACAGTATATTTTATTATGTTATATATGTTTATGGGAATATTTAAATAAATGTATATTTTAAAGAGCAGTGGACTTTTCATTGTGAATCTAATTTCTAATGTGTATAAAAAACTCAATTTTTTCAAAATATTTTTACTTCTAGTTTGATTTTAAATGTTATATATTTTTTAATTTGTTGTCATACATATCGATAAAATGAAAAAAAAGCCATACGTATAAGATCCATCTGATTATGAAAATATTATACTATTTAATAAAATTACCATATTGATGCTTTTAAAATCTTTATAAAACATCAACGCAAACATGCTACAAAAAAAATTGGTTGTCTGTAAAGTCGGTTTACGGACGATAGTTTAACGTGACAACGTCATAAGAAAACATTGATGAAATGATTGCATACTTTTATGAATAAAATGGAATCATTTTTATTGAATTATCATTATTTTGTATGGATACGAAGAAGGAGTGAAATGAAATCTACAATTTTTGACGTATATTTTTATATATTTTTTATTTTATATATTTATTTTATTTATTAATTTTATTTATTAAATAAATATATACAATAAATTTAAATATTAATCTTTCCAGAATTATAAATATATAAAATAAAAAATCTATTATTGTATATATTATACAAATTTATACAATATATATACAATTAATTTATTGTATAATATATATTTTTATATATTATACAAATTTATTGCATAATATATAGTATAATAAATTTATTGTGTAATATATATTTTTTATTTTATATATTTATACTGAATATTTGATTTATAATTTATTGTATATATTTATTTTATATATTTTTTATTTATTTATAATATGTATAATAATATATATATAAATATGTATATACAATTTATATATATTATAACAATTTATATATAATATATATATACATATTTATATATATTATTCATTTGTATAATATATTTGACATATATTTATATATATTTGACAAATGTATTATATATTTGGTATAATGCATATTATACCAAAAACATTCGTCAACTGATAAATAAATAAAATTATTTATATGGATTATAACGATATTTGAATTTACCATATAAATTACTCAAATTGACAATATTATATCGCTATAATGTTAAATATTACATGATACATATCCGAACGGTAAGCCGATCGTGCCTCTCTTTCGCTTATCCGCGCTGTCGCTCGCACGCTTGCCGTCGGCGTAACGAGACAAACGGGAAAATGAGTCATGTTTTTTCGTGCATGCAGCGAGCGTTCATCGATTTATAAGACGTTGTCACGTCAATAATTTTTGCTTATTAAATAGTTTTAAAATTTATTTTTATCTATTAAAAAATATTACATTAGGCAATAAGTGGTTTGAATTTTCAGTACATTTAAATATTGTCATTTAATTAATAAATATATTTTATTATAGTTTGATTTACTTAAACATTGGACGGACAAAACAAAAATGTTTGAGCAAGATTATATCAGACGAATCTGGATGCTTTTATAATTACCATTAAGTTTTTTAGTGTGTGTTTTTACGAACACTTTTTTTACACATTATAACATAAAAGATTTTAAATATAATGACTTTTATCAAGAAATCATATTAAAGGGATTTACACACTTATAATTCATGAGTCGTGATTATTCTTTTCACCTGTATGATGGCAGAAATATTAAGATCTTTATACGACAATTGTGGGGCTATAATACAAAACGTACTGTTTTCAAAATCAGCGATATTGAGTAAGATATGCAGATAGGGTAATTCAAGCCTAAGGATTCTAGGTTATATTAGTTTTAATATGAAATCTCTAAAACACTGTCGTTTTCAAATTGGAAATCATATTTTTATGCAAATTTTATTTCGTTATAGTATTTTAATGTACTGAAAATTTCGAGTTTTGGAAATAGTACGTTTTGCATTATAACCCCACAATTTAGCAGCGATTGAAATTATTCATTATAAAATCATTATAACAAAAAAAAAAATCATTAACCATTAATTTTTCAATCGATATCAAAACAAAAAAAGTTCTCAAAGACACTTGTGATTGCAACATAAACTTTTATGATACACATCTTTGGGTACGATACAAATAAGGTATAATGAAAGAGTACTATGTCTTGAGATTCACAACCTCTGTCTTTTGGACAGTAAAGACAACTCGACTGTAACGAAAGAAAGCGGAAGCATCGCCGTTAAACGAAATTAACGACCACCTTGCCGTTATTAGCTCACTCCTAAACAAACGCCCCGGAGGCTAAGTTGGTTTTGGTCTCACACGTTCTCATTGGCCAAACACGCTGCACGTTCCCTGAGTCAATCTCATTTGATTTTATAAGACCCGGCAAACCATACATTATACCAATAAGGTGCTGTCTTCTTAAGATACGACATTGTTGTAAACTTCTGAAGGACAACGACCTTTTTAATGAAATGTATATAAAATTGTCATAAATTTTAGATTCTTTATACGAATAGATATTTTAACCTCTGCCTAGCAAGATACTTGATCATACTCAAAGAAAGAAAGCGTGCTTTTTTCTGTCTGTTTGACATTTACTGCCGATTGACGACACACGCACCACCTACTGTAATTGAATTTTACTAAGCCTTCGCGCAAGTCGCATGAACGGTATGGCAGAGATACAAACATTGATTTTTATATATGAGACCTACTGCAAGTTAATTTAAATTTGCCTATACTTTCCCGGAAGTGCAAGCAAAAAGTTTGTCAAAGTTTTATTGCAATCGGATGAGCGGTGTTTCAACGCATATATAATACGAACAAACAAACACACCGAATGCACGGAACACATTTGAACGGAATGTCAAAATGTAGACCAAACGATTTGACAAATTTGAAATATTCCATTTTTAAATGTTTAATACAAACAATCGAACTTCAAATTTGAATTGTCTGAATGCTGTTTGATCGTTAGTCGACAGTTGACGGTTGAATTGCATGAACGGTATGGCATACATATAAACATTGATTTTTATATGTAAGACCTACTGCAAGTTAATTTTACTATACCTATAACCTTTCCGGAAGTGCAAGGAAAAAGTTTGTCAAAGTTTTATTGAAATTGGATGAGCGGTGTGACAGCGCATAAAGTAAGAACAAACAAACATTTATATGAAAGGCACACAACTCAGGAAACTTTGTACATCTTGAATCAGACACTATAAAGCGAGCTCTAAATCTTGGACTAAAAATATTTTTTTATTATTTTTAATCCATGTCCGCTCCATTGTGGAGCATATGGCCTCCTAATAGAGGTATCTCAACAGAATTTTTTATACGAGAACTATTTGTTACTCAGTCGCTCAATTTCACTTTGTTTCAAAGTGAGTAGTAGGGAAAGAAGGAAAAGGCTAGAACAGGACTAGTGGCTGGCTAATCGCTATTACTACTCCCAGTTATTAAAGGATCAGAAGGATGAGAGGAGAGGAAACGATGTGAATTAACATCACAAACACCCAGTCTTCGATCACAACTTTAAATTGAATAATTCTCAAATTCACTGTGATCAGACCAGGAATCGAACCCAGACCTGCGTGATCGGTAGAGCAAGCTCTAACCAACTGGGCCACAGCATGCGACATAATATATAGGACTATAATATAATTGGTTGTTAATATTTTTTAACTAGCACATACTTAACTCGTGAATCATTTCTACAAAAAAACACTTTTACTGTGCACAGAAGTAAATAATCTCAAGAATAAAGTGTACGTGGTAAGCCATCAAAACCCTTTTACTCTAAAATACACATTCTACGTTCAAAAGGGTGGTAACGTAAAATAAAAGATAATGAACAGGCTTAATCGCTGTAGTCGATTTTTAAGTACTTTAAGCAGTCTATAAAACCTATAGTGTCATTAACGACACCCTCCAAGTGTAATAAATAACAACATCATTAACGCCTCGTGTAATAGTGTTTTTTTTAGTTTATTAGGAATTTAAAACAAGATTCAAAAACAATAATTTGAACATTCCTTGACAATTTTTTGAGTATTAATTTGAACATGCATCCCATTAAATAAGTGTATGAAGTTGAACACTTTTTGATAAAATCAAATATAATATGATCATCAAAATTTCACCGAATCACGGAACACATTTGAACGGAATGTCAAAATGTAGACCACACGATTTGACTGATTTGAAATATTCCATTTTTAAAAAACTTGTATGAACATTTTTTGATAAAATTAGATATACTAGCTGTAAGCCCGTTGAACTCAACGGGGGGAATTTTGGTGCACTTTAAAGTATTCAGAAAATTTACTGGCGTGAAAAATAAATTACAAACCTATTTATTGAATAAGCCAGAAAATCTAAACGTAATTAATTCTCTAAATAGATTTTTTTATGAATACACCCAATTCTCTCAAAGAACTAAAATACACCGGGACTGCAAAATAAAATATGCAAATAGCGGATATAATAAAATATATTCATAAAAATAATAATTGCCTTGCTGAGCTGCTATATCCAATATCGACAGCTCTGCAGTATTCATATTTTATCATTTTTAGAATAATTCAAAGGTTTGAGTATGCTAACAAATATATTTCGTAGAAGAAGAAATAAACCTCGAGACATATATCGACAGCCCTGCAGTATTTAAATTGTTAATAATATATTTTTTAGAATAATTTTAATGTTTAAGTTTGCTAACAAATATATTTTGTAGAAGAAGAAATAGACCTCGAGGTATATATCGACAGCCCTGCAGTATTTATGATCATCAAAACTTCAAAAACGGAAGCCGAGTCATTATATCGTTGCCAATACTAAAAATATTGTTGAAAACGACAATTACATATTAAAAGCTTTTTATTAATGTTTTACGAAGAAGAAATACTTTAATATAAAACAGTGATCGACAACTGGTGTGCCGTTATGATCCACTAGGTGTGTCACAGTTTATTGCTACATATTTCGAGAAGAAAAAATGAGATTATTTATCTCTAATATCCAATACTCTGCCCACACAAATAATAATAGTAAACACACAACTTAATTCAATTCCTGTGTGTACCCTTTTTTACTTTTTACGTGTGTCACAAAAATCTAGGAAAATTTTTAGTGTACTGTGGGAAAGGAAATATTGCGGAGCGCTTCCGTAAATAAACAATATATCAATAATTTCGATTGATTTGACTGTGACTTACAATTAAATTTTTAATTTTTTTGCATAGAAACATCTTCGTGAAGGTACTTCACAATAATGCCAAACTCGTGTCCCATCCAGAAACAAAACTGGTATAAAAACTAAGTTGTCATTTTTAATTTAATTTTAACACTTCAATCAATTTTATATTGTATAATATTTGCGAATTTACTTGTAGTTTTTTTGTTATGGAAATAATATAGATTACTTTGTTAAGCTTTAAGTATCTAAGTGTTTTTTAAATAATCACATAAACTACCCATTATTTTTTATTGTGATGCCTTGAAATTCTTTCCCACCTTTACAATTCTTCAAAAACTGGGCGCAGCAAATACAATTAGTTAACCATTAGTCCTGCCTAAGTTTAATCTTTCTATTCCTACTACTACATTGAAAAAAGAGATGTTGAGCAACAAACAGGTTTTGTAGAAAAACTTTTATTGAGATACCTCCATTAGGAGGCCATATGCTCTACATTGGGAACGGACATGGATAAAAAAATATCCAATTATTGTTAAAATAACCACAAGAACTACCTTTTACAATTTTAACGACGACTTTTAACTGTTTTATTTTGATTCAGGTAGATAATATGCTTTCCTATTACTATTTCCACAATAATATTTGGTGTTGTCGTACAATATTTTGAAGAAAGGTTTCAGTAATCAAATAGCAAGTACTGATAATAAAAAAATAATGTCTGATAAAGAAATGATGATTTTTTGAGAAGTTGATGATAGTATAATAATGACAATAACCTTCTTGGCTGATACAGTGATACTTATTAATTCTTTATACAATATTTTTTCCGACAAAAACCTTTTAATTTTTAAGAATGATTACTTTATTAATGTAAGATTTGTTTTACTCCCTGTAACATTTGTTCTTGTCATTTGAGAAACATCTCAGCTCAGAGTAAAAATAAAATGATAAAACATGTGTCCTAATTTAGTGAATCACATTGTATTGTAAAAAAAAAAAACAAGCGGTATTTACTATGTAAACAATTTTACTTTGAAAACAACCACCGAATTTATTAGAGATGTTTAAGTCTTCATCTTGATGACATCGAAAAATTTGTATCAAATGTATAATGGAAATGTTAAATTTTTAGTCGTTTATTTTTATAACTAGAAACTTTATAAGAATTTCATTTAATACAAGAAAAGTATCAATATTAGCGGAAACTTTGTGGAAGTTCATGTAAATATATAATGTAATTTGACATATCAATGTGTAACAAAATATTTATTTTTTTAGTACTATCAATGATTTTACCTTATTTATTCACTGTCAAAAAAAGAGAAAGCTTAGACGTTTATTAATAAAAATACAATATTCATTTTTATTTTATTTCCGCTTCGTTTAAAAAGGTCAGAACCGGTTCCGCTTATGTTAATTGTTATTTACACCTTTTCATTTCAATTTATTTTTGTATAAATAGCACTGTTAAATTATATTTTTTTTCAGTTGACAATACTCGCCATTAATTTATATTATGCCTTTCGACCAAGTATTGACAGTGAACACCTTAAAAAAATCTGGCTTTTATTTTGAAATTTAAAACATACAATTTATTATGAATGTTTAGTTTGTTTGTAATGAGCATTGTCAACTGATAGGAAATATAATTAAACAGTGCTATTTATACAAAAATAAATTTAAATGAAATGTATTATTTTATTATTATTATTTAATATTTTTATAGAAATAGCACTGTTAAATTATATTTCTTACCAGTTGAAAGGTCTTGACCTTTTTAAATAATGTGGAAATAAATTACGAAGGAATATTGTGTTTTTATTAATATAATACCGTTCCACCAAGTATTGACAGTGAAAACCCTAAAAGTGATCATTGTTATTTATTGAAACCGATAATGAAATAATTTAAGATGTTATAGCCAATTAAAGGTAATAATTGTGGGGTTATAATACAAAACGTACTATATCCAAAACTCGAATTTTTCAGTAGAGTCAAATACTATATAACGAATAACAAATATTTAAATAATAATAAATAATAAGTATTTTAGACATTTTGTATTAAAACTAATAGAACCAGTCGATTCCTTGGACTTTAATTACTCTATCTGCATACTTAACTCAATATCACTCATTTTGGAAATAGCACGTTTTGCATTATAACCCCACAATTGGGCTTTACGTAAATCATATTTGTAATCAACCACTATCGTGAGTCATCAAAGTACACGTGAATCGCCATTAAATGTGAATTGGATAATCATATACATCAAATTAGTTGCAATCCGTTCTGAAAAGCGGTATGGTCTGTCGCCAGAGTCCAGCGGGCATTTGCACGTGCCGCCTCGCACACTTTGGGAACATATGTCACAATACTGATTTGGGTTACATTGGTTAGCAATGATTTATTGTTCTCGCTTTAGTCGTGATCACGTTTCTAACAATCAATGAATAAATCACTAAGTATCTTTGACACAGCTTTGTAATTAACGCGTAAATTATATTTGTCGTTGGACAGTATTAAATATTGTGCTTCTATTGATCATCGTAACTTAAAGTAAGTCTTAGTCAGTTTTCAAAATATTTCCTTAATATAATTGATCAAACGTAGTTATTATCTGATAATATTAAACCATTAATACTAGTGGATTGAAGATATATGGAAAATGTATGTGTATTATTAAGGCATGAATGTATGTGATGTAAGGAATTCTCCCCATCCGCCCATTCTATCCTATGAACGGGGTGTATCGAGAGCGATTAGCTTACCACTAGTCCCGTCCTAGCCGTATCCTTTTGCTCGCAATGTACGAAACCGGTCCTGACCTATTAAATAAAGTGGAATAAAGTACAGAGAAATATTGTGTTTTTTATTAACAGAAATACATCATTGCAAAAATTATTAAATGTCATTTTCAGAATACTTAATATTAATTTAACGAAATCGAATTGATATATTAAGTTTTCGGCGTGAAAATTTCAATTTTTAATTGAAAATAAAATTCCGAGAGAATTTTTCTCAGTTCCAGAAACAAAAGAAAACTTTATTATCCCTTCCAATTTCAAATGCAGAAGAAGTCTTTTATGTTATCAAAAGTACCACTCTAAGTACGAATTCGTGTTCAAAGTTTCCCATCTCGTTTCTTCCCATTAACTTTATACACCGTGCTCTATTGCAAAATGCAAAGACCGTGTAGAAGATTCACACCTACATAAAACGGTGGACGTACATTATCGTTCATTAATCACAGCGACCTGTCTTTTATTTTCTGACCGGAGCCAATTTCCATAGAAAAGAACGCTTCTCGGAAAAATGTTATCTACGATTACGACGAAAAGCGATCCAAACTTTGAAAATATATCAAGGACTTTTTTTGGAATGAATTTAACGAGTAATAAAGAATTTTCCATCGTCCGTCAGCCTAAAATTTTGGCGATATCGATCGCCATAATAAAAAAAAATTTTAGGAATATCATTAAAAAAACTCGTGACAAGAAAAGTTGAATGTAATTATAACTTTCTTATGTTTAAATATAAAATATACACCCATCCTTTGCTTAACACGATGTCGCTTAACACAGTTTTCATTTTGGTGTTTTTTTTTTATTAAATCTTGCATTGTACATATTACGTAATTTAAGTTTATGATTTCGACTGAAAATGCTTGCTGGAATTTTAATATTAAATTTGAATCTCAAATTCGGACGCCCGTAAACTATTTTTCCAGGAAATTTTAGAGATAAACAGAGCGCAATTGAAAAGCGCACCGACTTTAAATGAGCAGGTAAATCTGCCAAATTCACCACTCTTATACCCTATATGTGAGTACATATAATCACAAAATTTCTCTGACAAAAAAAAAATATATAATTCTTAAAATTAACCACCATTCAAATCTGCTTTTTGCCAGCAATGGCTTTAAACTTTTTGATACATTTATTTCTTATTTAAACACGATAGATTCATTGACTAAACGACAGTTCAAGTTCATCCGTGCACTTGAACGCTTGAAGGTGTTGAAAGGTGACACCTGGGTCGTTAGTGACAAAACTTGTGTAAATTTACATAATTTTAACGAGTCGAATTTGTACATATTACGGCAAAAACAATTAAAGATGGATTACAAGTGGCAAGAAATATAGAAATTCTTTTTTTTAATAATGATCCGGATATGGATCGATCTTCAAAATTTCAACGAGAAATGAAACATTTTACACGAATTTCAAAACTGATAGAAAATTATAGATTTCTAATTGTTTGATACGGCTGACGGAAAATGACGATAATCGAAGGCACTGATGATGACATTCAGCCAAAAATAAGAAAAAAAAAACCCGTAATAAATTTTTAGTGTTTTTTTTTTCATTTTTCATGTTTCAATAATTTCTTTTTATAAGACCTTTAAATTTAATTTTTAGACCTAAGACGTGGGTGTTTGTGAAAATAATTCACACCGAGTTACGATCTTTGAACATAAAAAATATTTAGCGCATCGGCATTAGCTGTAATACCAAATATTGTATAAATAGATTATTATTTAAGCCGCCAATTCGTGGATGTGTTTCCTTTTCTCCGTGTCAGCCTTTCTTTCAACAGATAAAAATGTCAGGTATTCGTGAAAAAACGTTCAAAACGATAACAAGGTATTATTATTCCGAGACATCCATGCGTGATTCGCTTTTCTGACAAACTATCGTAAAGTTTTTATTTTTATATTCGCTTCTCACGAATTTTTGGCATTCCACGCGACTTTTTTATTCGTCCGCTGTTAATATAATATTATACGAGAAAATATTTGTAAAAATTTTCCATTGTCTTTGGTATTTATTTTTTAGATTTATAGTTACTGACAGTTCTTTAAAAGACTCGAGATAAAATCAAACGAAGCAATTTAAAAAAACATTTTTAATCATATTAAGAAGAAAACATAATAAAAAAACTACATCTGATCGATATTTTAATCATTTAATTTTTTATTATTTTTTTACCATATCCGCCCCTAATGTAGAGCATATGCACTCATAATGGAGTTTATCTGAAGTGTTTCTACGAGAACTGTTATTTACTCAGTTGCTCGACCTCTCTTTTTTTTAAAGAGAGTAGGAATAGAAGGATAGGGCTAGGACAGGACTAATCGCTCTCGATGCGCCGTGTTTATAGGATAGGATGGGTGGAAGGGGGACATTATTCAAGACATCACATACATCTATGCCTTCGAACCGAAAATCATAAATCGACTGAAAAATCAATTTATAGAACTGTCCGTACTGAGATTCGAACCCGTGACCTCCGTAACCGAATCCAACGACGTTGACCACTCGACCACACAGACGGCAATCATTTATTTATTATTTTGAACTATTGGGGATATATGCAATAAGAATCGGATCCATACAAGTACCAACAGATTTTTTTCAATCTTTTTTTTTTATCGATTTCTACTCGAAGTCATGAATGGATGTCTAAAAACTCCTTTCATAAAATAACGAAGCGAGAGTGATTAACCAACCACTAGTTCTGTATTTGTTCTGTCCTTTGTTAATATTAAAAAAAAACAACTACACCTAATTGACACTTCCATCGATTTATCGATTTCTGTTCGAGAGCGAGGATACTTGTGATCTTTAAAAATTCTATTCACCATTTCAATTCTAAAATAACGAAGCGAGAGTAATAAGCTAACAACTAGTTTTGTTCTAGCGTACCCTTTCTATCCCTACTCTCTTCGAATAAAAGATTAGTTGAGCAACAGTGAAACAAGAAATTCTCGTAGAAAAATCTTCCCTCCATTAACCGTTTAACTTTCATAAGTGTCTTAAGGCGCACAATTTTCCGTGAACGGGGGACACCGGTCATACAAATTATAAACTCCGCTTTAAGAGGGATTTTTCTTACCTAAATCAATTATTTTTAACATAAAAATATGTTGAACACACGACAACATTGCCGCACTTTTTTTTGGTAAGTTTTTATAAATAAACTTTAATACATTTGTAATGACTATATATATAGAAGGTTTTATTTTTGCAATAAAATTTGCGTCATACGTACACCTAATGGCAGTTAAAAGGTTAAGTCGTAAGTTTCACCATCAGAGCAGACATGGATTAAAACAAAAACAATAAAAGGTTTCCAATGAAAACGTTGATTATTTTTTAGTTTAATTTTCGTGGTTGTAATGATTTTTTTATTATTATTCAATACGAGCAATACCAATATAACTTTTTTTTAAATTAAAAAAACGTGTTATGCTTTTTAGAAATTTAATTAAATTTATACGAATTTTTTGTAAAAGGTAACAATATTAACACAAAGTGTGAATTTTATATTATCTGTAAAATATTTTTGTTCTCCTCAAAACTTTGCAACTTTCCCACACAAATGGGGTTGTAATTTTTTTAATTGCTTTCCAGATGGGGTGTTTAAATAAATGCTCACAAAAGGCAGGCGACGCCAAACAAGTTCCGGGCACTGAGCCAAAAAGTTTTGCCGAACAGAATGTACTGCACTTATACGCGACTGCATCAAAAAACAAACAAAGACACGATATGAAACTGAAGAGAGAAATAATAACAAAGGATTCTGTATTTTAAAATTATTTCCAGTCCAATTTCATAAGTGAAGTTATTAATACTGGAGATTTTTCATACAAATATAATGTAAAGACAGGCTATTGCTATACAAAATCTATAGAGCTTACGTACATAACTTATTGCAACATTTTTCTTAATAATTGCATTAAACATTAAAAACGCACGTGTTATTTTCACCATTGGCTTTTATGGAAGTCGGTAAATTGCTCGAATGCAATTGCTCGAATGCAATTGCTCGAATGTAATTGCTCGAATGTAGAATTCCTCGAATAACAAATTGCTCGAAATGCAAGTTGCTCGACATGCAATTGCTCGAATATCAATTGCTCGAATTGCTTGGTTATTTAAACGGTTTTAATACAGTTTAGTGTTTATTATATAGTAGTTGATCACTTGTCATTTTAATACACAGTATGTACTCTTAGTTTGTAAGCTGAACTTTGTATCAAATTGTAAATTATTGCTGTACTATTTATCATTGCCTCTATAATTATTATTTTTTAGACAGACATTTAAGAAATACTACCTATGTAAATTGATCTTAATTCAGTAATATAGAAATTCAGTATTGTCTACTTTTACAAGGAGAGCCAAAAATCACTCATAATAAAAATGTTTATAGATAAGGGGTGTAACGTATTTGTGATAGCGGTGGTAACTGGAATAATATAAATTATCGAGTAAATATCTAATGTGGCGGTTACTATTATTTTTAAATTTATAGCTGCGTTAATAATATTCTTAAAGAAAATATATTATGTGTGATTTGTAAAAGTGGAAAAATTAAAATTTTCGAGGAATTTGTAATTCGAGCATTTGATGTTCGAGCAATTGGTTATTTGAGGATCTTGTTATTCGAGCAATTTCCATTCGAGCAATTGCATTCGAGCAATTTACCGGGAATCGGCTTTTATGCTGGCCATTCACCTTGGAACAAATAATCATAAACATGACTATGAGTCTAATGCTTCACAAAGTTTTTAATAAAGAGAAGTTGGATAACAAGTAGTTCTCGTAAAAAATCTGTACAGAAACTTTCATAAGAAAGCCATATGCTCCACATTGGGAATGGACATAGAGATTGTAAATTATAAAAAAAACATTTGTTAAAAGCTTGACAAGAAATGAGTTCCGGCACCTTTATTTAAAAAAAAAGAACTGTATATATATAAATATATATATTTGTGTGTGTATGTAAGTATACTAAATCTACGTTTGTTCATAAAACTTTAAATCTGACGACCAATAATTTTATATTAACTGTCACAGCCGCCAACAAAAAACAAGAATTTACCATTGTTTTGTATTAGACGTATTAAAACAAAATATCTTTTTACGCAATGTAAGCGTGCACAAAAACAGTGTTTGGCACCACTGCCCCAGCATCATTGATGAACAAAATCAATACTACAACATAACAATGATATATTCTTCTTACGTTGCTTACAAAATTTAGACTAACAAATCACACACCTTAAAAAACAAAATGTTAATTTAAAAATCCAAAAGCTGAAAAAATATATTTACAATTTTCCCTGCTTATGATTTTCAATATATTATATACCGTGTGACTTGAAACTGACGCAAATGTTATTTTTCATATTCTCTATCATGTATCTTGACTGAAACTAAAGGAAATGAAGAACTGTCAAGAAAGCAGAGTTTTTTTTATTCAATTATCTTTTATGCCCTTTATCACCAGTGAGATTTTCTTTGCCAATCTAATATGATATTATGAAAAATATGTATCAAGCTTGCTAGCTCCGAGCATTTTTGCTGTATACTCTTCTACTTCTATCGAAAAATTCTAAGATAAATATATTCTCCACCACGCCGAATTTTCAAGTAAAATTATTATGAATTAATCGATAGGCAATAACATTTTCTGCTTCTTAGTAGAAAAAAATACACAACCATTTACAGTCAAGTTACCGATTAAATTTTCCGGTTCTAAGCTCAAGAAATGCGACTCCAATACCCACATTTTCTTAAATATCTATTTTAATATGGGTGATACAATGTTTATAATGAAGGTTTTCTTATATCATAGTTTTTTGGACCTTTTGTAGTTTATATAAATGCGCGATAATGCGATGGTTCGTAAGATAGCTGGGCTAAACGCGTCAGTTGCAAATTCATATTTGTGCTGGGGTGACGTCTTTTTACGCGCAACTTAAAATATGATTATTTATTAAAAAAACACGGATTTTAATAATAAAAAAAATGTATGAGGAATGATGCAGAGAGATATTTTAAAGCTCTTAGACTATTTTTTTTTGAAACTCATAAGAATAAGGCAAAAAAATGAGGAAACCACTGGGGTCCCTAAACGACCCCCATCGGTTGAGAAGTATTTTTCTAGTCTCCGAGTCGCGAGAGTTAAAAGCTAATCTTTCAAATGTTATTGTAAAATCAACTTTACAACAAATGATTTGTAATTAATTACAACGATTTGTTTTACATATATATCAATTGTCAGGTATGATGTACAACGTTATGCTCTTTGCTTGCTGTGTCCGCAGATTCGAATTCCAGTACGGACACTCTCGTTGATATGTTTTTCTATCCATTGTGTTCAAAGACATATTATACATGGACAGATTTTTTACGTTTTCTTGGAACCGTCTGGTAAAGAGAGGACGAGCTGCTGACTAAGATGAAGTTTTTTTAGAACAAATTCAGTTAAGATATATCTGCTTAACATTGGATACAGATATGACAAAGAAACTTCATAAATTATTGAATGTTAACTGATTTTTTAAAAATATTTTCATTCGTTTATCAAAGCGCAATATTTTTACAAGTTGCTTTTAATAGTTTTCAAAAATAAATCGGTTATTTGGACTAAAGCAATTCGATGTTTTTTGAATTAGAGTATGTAGATACAAACATCAAATATGCACCATGATAAATTAATTAGAAACTAATTTAAAATTAAGTTGCACTATTTATATACAATATTTATTTATAAAATTATTAAAATAGAAAACTATTTATATTATATTATAATACACCAAGACACATCATCACAAAATGTTTAATTTTTATCTTTTTTGTAAACACTCAAAAATAATGCGTATTTTTAATAATAGTCATTAAAAATATAGAAGTTTCATGCACTTTTTTTACTGTATTCATTTGTAAATTTATCGACGTTTGTTGGATAAATTTAAGAAAAAAAATACTTTAAAAAATATACAGCGAATGGAGTAGAATTACTTTATTATGTCAAGCAAATATACGTTTTGTTAGGGTAAAAATATCAAAGTATTTCAGTCCTACAATTATAATTGTAGAACTGAAATACCTTGATATTTTTACCTTATTAAAATGGAGTTCTACCAAGTAAATGCCAAATCAATGAATATACGTTTTGTAACGAAATGTGAAAGGGGACTGCATGAAATATCGAAAATAGTTTGACGTAATTATTTTACGACTGGTAATGTGTGTATTTAAATAATATGTCGCTTAGTCTTGTCGTAAATCTAAATTCTAAGCCATCAACGATGGTATCAGAGTAAATAGATATAAAATAATATCCGTACTGAAACAGACTCTTGCTTTAGTGACATTGCTTAATACGTTACCTACGATAGGTATTTAGAGGAATCTGAGCCTAACATCCATGCATAATAAGTTCAAGGCAACCTTTTTTCTTTACGCTTGCTTTATCACTTATTCTTTTTTTTATGGCGTACACGTTGATTTATTCTGCCATTATCTCTGTGCGCAGGATATAGTTTTTCCGGTATTTTTCTTTTCTTTTATAACTTAAGTCTGTGAATTCATTCAGCTGCTAACGATATTACTTTGTTACACGAATTATTACTTTAATAACGATTTTAATAAAAAAAAAAGTTACATTGTGAAATAAAATAATTTTGAAAGAAGTTTATGACTATCAATAAATTCAAATTTACGTAAAATATGAAGGTTTATTTGACTTATTTAAATTGAAATGAATATTTTTATGTTTCAATAGAATATTTTTAGTTTCGTTAATACTAAATTATTGGTCTTTATTAGACTTTTTAATCGTATTCATTTTTAACATAACTCTAACGATAAAAATATCGTTCTAGCCTTTATAGAATAATTATGTGTATTAAAGAGAGAAATATTATATTATTTATTAAAATTTTCATAAATCATTATTATCATTGACAGCAATATTGTTTTCTTATTTTAAAGAAAAGAACTGAAATTTCTGTAATAATGATATAAATTGATGATAATAAAATAAATGAAGATTATTATAACTGATAAAATTTTGCTCACTAGAAATTCGGAAACATTTAAGTTGGTTAAAGTATCAATTTTAATATATTTTACCAACCAAAAATTGCCCACTAAATAAGGCACCAGTTGAGTACTTCAGCGGAGAACTAAACAGAAATTAACTGAGACGTTTCCAAAATCATAGTGAGCTTAATTTTATCAATCACACGAAAGTTAAATTAACATTTTATTTCTCATTCGTAGATGTCATTATCAATATGTAGTTTTTCCCTTGCCCAATTTGTTGAATATAAATTAACGATAAACACATATAATTATATATTTATAATGTTACACTAACGTATCAGTTTCACTTGATAAATATTATATTCAATTCTAAAAAAACTGTGTCGAATTTTATATTATTTTTCCACCATATTATTGAAATATTCAAAAAAAAATTCACGAATCTGACTGTGAATAATAAATTATTCTTAATGAAAGCAAATAAAATTTCTGTTGGATATTTTTTTAATAAAAAGTCAGAAAACTATTTTTATCACATTTTTAAATATTTTTTATGTCGTATGACTCAGGCTTTCAAAGTGTGAATAATAATTCTGTATTGATAAATTATTTCCTTCGTGAGACTGAGTATCCTAAAAATACATTTTGTTTTTAAGCAAACATTTTGTTGTGGGCGTTCACATAGCACATAGCTTATAATTTTCTATAACGCTTATAAATACACGTGTCAATAAATCCATAAGATCTTAAGTGAGCTTGTGATGACACACAATTCGTTATTTTGTGTTACAAAGTTTGTTATTACTAGGCAGATATTCTTTTTATAACATTTCCTCTAGATTGTCATTTAAATTTGAGACGGTTTTAATTATATCTCATCTGAAAACTTTACTTATTTAAAGATTCCATGAAAACAACAAAAAAAACTAACTTTTCTCGTTGAGTAGTTGTTTTTTTGAATCTCATTTAATGATTAAAACTGGTCAAATCAAATAATGTGTTTTACTTGAAAGAATTTTTTTTCCGTGGAGAATTTACATTTTTATGCGTTAGACCCATTTTATTTATAGCAAGGTAGAATTGTTTTGTACACAAAACTATTATTTTAGTAAAGAATTAAATCCTTACTCAATATTTAAAAATATCAATAAGATTATATCTCATCCTTTTCTTTGGCACAAATGCAGCACAGGTTTTTACAGGTACTTTTCTATAGATATATTTTCTTAATCACTAGTAATCTAGAAATCTAAATTTAAACATGATTTGATCTTTATTGTTACTTAAATCGCGTGCTGTGGCTCAGCTGGTTAGAGCTTGCTCTACCAATCAAACAGGTCTCGGTTCGATTCCCGGTAAGATCACAGTGAATTTAAGAATTTTTCAATTCAAAGTTGTGATCGAAGACTGGGTGTTTGTGATGTCAATTCACATTATTTCCTCTCCTCCCATCGTTCTGATCTTTTAATAACCGGGTGTAGGAATAGCGATTAGTTTCCTACTAGTCCTGTTCTAGTCTTATTCTTCTTTCCCTACTACTCACTTTGAAAACAAGTGAGGTTGAGCGACTAAGTAATAAACAGTTTTCGTAGAAAAAAAACTTCTGTTGAGATACCTCCATTAGGAGGCCATATGCTCCACATTGGGAACTTACATGGATTTTTTTAAAATAGCATTAATTGCTGTATCATTATAAACATATTGCAACGTGAATATATAGTAATTATACATTACACTTTTATTTTGATTTGAATCAGTATATTTTTAATTAAATTCTATGTCAAAAGAACCAATACGGCTACAGTCTCAAGCTCGGTTAGTATAAATTTCGGGTTGTCATAGCTATTTTAACATTACATAATAACTTTAATTAAACATGGAGTAGGCTAAACATTCTACCTGGAAGAATAACACATACCGTGAGCTTTAATGAAAATAGGGGAGTGAAAATGGCGCACACACCTTCAAACTGGCAGGTCTTTGATCACAACTCTATGATTTTAACAAAATAGTGAAAATAAAATGTTAGAACTATTTATTTTTTTATATAAAATACACAATATAAACATATTTAGCAAAGCAAAAGCTAAATAAAACAACATTGATTTTTTTATTTGATACAAAGACGCCATAAGCTTGCAAAAAACGTATATTTTTTATATAAAGACTATTTTCCTATTTACATTGTTGGTATTGTAAAATGGACTGTATTTGATCCAATCAGCCATCTTTTTCAGCGAACTATCTACATATAAACTATTTGATGTTTCTTTCTTTCTACATTTGATTTATATATTGACCAGGGTTGGAATGTATAAAACTTTATGAATCGCGTATTTAACCGCTTGAATACCGAGCAAATAAATCATTAATATGTCCCAGAGATACTGCGTGTTTTTGAGAAAAATAATTTTGCTTACTATACACTCGAATTCGATATTTTAAAAACCTATATTGACTCATTAGTTGAGGATTTTTCATTCAGAGAACAAAATAGTTACCTTGAACATTAGACAATGACTTTTTTCCTGTGTAATAAACACAATGCACACATGTGTATAATATGTTTAACTCGATGACTGCCACAGACGAGATATCTCGTAAAAAAAATCTCGTAAAAATGGACTCCGAATGGAATTTATCTCAACAGAAGTTTTTCTCACTTTTAGGGTGTTCACTGTCAATACTTGGTGGAAAGGCATTATATTAGTAAAAAAAACAATAATCCTTTGTACTTCATTCCACTTTATTTAATATGTCAGGACCGGTTTCACTCATTACGAGCATCGTCAACTGATTTTTCTACAAGAAATGCTTGTTACTCAGTTGCTCAACCTCTTTTTTTCCAATGAAAGTAGGAATATAAGGATAGGGCTAGGACAGGGCTAGTCCATCACTAGTGGTTAGCTAATCGCTCCCGATACTCCACGTTCATACTATAGGATGGGTGGGAGGGGGGAATTCAAGACATCACACACATCTATGCCTTCGAACAGAAATTCATAAATCTATTGAAAAATCAATTTATAAAACTGTCCGTACTGGGATTCGAACCAGTGACCTCCGTAACCGAAGCCAACGATGTTGACCACTCGGCCACACAGGTGGAAATTAATTAATTATCTACGGCAGCTAAAAAGTTAAATAGATACTAGCATGTAAATAATGCAGTGAACGGATTAAAATCACCTGGTCAATAAAGCGATGAAAAGAAATTTAAAAGTGCTTAGATAAGGAGCAAAAGAGGTGGTGTGGATGGACATTTTTAAAAACGGGAAACTTGGTGGACTTAACAATAGCTTGGCATTGTCTTCACAGAGGATGTTGGGTAGCTGGCATTGAACAGATTCGAAGTGATCTTAGAAGCTTCCCTCTACTCTAAAGTATGAGGGGTTTGGGATTAGGGGCGTATGTAATTCCGCGGTCTACAAACTTTGCGAGGCTGCGATTCCACCCTAACATGCAAAACCATTAATTTCGGGTTCTTTCCGGGAATGAAATACGACAAGCATTGTTATTTTACCTGCGGCCTACCCTCGATCGTTTGTTTCGTTGTCAGCTGAATTTATCGTCATGGCGACGCAACATGTTTTATCGAGATTGTGCCTATCGAAATAAAACGTTCATATTTTATTATTAAACACAAAGTCATCACGTCTTTGTACTATAGTATTCATCTGAATGAAATAATTGCATTTTCAGCACTTCCTACAAGAAAGACATTTTAATATTCCGCTATCCAATCAAAAATGTGCTTTTATTTTGCCATTTTTTAATAAATATTTTTATACTTGAATTACTTTATTTTAACTTTGTACTGGAATTACAAAACATCTTTCATCAGCTGTGGCGGAATACTTAAAAAATTAGTACCGAATCATTGCTAAATAAAGAACAGTTTGATCATTTTAATCTAATTAGTCATTAAATTTGAATCGTTCAAATTATGTACATTCACACAGATTTTGTCACTAACGACCCGGGTTTTACCTTTCGGCATATTCAGGCATTCAAGTGCACGAATGAACTTGAACTGACGCATAGTAAATGAATGTTTCGTGTTTATATAAGAAATAAATGTATCATTGAGTTTAAAGCGATTGCTGGCGAAAAGAATAACCCCATAAGAATGCCCACAGATTTGAGTAGTGAGTAGTTTTAAGAATTATATTTATTTGTTTGTCGGAAAAGGTTTTATGATTATATTTATATAGGGTATATGAGTGGAGACCCCGGCATGTTTAGTATTTCATCTAAAATCGGAAGGTTATTCAATTGCGCTATATTTATTTCCAAAACTTCCTAGAAAATGAGCTTATGAGCGTCCGTATTTGGGTGCAACATTTTTATCCCTTGTTTCTGATTGAACACGTGTCTTTCCGAAATTAAGTGATTTTATATTATAATATATTTTACTATTCTGATACATTATTAAAATAAAAACGGGAGGCAAGGAGGGGATGATAGAAAAACAAACAAACAAAAGTGGCACCCTCTAATCTAAGTTACTTTATATTAGTCGTGTTAGCATTAGCAATAACGTAGATCAAATTGTTATGTTTGTAAATAATAACAAATGCCACGAATATAACTTGCCGTGTGTAACTTATTTGACGTTGCCACATTTTGAAAAGCAGCGACGTGTAAAGAGTTGGCAGCGAAGAATATGAAGTCTCCGTGCAACCCTTGTGCAAATTAAAATGGCCGCCTTCTCGAAAACAAAGCGGCGTTTTGTTCCCGCGCTCTTTACTACCTACTTGCTGAATTATCCGTACGATGACGCGCCAGCCATTATTACATCACGAGAACACTTTTAATTATTTTTAATTGCTTGCTGTAATTGTTTTATACGCACTGTATGTCAGGTCGTTAGCTTTCATAGCATTAGTCATAAGAGGTGAGCGTTCCGACAAATATCTAAAAATTCACTTTGGCGAGCTGTTTTATAATGAAAAAAACTTCCACATTGAAGTTTCATGTTTAGATATTTCGTATTATAGACCATTTAAAAAATCACCTATCACGTTAGATATGGCACAAGTATTAGTTAAGCCCTGTTGGGAAAAATAACATTCAATTGTTTCTTAAATCTACTTACATTTATTATATCTACAGAAATATCTCAATTTTTCGTTCCATATAAAAATAATCAAATTATTTTTGAAACATAATTCTAGCACGACAAACTGAATCATTATCTTCATAATTTTCTTATCGCCGCCGTTGTGGTCAAGTGGTCAACGCTGTTGGCTTCGGCTACGGAGGGCACGTGTTCAAATCCCTGTACGGACAGTTTTATAAATTGATTTTTCAATCGATTTATGAATTTCTGTTCAAAGGCATGGATGTATGTGATGTCTTGAATTCTCCCGTCTCATCCATCCTATCCTATGAACGAGGGCGTATCGAGAGCGATTAGCTTAACACTAATCCTTTTCTAGCCCTATCCGTCTATCCCTACTCTCTTTGAAAAAAGAGAGGTTGAGCAACTGAGTAACAAGCAGGTCTCGTAGAAATACTTCTGTTGGGATAAACTCCATTAGGAGTCCATATGCTCCACATTGGGAGCGAACATGGTTTTAAAAACAAAAGTTATTTTTTTAGGTATACCTAATTTTGTTCAATTACTTTTATCTTTTTTAGAAAAATATTGGAAAATGGCATTTTTATATATTTTTTAAAAATTATGATTTATTCAACATGATCGTTCTATAGCCGTTTGGTTCCTATAAGATTCTCTGTCCCCCCGCCAATCTTCTTGCTTCCACCCATGTCATCCAAGCGTTCCGTAGATTTACTGAATACATCCTATGGATTGTCATCAGTGGCCATCCACGACGGTGGGATCCGTCGTGTTGGTAAAAGGGACAGGCAGAATCCAGGCTCTCTTGAGGCATCCGCAGCACATGTCCATGCCAGGTCCATCGTCGCTTTTTCACTTTGGACGTCATAAAGCGTTGTTTAGTCCGTTCTCTTATCAAATACCATAAAAATAACCGTTTATTCTTGGTTTAATCTTTAAATTCTCATCAACAAATAAACATAAAATCGTGAGTATGAATGATTCATTTATGAAGAACTGCGTGACATTGCGTGAATATAAATATCTTTCACACAAATAAATTAATCAATAAATATATAGATATAATATTGTTTAGCTTAATACAGTTTTTTACTTATATTTTCAAATAACTGCATATTCGAAGATGTAAATATGTACACACATAATAACATTCTCTTCATAGTACATAATCGATTAAATTATTTATTGCATTTGCATCTGGTGTCGTAAATATTTGATTTAAGCTGTAATATTTTATGTATTCTAGAGGTTAAAATATTTGTCTTCACTAAATTCTGTCCATTTTTATCGTCGTAAAGTGATATTTCGGTTTCTTAGTCTATTGAATCATAATTCTTTTGATATTTTGTTCTCACTGTATAAAACAAAACAAAAAACAAATGAATCGACAGCAGCTGTCAACAGATTATATTTTTTTCAAAAATAGAATGAAGCGGTGGCAGTTTGGCGTACTATAGATAAATATATTGACAGAAAATAATATGATTGTATTCACCCGACACAAACAACTAACTATGATTCACATCTTGTAATTTTTCCTAAATAATCATTTTTCCACCTACCCTCTGTTTAACCAGTGGAAAGAGAATATTTTGACGAGCGAATGCTTTCTCTAATAGCATGTAATGAAAAATACTACCTCTGAATTCACGTTCATTAACTTGTTGTTTCGGGTGATTACGCAATTTCATTGCAATTTAATACCGTGCAATTAATCCTTACATGTATGTATGTACGCCATGTCAATCGCAGATCAGGTGAAAACTTTAGCTGAAGCCAGACCTGTGCTAAGTTTTTGGCAGAATTTAAAATTGACCACAGTTTCTATATCGACTGTGGAAATTTAAAAGGACGTAACCCACAGCTTTTTTTTAGATAATCGCAATGTGTCCAACTTGATACACGTTATATGAAATGGATGTAAGCTGAAAATGCGAAACTAGTATCCAAATTTAGCTTTTAAGTTTGAAAAAAGATGGACTTGTGAAAATTGAAACCAAGATAAAAGACTGAAAAAAAGAGTTTTCCTAGACAATTTCTTAAATTAATATTAGATTATACCAATTAAACACCAGTTTAGAAGTCTCCGTGCACTTCAAGGTTGTGTTTATTTCATAATTTGCATATAGCCGAAAATCATCAAAACACGCTTTTTGTGCCTCCTGTAAAATTTGTCATGTGGGGGTTGTGTCCTTTTTCCTTTTCACAGTCGATATGTAAGTAAGATTATAAATCTACCTATATATGTAAGTAAATATAATCATATTTTTTTTCCAACAAACAAAAATAAATATAATTATTAAAAGTACTCACCATTCAAATCTGTAGGCATTCCCATGGGTTAATCCTTTTCCCCAGCAATTGCTTTAAGCTTAGTGATACATTTATTTCTTATATAAACACGATACATTCATTTACTAAGCGTCAGTTCAAATTCATCCGTGAACTTGAACGCCTGAAGATGCCGAAAGGCGAAAGCCGGATCGTTAGGTGACAAAACTTGTGTGAATGTACATAATTTGAACGATTCAAATTATGTGTATTATTAATTACTATGAAAAAGTAATGACCGAACAGTTTTGCATTATTTTTGTCTGCATAAATAGGTAAAACAATTAAACAATCGATACGATAAATGTAAAAATATAAAATGCGACACTATTTATTAGGAGAAGTATATTATTCCTAGTGAAATGTGCTCATTATTTGCTGACCATACTAGAACGGGTTCGATTCTCAGTACGGACAGTTCTTATAAATATATTTTCAGTTGATTTATGTATTTTTTAAATGTCTAAAGGTATGGATGTATTTAATGGCTTAAATTCTTTCATTATCATTGTATCCTGAAAACGGGCGCAGCGAAAGCGATCAGCAAACAACTAAACATGTCCTAGTCATATCCTTATACCTGTACTCTCTTTGAAAAAAGAGAGGTTGAGCAACTTAGTAATCCGCAGCTCTTGTAGAAACACTTCTGTTGAGATAAACTCTATTAGGATTTGTTAAACTTTGAAATGGGAGTGGACATGGTTTAATAAAATGTGGAGAATATGGTTTCCTAATGGAGGTATCTCAAAAACAATAATCTAGGAGAACTGTTTGGTTTTCAGCTACCCAACGTCGAGAAGAGATTCGGTATGGGAAGGATAGGGCTACGACAGGAAAGTGTTTGCTTATCGTTCTCGATACGTCCAGTTATTTAGAATTTCTTTATTTTATTTATTATTTAAAATTAAAATTATAGTACATGACATAACAGCTGACGCCAATTCGCCATGTACTTGACAAATACAAAGACACAAACTATAAAATAAAACTACATAATACATAAAAATCAAGAAATAAAATAGTAAAGTTTAACAAACAGTTCACAAATACTATTACTAAAAATGTCCACTTCTGTAGGCAATGAGTTGATCAATCGGACGGCCCTAAGTACTGGTGACTCATACCTCCTATGCGAGGTATAAGTTTTTAGAAATAAAAGTTTTTGCTCATAGTTTCGCCCACGTAAGAATAAATTGGGAGCGTGTAAATTAATAGTTATGAAATTAGGACTCGAACTCATGAGATCCGTCATGAAAGCCAACAACGTTAACTACAATAATCGATACCGCAAAGTATTAAAAAGCGTAAAATTGTTATATTTTTTTACTATCGACAAATATTTTTTTTATGATGAAATAAGTTGTTAATCTGGTTCTTCCAAAGTCTTTCCTTATTTTTTTAGTGTTTACTAATGGTCTACTTTTATACAAATGTGAAAAAAGATGTAGTAAAGAATATATTTCCATTTTGAATCAAAATTAAAAAAGAAATATATTGTTAACAAAAATACTTCTTTAATTATTATAAACAAATCACATTATTTAAATGGCCAATAGCGGAATAAATACTTGGTTAATTAGCACTCTCCGAATCCTTTGATGAAATTGTATTCAATTGTTTCAACGCTCAAAATGTTTTCATTGTAATAGATTCACAAAAGAAATAAGCTAAACGTTTTTCCCCGCGGTCTTTCCTGGCAACATTTACCGCAAAATAAAATAAAACAATAATTATACTCCTGAAAATTCTTCAGTGAACGCTAATTAAGATTCTTAAAGTTTTTAAACTCGTTTGATCTGTTTCTTGTCGCGAGCCGCGCCATTATTATTTCTTTGCTTACGCCAACAAAGGTATGAAGAGGAGTGAGTTGGCTTACAAAATCAAAGCTACGTCTTGTAAGATTTCTTACTGTTAAAACATTTACTCAATTTACCTGTATTCAATTTACAGTACCTGTTAAAGTTTATCGTGGGCTTCTTGTGTCTTTCTAATGTATATTTAAATACATTAAATCATAGTTTGTGCTCTTCGCAGAGTTCCGGTCTATTATGAATAATACAACTTACTGTAAATCTTTCGGGGCATATTCATTTTATAGTTTTCTCAATCTACGTCAGGGCGTTTTGTTGCTATCGTTGCTATTTTTTTGTTTGTTACGAGAAAATCGTGTTTTAATACTTGTGGATTACAATTCTAAAAATTAACTTCTTAAATACTTACATTCTTCTATTTTTTTATTTACTGGTATTTTACGGTCTTATAATAATGATAATCACTTGTCTGCTTCCAATGTGGAGCATATGGCCTCCTAATGGAGGTTTCTCAACGGAAGCTTTTTTACGAGATCTGTTTTCTATAAGTTAAACTAGGCATAAAACTATAAGACATGTAATATATAATTTGTGTCACATTCTCTTTTTTTTACCATGTCCGCTCTCAATATGAAGCATATGGACTCCTAATGGAGTTTATCTCAACAGAAATGTTTCTAAGAGAACTGCTTGTTACTCAGTTGCTCAACCTCTCTTTTTCCAAAGAGAGTAGGAATAGAAGGAAAGGGCTAGGACAGGACTAGTGGTTAGCTAATCGCTCTCGATACGCCCCGTTCACAGGATAGGATGGGTGGGAGGGGGGTGTATTCAAGACATCTTTATCACAACAAGACATCACATACGTGGGTGAGTTCCGACGAATACTATTTTTTATGTATTAAAGTAGAGTTCGTCGGAGCTTACTCAGTTGACTTCTTTGCCATTTTTTTTTCTACTGATTTTAATATTAAATTGTACTATTTTTTTTCTCCATTGTAAAAGTTTTAAATTTATAATTTGTCAACCTTTTGCAATGTTAATTAAATAAATAAATAAATACATCTATGCCTTCGAATAGAAATTCATAAATCGATTGAAAAATCAATTTATAAAACTGCCCGTACTGGGATTTGAACCCGTGCCCTCTGTAGCGGTAGCCAACGATGTTGACCACTCGACCACACAGGCGACAGTTCAAATTTAAAAAATATATTTATTTTACGTTTATTTATCCGCGTACGGATTATGCAATAGGATTAGCTGTCCAGTCCGCCCATGCTAATTTATCATAGAGGAAACAAAAAAAAGCTTTTGTTTATGGATGATGGCAACACGAACGGGCAACTAACTCGCCCAGAAAGTGTGTTCTTTTTCAATCCCACATTTATCGTCATCAATCACCCCCGAAAGAGGAAAAGTAAATTCATGACCTTTCCGTTTTTCGCGCCCCATGCGGAATAATCGAAAACTACGATATGCGCTTCGTTCTAAAAAAAGAACTTCCTTCGACCATTGTTTTTGTAACCTCAATATCTACATATTTATAAGTGTTCGAACATAATGCGTATTAGATATTTATGGCTACTTTTTTTACTATAGTGAAAAAGGCGATCATCAATAAATCTACTTAATTTTTTTAAGACTTAAACTTTTAACTTTATACAAAAATTGGTTTTATGTGGCGTTTTTATTTTTTTTCTATCACTATTGTTTTCTATCATCCTACGACTGGATAAATTCTTCATTTATTTAGGAATAGTGAAGTGATAGGGTGAGTAAAAAACGTTCCGTGGACATAGGCGAGTAGGCAGTTGCCTAAGGGCGGCAAGTCCAAGAGAGCGGCAAATGATCACAAAAATGCCGAAAAATATATTTTAAATGGTAATAATATTATGACAGATGGGTAAGCAATACATATTTTTAAAACGAAAATCTTCTTTGAATATTTTTTTAACCAATGTCAATAGTAAGGGCGCTATTTTAAACTATGCCTAGGGGCGGCACATAGCCTAAGAATGTCACTGGTCGTAATATATATTATATATAAAAATGAATGTTTGTATGTCTGCCATACCGTATAATTAAATTACAGTAGTATGCTCGTGTGTCATACCATAGACAATCGGCAGCAAACGTCAAACAGATAGAAAAAGAAGACATGCACTTCAATAAACACAATTAAAACACAAACACTTTCTTTGAGTAGCATTGCAACGCTTGCCGGGAACCGGCTAGTATGAAATAAAAAAATATATTATATAATTTATATTTTTTACCAGGAATAAATATGAAATAAAAAAGTTTGTATTCAAAAATGGCGATCTATTTTGTCAATAAATAAATTGTAAAGTAAAATATAGACTAGATTTTTATTCTGAGTTAACTTTTTTGTGAAATATCGAAAAATCACTTATTCAACTTTGGTATAAGCTCTTCCCCGTGTACAGATTTTCTAAAGATTCTTAGATAACTAAATAACTAACTATGTATTCAGTTGTAACGATCAAAAGTTCTCTCCTTTTACAGAGTTTCGGTCAGTCCGATGGATCCTTAAGCACTCATCCTTTTAGCAAAGCTTTACAAAACCTATTTTAGACATATACGTCGCAAAAACAAGGATACTTAACATATTATTTCAACCTTCCAGTTGACATACATTTTTTTTTCATTTTGATCCTTCTGTTTATCATTTTAATCTTGATAAATATCTTTCACTTTGTGAATATAAAGGTACCAGAGAACTTGTTTTATTATATGAAAAAAACCTGCATACTTTTATGAAAATCTGTTTTTTTCATTCGCCATTCTATGTTTTTTATTATATCTAACAGAAAATAGGTTTTAAATCGTCAGCGTTCGGCGCAGCGGTTAGCGTTGTTGGCTTACGTGCCGAATCTCGCAGGTTCGAGTCCCAGTACGAACAGCATTTTTTCGATCGATTTATCGATTTCTGTTCGAAGGCGTGGATGTTTGTGATGTCTGAAAATTACCCCTCACCTTTCCGATCCTTCAATAACTGGACGCAACAAGAGCGATTAGTTAACCAATAGTACTGCCTTGAAAACAAGTTCAGATTTTAAAGAAACCATCGATGAATAAATTCAGTAATAATTTGATAATAAAGGGAACAAATTGAATGGTCTGAATTTAAATCAATTTTTGGTCAGAATAAAAAAAATATACGGTCAGAATATTTTATAACCATTATGGTTACGTTGCGTTTTTTTTAATTTTCATTTAAATTATGACAATTTACATTGACCGATATATTATGAACATTTAATATAAATTTTGACCAATGTTATATATATTCTGACCTGAAAAATACAAGCCATTTGATAACAGGTGCAAACGAAAAGAAAACATTATTAGATGTCACTGGTTTGTCTTTAATGAATTCTTTTATAACCGCAAAAAACATACTATATTGCCAACATAGTATATTTTAAAATTATAAAAAAACATTTAAATAATTATTTTTTAATAACTTACTGTGTAACCATTACAAAAAAAAACATATTTTTGACAGTGCTCGAAGTATTATATCCAGATATGTTTATGTCTTGTATTATATTCAGGAACTGTGAAGTTGATAGTAGTGCCATTGAAAAATAATAAGACGTTTGCATGTAAGTCAATTGCTCTGCCTTTTATTAAATAAAGGATAGGGTAGAAGTGAGAGAAAGTGATCATGAAACTTGTTAGCCATTTCATTTGCAGTCCAATGTCAAGTGTGTTAGAAGAATATATTAGAAGAAAAGAAAGTCAACGTGTTACCGAAATCCAAAATTTGATAAATTTACGAAAACGTAATGAAAAAATCAACAAAGTCATTTGTCTTTAAAAAAAACAATGTTTTAAATCAGACTATTTAATAAAATGTAAATTAATATTCCATGACGTTAACGAGAAGAAATATTTAAAAAAAACACAATATTTATTTCTACTTTTGTTTACCAAGATCAAGACCGTTTTCGATTATGTCAAACATTATCAACTAAGAAATAGAATTTAACAGTGTTATTTATACAAAAACAAATTGAAATAAAAAGGTGTTATAAACAATTGGCATTGAAAAGTATTTACAAATTAGTAGAAATTATGACTCATATTTATATGTTTAAACATCTCTAAAATGTAATTACAAAGATCATCAAATTTAAAAAATATAAAATTAGTCGTTATCGACAAAACTTATGGATGAGTACAAAATCAAATAATTTAAATTAATTTTTTAAGTTCCATCAAGAATCTTCATTCGAAGTTCTAAATTAGATCGTCAAATACATAGTAATAAAGTTAAAGTGGTGACTATTGGTATGTTTATTACACCGTTTTTATATATAAAAATAACACTTAAATTATATTTCTTATCAGTTGATAATGCTCGCCATGAGCAAAACCTGTCCTGATCTTGGTAAATTAAAGTGGAAATAAGTACAAAGGAATAATGTGTTTTTCTTAATATAATGCCTTTTCACCAAATATTGACAGTGAATACCCAAAAAGTGATAATGTTTCTATAACCAATATCGCTTTTTAGAATGTGAATACACTCCGATTTGTTTATCTGTTTTTTTCAATAATCTCTTAGTCTACATATATATTTTAAGTATCATCGACTGAATGGACTTTTCAAAACATATTGTATATATTTAAAAAGATTTCAACAGTATTGAAATTCTAAAAATAAATGTCATGAAGCTTTAGTTTGACTTTAATGTCGTTAGTAATTCAAAATTTAAATAATGCGTGCTAATTATGTATAGCTTGTTTCATACTTAATGACTAGTTGTTTATAATTTTACGGCCTTCTGAATTCACTCGTAGGCAATCATTAAAAAAAAGAATTTAATATTCTCAAATAACACAAAATTGCCGTCATTTTCTTTTCTAGAATCCGCGTGCTGTTAAAAGGCCAACACAGATGATTATAAATTTTCCCGATTTAGCGTGTTTCCTCGCTCGGCTAGTAATAGCGTAGTTCGACCACCCCGTGGCGCAAATAACGGCCAAATAAATATATGCCCAGTGAAGGAAATCGAAACGGGTAACCACCCTGTGTAGGGACTGCCCTATTATTCAGGTTTCTATTCGGCACGTACAGAAGGGTTTCCACGCAGCTTGTGCGCGTACAGCAATTTTATTTTAATCATACAACTTTTCAGCACTAATGAAATTAGCAGGAACAGAAAAGGGCACTAATTCCGTATTAAATCTAGGCCAGACTTCACAATTAATGCCTTAAAATGAAATTAACTCGAAAAAGGAACGTTAATATAATATGATGTATCAAGTTGGTCATGAAAGGTAATCATTTATACTAGTAAGATATCAAATATCTTTCGTCAAAGTCGTTGAATTATATTCAAATATTTAATGATTTCAAAACTCTTCTTTCTCGTGTTCATTTTTAATTAATTTGAAATGTACAAAGTTTTGTGTTTGGATAAAAACTTAATTTTGATTTGAATCGTTCAAGTTTTGTCACTAACGACACGGGTTTCGCCTTTCGGCATCTTTAGACGTTCAAGTGAACAAATGGACTTTAATAAATAAATGTATCGTGTTTATATAAGAAAATAATGTATGTACCTCTAACATTAAAGCTATTGATGGTGACATGGATTAACTTTACTAATGATTTGATTTTAATGACGTTCAATTAGCTGCGGAAATATTATATTTAATTAACACTTTTAAGGTGTTCACTGTCAATACTTGGTGGAATGGCATTATAATAAAAATAATAAAACAGTTCTCCATATGCTCAACATCGGGAGCGGACATGGATAAAAATAAATGCTGGAAGAAACCTTTTTTATATATAACTAGCTGGCCCGACGAACTTCGTACCGCCTCAGAATCAATAAATGTTGTGTTAATTTATTGCATGAATTAAATTCAGTTTGAATGAATACATGAATTAAGTTCAATAAATGTGCAAAATTCAAAATGAAAAGTATTTTAATTACATTGAAATGATGTAATTCACGTGGCACAGTCGATAGATTTAAAGGAATGCAGTAGATCAACGATTTGATTTTGAATTGTGAAGTTTAAATGATCCACATCTTTTTTCTTATCCGCAAGAATTGCTCGTTCACTCAACCAATTGTGATTTTTGTGATTAGATGTTTGGGAACATTTTGTTGATGAAGCCGTCCTTCGTTGAGACGAAATTGCGAAAATTCGGCGGAATCGAAATCAATCCGTTCGATTCTTCAACAGGAACACGGCCGTTACCGACGATAGTCAACAATTGCTTGGAGAAATCTTCGGCAGATGGATCGTTTAGAAATGCAACTCGCATGTTTGTCGTTAGCTGAAATTTCTTCACATAACGCCACAGAGTCGATGATTTGAGGCAAGCGTTTATTTCATCGGCAGCGGTCGATCTTTGAATGACTGGTAGTGTTTGTCGGAAATCGCCAGATAGTAGAATCATCGCGCCTCCAAAACATCTTGAGTCATTGCACTGATCTTTCATAGTTCGGTTGAGTGCTTCCAATGCGCATTTGTGCGCCATTGTCCATTCATCCCAGGTGATGATTTTTTTGCTTCCAAAAATTTGGCCATTGCTGAGTGTTTCACAATCTTGCATGTCGGTTTTTCAGTGGTTTGAAGGTTTAACGGCAATTTCAACGCTGAATAAGCCGTTCGGTATCCTTCTATCTACGTTGCCGCTATTTCAGAAGAAGAAACTGCTACAGCAGTTTTATATCTCGCACGAACAGTGGCCATAATCAATGACATGAGGAATGTCTTCCCAGCTCCACCGGGCGCATCGAGGAAAAATAAGCCACCATTTCCATCATCAATTGCCTTCATTAACGTATCGTACATTTCCTTCTGTTGAGGGTTCAACACTGGTACATTCGTTCAAACTGATTGCTTCAATGCATTTCGATCATATTTACGTTCACGTTCCGATTCTCGATTGAAAGCGTCGTTCATTCCACGATCTGGCGTTGGCATTTCTAACTTGACTAACAAACTGCCGCATATAAGGCAACACATGTCTTCGATCAAAAACAAAGTCTGGTTATGTATTTCTTCATTCATCTCGAGATCGGGATTCCCTGAACTGACATGAATTCGATGTAAAATGTATTCGGACATGTCATTCTTGTACTTGTTCCACAGTTCACGGGGATTCGATGGGAAGCATGTCAAAATAATGATAGAAAATAATGTGTGTATCTGACTTGGAGATTCAGAAACTATTTCTTCAGCGATTGTCGTGTCCTAATGATGTATAGTTTTCAATCAAATTGAAGTATTGACATACAGCACGAAATGTTGGGCACACTACGCCATTGACAGTTTGAAGTGATTTAAATGATGCCGGCCCACGAACATTCACCAGCAACAACCGCAAGTAGAAGCATTCGTCATTCTTCAGATTAACTGTGTTAATGCGACCAAGAGCATCAGTAAAACGCACATCCGGATGATCAGAAACCGTATTGCCTTGCTTTTGACGTTGAATTTTTTTCGATGAAGCGTTCCAAGTGTAATAACGTGCCACCTCAGCAGGGCTGTCGACTCCACAGTGTGGAGTCGTGTAAAATAAGACGACTCCGACTCCAGCTTAAAAATAATTAACGACTCCGACTCTGAAGAAATTTTGCAACAATTGCATTTTAACATATATTATATATATGCAGTGCTTTTTTTTGAAAAAAAAAGGTGCCGGAACGCACTTTTTTCGAGCATTTTATAAGAAGGTATATTACTTATTATATATTCGAATATCATTTTGATAGAATTAATGACGGCTTTTCATATAATGCATCGAAAATAAAACAAAATATACATATTTTAAAATAGAAAAATTAAACATTTATTAAAATTTCGAGAAAAAAAGGTGCCGCGTTACAGGGTAGAAAAAGCCCTGTATATATGTAATACCATCAGATCATTTTAAGTCAGCGAACCATGCAATATCAACACTTTGGACTATTTTGTTTGAATACTCATAATTAAATATATTTTTCAAAAAAAATCGAGCCGCTCATTTTTTACGACTCCGACTCCGGCCTAAATAACGCAACATCTCGACTCCGACTCCACAACCCTACACCTCAGAATAGAGCAACATTCGTGGAAACGGCAAGCTTCGTTTTTGCCAATCAATCGAATACATCCAGCATCGAGTATCCCCAAAGATGCGATGCTTAACAATGTAGTTTATCATCAATCAGCGACCGGATTTTTTGTTTGAATACACGTGCGGTTATATCGTGCCGATTACTTGATGTTTGTCCGGGGAGCAGCAATTGAACAATTTCTATCCATTTCGGATTGCACGTAAAGGTGATGAATAGATCTTGACGATTGTAATGAAAAACATATGTCATTGCATCTTGCGTATATGCATGCATATGACGCGAGTTGAAAATGTACGTCGCCGGTAGAATAGCCAATCAACCAACATTAGCTGCGTCTCATTCGCGCCACATTATTAACCAATCTAAATACACTGTTCCCGCTATTAGACATGCATCTCGTGTTTGACCATAATTGGATAAATAGATTTTCACACCAGAATGAATTATCGGAATTAAAACTTTATAAAAATCGATGAAAATTCAAAATCGCTCTACATAGCAAGCAGTCAACTGTCAAAGTTGCAGTCAACGCCATCTCGTGGATATAATTCAAACAGCATACAACGTCGTGTGTCCGCGTTCCATTTAGAAGAAGTTCAAATTTCAAAACAAAATGTATGAAGACATTAATTTTCTTTATAATTTCTTTTCCGTGATATTTTTCCGATGTTTTAATGCTTATTCTGCTATTCTAGGCAAAGAGAAATTTAATAAATCAATGATCATTGAAATCCATTCAGTAATTCTCGAGATATACGTGGTGTAACTAACCCCACTTTGTTTTATATATAATTTTCCTAATTTGTCTATTGACTGTACGTTTCCTATGCAAGTGTTTTATTCATTCGTGAAGCCTCTTTTTGCTGTTATATATATATTTGGATGCCATGAATATTCCGGAACATATCGACTGTAAGGAAAAAGGACGTAACCCACATATTTTTCAAGACAGCTTTTTTTCGATAATCACAATGTATCAAACTTGATACACGTTCTATCAAAAGTATGTAAGCTGCAAATGCCGAATTAGTATCGAAATTTAGCTTTTAAGTTTGAAAAAAGATGAGCTTGTAAAAATTTAAGCCATGAAAAATAACTGAAAAAAGGGTTTTGCCTAGACAATTTCTTTAATTAATATTAGATTGTGTCAATTAAACACCAATTTAGAAGTCTACGTACACTTCAATGTTGTGTATATTTCATAATTTTCCGTTAGCCTAAAATCACCAAAAAAACGTTTTTTGTGTCTCGTGTAAAGTTTTTTTTATGTGGGTTACGTCCTTTTACTTTTCCACAGTCTATATTTGGATGCCATGAATATTCCGGAACATATTTTTAAAAAAGCAAATACGAATGTCCTTATCATTCGGTCTGCGGGCATGATATCGCCGTATCGTAATGTCAGTCAGTCCCAGCGAAATGTTGGCCGGTAGGGATCACGCACGCCTGGCGGCCGGGTCACGCGATGCCACGTCCCGGCTCGCACACGCGCCCCGCTTTCAGACCCCACTACTGCCGTGATTTATTCAGGACGATTCGACGCCGGCCCAAACAAAACCTGAATATATTATTACAGTCGCCAAAGGTGAAGTGTATAAAATCGGGCAATTTGCGGCAACGTAATGTCAGTTAAAATTACATGATTGCTATCAAGACCCAACTCGTAATCAATCGCCTGTCAGGCTCCGCATTTTATTTCTTAAGACTGACGGAAATACAGAAGAAAAAAAACATAAAATTGTGACTTTTATTTTATTACGACTAATTTATTTTTCGATTAATCATAATTTCTTGCTAACTACTATTTTTTTTTATCCATGTGTGCTCACAATGTGTTTCCATGTTCCCTTTAAGCTGCATAGTTTGAAAGCCCTTGCGCACTCATTCTAGGTTGTCGCGCACTCCAAGACAACTATTCAATTAATATAAGATTGGCCTGCGCAGCCTTTGAAATTTCCGCGTAGCAAACCTTTTGTATTTTACCTTTTGCATTGATCATATGGCTTCCTAATGGAGGTATATTTACAGTATTTTTTACGTGAACTGTTTGTTACTCATTCGCACAACCTCTCATTTTTTTTAAAAAGAGTAATAGAGATAGAATTGTAAGACTAGGGCAGGAATAGTGGGTAATTAATCGCTCTTGGTAAGCGAAGTTATTGAAGGATCGGAAAAGTGGGAGGGAATTTTTAGATATCACATTGACAACACCCATGTCTTCGAATAGAAATCGATAAATCGATTGAAAAAATCCTGTTCGTACTGGGCCTCGAACCCGTGAGATCCGGCACGGAGGCCCACACCGCTAACCGCAGCGCCATACAACCCCATTGTTTACCCAACATTCATTTATATCTATAAAATATTCTCACACCATGTACTTGAGTTTGACGGCTTTTTACGTGCATAATTGCATAATTTAAAACACTTTGCAGTTGAATCAATATTCAATTGTAATTGTCAAATAATCGTAGCTTTATTGAAATATTAGTTTATACTTTCTTGACAACCAGAAATAACATCAAATTGTCAGCAATACACAGACGCGCATTCTTTTCATGTCAGGGTGTTCTGTTGAAAATTGCGAATCTTTGGGAAGCTCTACATTAGATATTTACAATATATCTGACGATAAGTCGCTTTGGAAGTTTATTTTGGTCGACAGTTGTGAATTGATGTTTTAAACAAACTATTTAACATAATAAAAAATATTACAATGCCATTCCACCAAGTATTGACAGTGAACACCTTAAAAGTGAAACTATTTAACCTTAAGATAGTTTTAGAGGTAAGTAAATTCAAAGGATACCAACAAAGGTGCTTTAATCAAAGAAAGTGAATTGAAATATTCCGGTACGACGCGGCCAACAAAGGACGTTGATAACATCGTCACATCGAATATGCTACAGGCTGTATTGAACACTACCTGAAAATTCACGCCGGGAAATTTTCAATACGGCTACTTGTAAAGCTTTTTTTATTTAATAGCTTCCATAAGCAGGGTGACTAAAATGTTTTTATTAAATTACAAATAATCCTTTTGCTGCGGCAAATTGTAAGGACTACACGGATATCAAATCACTTTTCATTTACTTATCAATTGGACCACGCCATTAAACAATATTAACATTCACCATCATTACATTAAGAATAAAAAAAATCGTTTATCAATTGATAAGATTGATATCTAGCACTGGGTGGGTATGCTATCACCGCACTATGGCGGTCTGCCTACGTCAAATTACGTCTGCCATTAAAACACGTTTACTTGAAATATTAGTACATTCACGGTTGAGGCTGTTACACTTGACCGATGCCGCCTACGATGAGAAATATTTGGTAAAGGCGGAAGATGGGGGCGGTCGAGAGGAGAACTAGACGTTAACAAAAGCTAGTGGGCGAAATGCGTGTCTATTTAGAATGGTAGATTTTTTGCAACGTTTATTTATTTTTATATCAGCAACCGAAACTTTCATCGTGGTTTTTTACAACATAATCGTTACCCATTATCAGGGATATGACATAATGTTATGATGAAAATATTCATGTCAAAATTACATTTAAAAAAATGTATTTTTTTATTCATTTACAAACTGAATTTCAAATACCAAAAAATGACACCATGATGGTAGTTGTCATGCATCTATATTAATTTAAAATTACATGACACTTTTCTTACTGTTAATACAAAATTTAAAAATACATATTCAAAACAATCATACACTAAGAATAAACTTACTACACGAAAATGGAAACAATACTTTAGAAACTGTTAGACGAGAACGTGAGCAATATAACAGATCAAATATTCAATTCATAACAATTGAGGGTATTTCTTGCAAACCCGGCTTATTCCAAAGCTGTTGACACATGAACCATGAATCTAATTTAGTAGATACAAATAAATTTTGAAAGTATTTTTAGAAATCAGTCTCAAACATGGCTTGACAATATCCAAAACATAGTTCAAAAGTAATGTAAGACTAAAAATACTTTCAAAATGTACATTGTTTTTCAAAATGAAATTCAAGTTTCATTTTTTAACCATTTTGTGATAATCCGTGTTTGCACCCACAATAATCGTGCTCAACCATATAAATTAAAGCAGTACTGTAAATGAATAAGAATTGTATAAGTAGTCCGATGAAAATGTTAGTTTCTTCATTGTAAAAAAAAAGATTTACTGAAACTGCATAGAATACAAATTCAATTTAAGATTTTCTTACAACGTGACAAATAAATAGATTTATTTTCAGACCACTCGACTACTGTGTTTCTAACAGTACAGCATGGCTTGTTTACTAAACAGGGCTTTGCAAAGCTTAGCACATAATTACTTTGTATCTGATTTATTTAGTCCGTGTCTACGATAATACGTACATAAATCATCACGTACTATTTAAACAATAACGTAAGTTATTATTACAAAGGACGACAATATTGATGAAAACGGACAAATGTACAATATAAGCATGTTTCTGAAAAAAAACACTTTCTTTAATGATAAAAGACATCAAATGCTCTCTCAATCGAATGTTAAATTTTAAACAAAATATTTTCTATTTAAACACAGCTCTTGCAACACTAAATTTGGTTTAAAAAAATAACTGATCGATTTACTTTGAAATTTAAACGTTTAATGTTAAAATTTAGAGGTTTTAAAATTTTGAAATACTTTGTTTATTTGGCGTCTCGATGAATGTGTTACTTTTAAGTGGAATACCACACGTTTAGACTTTTTGTGACTGCTACGGAATTTATGGTCACAGTAATCGTATTTTCTTTGAATATATTGCTTTCTTTGTGGACGCAATACGGTCGTGGCATTATTCGACGAACCCTTAAAATTGCTTTCCTAGCCCTTGCCGCAAATAACAACAATGAAGAACGAAGGATATTTTTTTATGTCATATTAAATAAATTTTATTTAATATTTTTGTGTACAACCAGATGTAACACCATACTTCAAAAGTTTGCAGACTATTAACTTGCGTGTTTACAAATTTTCTTTTTATCATTGCTGAAAATATTCATATTGTCACTTATCCAACATTTAAATTTGACTAATAATATTTTTAAAAGAAAAGCTACGTAGATAAAACGTTTTATTAATCATTTGTAACATATTAATAAAAACACAATAATCCTTATCAGTTGACGATGCTCGTAATGAGCGAAACCGGTCCTGACATATTAAATAAAGTGGAATGAAGTACAAAGGATTATTGTGTTTTTATTAATATAATGCCTTTCCACCAAGTATTGACAGTGAACACCCTAAAAGTGATTTGCATATTCGAATAGTCAAGAATTAATATGAATAAAAACACAATATAACAATCCACAACAGTGGAAGCGGGAAATTTTCTTAACTATCATTAAGCCTATTCACTATATTATTGTCATTATTAATGTCTTTATTTTGATTGTATCACTTTGTCAAAGAATTCCCAAATTTTAATTATGTTTGTAATTACTTTCAATTCCCATTCTAAATTTATTAATCTGAGATGACTTTTTAATTATATGTTAGATGTGTTAAACATTTTAATTTTGTGCTATTTTAGAATCACTTTTAATGTAATTGGTAATTTCTTTTCAATGCCAATTGTTGTTTATAACTGTTCATTTTTGTATAAATAGCACTGTTAAATTATATTTCTTATCAGTTGACGATGCTCGTAATGAGCGAAACCGGTCCTGACATATTAAATAAAGTGGAATGAAGTACAAAGGATTATTGTGTTTTTATTAATATAATGCCTTTCCACCAAGTATTGACAGTGAACACCCTAAAAGTAATTAATATGATTTTTTGGTATAAAATGCTCGTGATGATCGAACCGATCTTGATCCTAATAATTAATTAATGTAGAAGTGGTTAAAAAATAGTTTTATTTTAAAATTAAACGTGTTAATTTTTTCATTTAGCACAATTATAATCAAAATTAATTTGAATTGGTAGAACTACTTTATAATAGGGTAAAAATAGCAACGTATTTAGTTCTAAAGTTTTTATATTTATTAGTTGATAGCTATTTCGGCTTTCGCCATCTATCGCAATAGTTCTGACGATAGCAAATGCCGAAATAGGTATAAACTAATAAATATACTGTAGAAGTAAAAAAATAATTTAGATCGAAAATAAATACTATGTATAATATTGGAATCCAATAATCATTTATTAATCTAAAATGATTTCAAGTTATATAGATGTTTTGCACTGGTAAGGAATTTTAATTTTACATTGATTCTGTTGAATTGTAGCATTTTTAGTTTTAAATACTATCCAATTTTCCACCTCTCTATCTATTCTGGATAGCCCTTTGAAAACTTAGCTCAATTTTCTTCTGTTTTTGTCCCACAGGACACACATGACTGAAAGCTAATTTCCTCTAAAGGTTTTGAAATATCCGGAAGAAAATGGAAAAAAGTTGTTTTGATGTTAAATCCGATAGTTATTTTCATCGTAAATTGCTTCGGTAAATATTAATATTTTGTTATACTTTTATCACGCGTAAATTAAAACATAATTTTGCCATTTCTTTTATATTTAATAATTGTAACGTGTTAAGTTTTTTAGTATACTGTAGAAAACTTTATAGGATTTATGAGTGACGTTATAGGTAACGTATTTCTCGTAGGTATGATTTTTTTAAATATGAGTTTATTTATTTGTCTAAAAAAATCTGGTGTAGTTTTCAACATATTTTAAAAGTGAATTAAAATGCTAATATCATACTTTATTTCTTCTTTGAATTCCAAACATATTTTCTTCGTACACGTTACATGTTTCGTTCAATATGTGTTTTAGTACTTTTATCCTATCATACGTTTTCTCGCAATTCTCAAATGGTTTCCTCGGAATAAATTGTGGGTGATGTAAGTTCACCATGCAAGGCAACACCGTCTCAGATATCGTCATGGGTACGATAAAAAATTCCCGCGTTATAAGTGCAAAAAGGTATACTTTACATACATTATTCACAACGCACGCAAAACTAATGCTTTGAGAAAAAAAAAACGGGTATAAAGTTGCAAACTTCATTCCTTGTATTTTAATTTTACCTTAATATGTTTTTTCAAAGCTCTCTGTCACATACACTGTCCTGCGGCTTCAATTCGAATTTTATCGGTTAATTCATTAATCTCTACAAAATTAAATTTTGAAAAAATTGTCATAAACCAAATTTGAAATAACTGAATCAATGCCTTTCCACCAAGTATTGACAGTCAACACCCTAAAAGTGATTATATTATATCAATATTTTTTTGTAAATAGACTATAAAATTTGGATTTTCTTATCAATAATGCATATCTAAATATCGATTTTTTTGTAGCTCAATAAATAATCTTTGATCCTGAAAAGAAGAATTAACACTTTTGTTTTTCTACTAACAAATTTATCTCTTCCACCCTACTCTTTTCGTATCTTTCGTTTTATCTCTATTTTGATTTATTATTCTTCACCAAACACAAGTCCGCTACCCACTACGCGGTTGCGTTTTAGCAGCGTCGCGACGCTCGTGCCGACGCTCCACTCAAAAAAGAAGTGCCGCTTTTCCGACGAGTGACACGGATTAAATAAAAAATAAAAAGGAGAGATCTAGAGTAGCGCTTTTGAACATTTTCTTCTTCTCCGCCAGTATAACTCTTATGATATTATATCTCGGTGTTTTCCACTCCACAAAAATTTGAGAAAAACTTTGAATTTTGTATCATCCACGGTGTATTTTATTACCTCAACTAAATCCAGTGAATTGGACTAAAATTATTTCACCTCTGCATTACAATAACAAAAAATGTTGCTTTTTTAAATAAATAATTTAATTTTCATATCAATGAAGACCAACTTCAAATTAATTATTCGCACCGTATGTTTTTAAACTGTGGATTCGAGCTCAGGTTCATAAAACGTTGTCTCATTACCGCAATCGTCAGTTTTGTCACAATTGTCAAAAATTGTCACAAAAAAATCTTTATATCTATTCATTTGAATATTTATTATTGATAATCCAAGTCTTGTTATTATTATTTGCCCGCTGTGGTCTAGTTGGTTAGAGCTTGCTCTACCGACCAGGTGGGTCTGGGCTCAATCCCCTGTAAGGTCAATGTCATATTTAGATTTTGCAATTTAAATTTGAGACCTAAGACATGGGTGTCTGTGATGTCAATTTACCTTGAGTTTATCTCGAGTGACTTACATTACTAAAATTCTCATCGAGTTTTTTCACGTATGATCTTTGAACAGTAAATATTTGGCGCATTGACATTAGCTGCAATGCCAACTTTTTTTAAAAATTATAAATTGAAAATTTTAAAAAGTTATGCATAATATACGATCCAGGCATGTTTTTATATATTTTTCGTATTATAATTGTTATAAATTAAATTTTAAAATATTTGAATTATGATTAATTAATTATGCACAATATTTTATTTTGAATATGGCACCAATGTAAAATATGTTATAATGTACAAAATTCAAGCGCAGATAAATTTAGATAAATAAGATTCATTCTGAATCTCGTGTGATTTATTATAATTAATACTAAAAACAATTTAAACTGTAAATAACGGTTTCAGAGCAATGGCTGTAGGGATTATTTTGCCCGGGGGAAATTCTGAGACAGATTTCTCGCAAACACAGATGGCACTGACTTTCAGCGTGCGGGAAAAAAACAATGTTGCTTTTTCCGTCTGAATATTTTTTGTTGCCATTTACATATGTTTATTGAAAGAGAAAAATACTAATGGAAAATGTCATAGTCGCTCCAAGATTAATGTGCTTTCTGGGTTTGAAATATTGAAATGAAAATAATGTATGGCAACGGTTTTTAAGCAAATAACAAAACAGAGAACTTAATGGAAGTGTAAACGTCAAATGACAGCTCTCTAATGCTGACTAGAAAAATAAAATTCAATGTTTTTTTACTGATTATAGAATTTACTGTCGATAAACTAAAGTCAAGAATTTGAAACGATCAAATTATGTACATTCACACAAGTTTTGTCAATAACGACTTGGGTTTCGCTTTTCGGCATCTTCAGGCGTTCAAGTGCACGGATGAACTTGAACTGACACTTAGTAAATGAATGTATTGTGTTTATATAAGAAGCAAATGTATCATTAAGTTTGAAACCATTGCTGGCGTAAAGGATTAACCCATGGGAATGCATACAGATTTGAATGTTAGTGAATGGTTTGAATGGTAAAATACTAGATTGTTAGACCACATGGCTGCCTTTAAATTTAAAAAGACACGTCCACTTTTACCAATCAGTTAATCTCAGATAGCCACGACTTCAATGACGAAGAGGGGATTAAAATGTTGCACCACTCTTATACCCTATATGTGAGTAAATATAATCTTCTTAAAATTACCCACCATTCAAATCTGTAGACAATAATCTACACTCCTTGTTTCTGATCCTGAAAATTCAGCATATCATAATTATTCACTGACAGTTAACCTGTTCTATGCCGTGTGGTATTAATATGGCCGTGTATGGAGGACCGTGATTTTCTGTCAAAAAATAAAACCTAATAAATATGTACTTTTCGGACATATAATAATAGTACATCACAAACACTTACCATATAAATACACGACGGGTCATTTACGCCATCATTTATCCAAAAACTTCAGCAACAAATTAGAACACAACAAAAAAGCTTTTTTTTAAATCGATGTATTATAGATTACAAAACAATATTTTTTTAAGTTTATGTATCACACTATGTTTCCAATAAATCTCACTATATGCATGATATTTAAAAATTATTAAATACGTTTCTTGTGGCGTTTAAACCGTGTCTCAAGTACTGCGTGTAACTCGCACGTTTGTATGGCTGGTCCTACGAGCACGAAATTGTATGGCGTGTTAACACGTCCGTGGCAGAGAACCGGTTAAATTACTACATCAAATAATAATATTATATTACCTTGATCCTCTGCTGCATGACTTCTGAAACTATGTACCGTTTTACGTTCAATAATAATTATTGCCTATTTCTTCATTTTATTGACATATAGCCAGTTGTTATCAACTGCTGGTTTATGGGGTTATTAAAATAGAGTGGTTATTTTGTTGCCCAATGCCAAAATTTAATGACCGTAAGACATTATTTTTGTGACACCGCAAACGCATATTTACGTCGGAAAGTTTTAACACGAGTCGTAAATTAAATGGTGGGTTAAGACCTTTTCTATCACTCGTCAGCGATAACATTTTACTACAAAGATTTTCTTTATACTGTCGTTTACAAATAATATAAACGCTGACAGGAAAAAGTTTGCTCTGTTTTATTTTCATATTATTTAACAGTAAAACCGAATAACATGCTAATGTTCAAAATCTCCGCAAAAAATCATTGCACAGAAAAAAAATACAATGTCCGCTCCCAATGTGGAGCATATGACCTCTAAATGGAGGTGTTTCAGTAGAATTTTTTTCTGTTTGAACTGTTCGTTACTCAGTCGCTCAACCTCACTTTTTTTCAAAGTGAATAATAGGGAAAGAAGGATAAAGCTAGAACAGGACTAGTGGTTGACTAATCGCTATTGCTACACCCAGTTATTAAAGGACCAGAAGGATGGGAGGAGAGTAAATAATGTTAATTGACATCAAAAACACCTAGCTTCGATCACAACTTTGAATTGAATAGTTCTCAAATTCACTGTGATCTTACCGGGAATCGAACCCATACCTGTGTTATCGGTAGAGCATGCTCTAACCAACTGGGCCACAGCAGGCGACAAGCACAGAATAATCTACTAAAATGCATTCTGAAATATCCATAAACAATAAATTTCGTGTATGTAAATATTTATTATAAATAATATGTACATTGTTTTAAAAAATAAATCACTAATTTGTACAAAATACCAAACTGACTTTACTTTCATTGAAAATTCATAATAGTCGACAAATGTGACTTAGAGGTAAATTAAGTCTACGCATGGAGATTGGAATTTTTCTGGTACACACTGTTTTGTTAAAACTTTGTTTTACAGAATTATTTATTATACCATCAACGAGGGAACTCTTCTAGTTCATGCTAGCGTGGTTTAAAGTAGCACAACATTCAATGGCAGAAGGTGCATGCGATCGCCTGGAAGTTATCTAGTAAGTACTAGAACCAGAAACTGTCAAAGTCACATTAACTATACAGTTTAAAATCACATTACGAACAATTCCGATAAGAATTTGAAACCTTTTTTACGAAACACTCAAAATCAATATTCTTTGAGGACTTTTTATCATTTTTTTTCGCTCGTTCAAAGACTTCGGCTGACAGAATTTTCAGTAGTATAGTTTTTAGACAAAATTTTCTTCTTCTTCCTTGACCAGTTTTGTTCCCTATGTGGAACATATGGCCGCAACGCGGTTCTTTTTTATTTCTCTGTCTCCCACCAATTGCTTTACTTCTTCCCATAACATGCCAGCATCCCTCAGTTCCGCCGAGTACATACTATGAATAGTATCCGATGGACTTCCGGGGCGCCGGAATCCCACTGGTTGAAAGAAGAGGCAGGCAGAATTGAGGCTTCCCGGAGACATTCGCAGCACGTGACCCAGCCAGTTGCAACGTCTCTCAATAACCACTGACGTGACGGGGCGCTGTCTTGTACGTTCCCTTATCTCCGAATTCCTCAGAAAATCAAATCATCTCACCCCCATTATCCGACACAAGCATCTGTTCTCGAAGCTCAGTATACGGTTTTTCTGAGTTTTCGTCAGGTTCCATGATTTTCTATCGTAAAGCAGTACCGTCGGAATGCAAGCTTTAAACAAGTGAACAAGTTTAGACAAAAGACACATCGAAAATGAATATTTTGACCCTAGAAATAAAAAATATTTAAGCCGCGATACTGAGAGCTCGCTTTTTAATGCAATGATGGAAAGAAACCTGATTGTCATAATGATAGTGACTTATATTTCCTATGTCTTATTCAAATAATATAAATGACATTCAATTAAATATGTGATCTTACAGGTGTATTCGAAAACAGATAGATATATTGCTATAGTATACATACTGTCTAGAAGGTAGTTATAAGCCATCAAAAGATACATCAAACAACTTAAATACCTTTGATTATCCTCAAAGCTAGCTACCCCGTCCCGTATCCGAGATAGTTTTATGTTTGTTCCGCAGATACAAACAACTCACCAATTTTATGGCTTGCACATTCGATTCAAGTTAGTTTGTCATACAAATAGCAACGAACGTATTTCGTGCTTTAATATACAGGTTTATAGACTCATTGTTTTAATATAAGATACTAAATATATGTTCCAATATAATAAATAACATTTACTGCTTATGAAACAGTTTTTATTGACGTTGTTTTATGATCAGAGATATCTCATATAAATAATGAATAATTAAACAGAATTCATTTATTGTTGGTTGGCAATCTTTAATCAGTTATAACAGGATGTTAGTGTAAATAATATTTTTTCTAACACAAGGGTACCCAACCTTGTTGGATCCCAGAGCGTATTCTAAAATATTTGTAGAGCAGCGGGCACCATCTATTTTTTTAATAATAATAAAATCTTATTCATATTTTAACAATCGAAAAACAAATGCAAAATTAACTTTTTATAAACAAGTATAATATTAATCTTAGTCAGATTAATCTTTGACATTGCATTTCATTGAACAGCGCTTTATAATTTGAAATGTATGATAATGCTCCTGGCATCAAACAATCATAAAGATAATCATCGGTGAGTTAAGATTTATACTTTGATTTTATGAATTTCATGTTTAAAAACAATGATTCGCAAAAATAAGTCGAATCGAAAAAAGATTGTATTCTGTATATAGCTTTTAATCTATCTCTACTACTTATGATATCAATAAATTATCTAATTCGTGTTTTTGTGCTACTTCCTTTAAACAAGATTTATATATGTATAAAAATATATATTACGGGCCCATGTTGATGGGCGCACAGAAATCGGCACAGGGTTGGGTATACCTGGTCTAACAGATAGTCATATAATTATTTTTCACATATTGAAAATAGTTGCTACGACTTTTTTTCCAGTTTTAGTGAAATCCTTCTTGTACACTCTAGCAACCGAGTTCTTAAAAAATAATATACGTTAATATAATAAAATGTTATTAACTCAGTCGCTATCGTTAAGTTGATATATTATTTAATATAATACTTATACAGTATATGTAGTCAGTATACTGAAAGCCTCTTATTGCTCACGAGCTTAATAACTTTAGTCTCTAGTGATAAATTTAGCTTACGGCTTATTCTAAATAAATTATCAAGTTTATTAGATCTCTTAAACATGGTTGAGTACAGACCACAACAGTTCTGCTAGACTATTTTTTGTACCATCATCCCTCTTATAAAACGTCTTAATATGTTTAGCTTTTAATAAAATCCGAATGGGAGATTACATTATTGCATACTACGACGACTTTTTTGCATTAATGTATCCGATTTTTTCTGCATTAAAATCAATTAAATATAAGTGGCACTTATTTAAAAAAAAATACATTACAAGAATTACTTGCGTATTTAAAAACAATTGAATGATTTTGAAATATTGTGAAATATTAAAACATATTTATATGTATTATTTTTATGAAGGTGAAAGTTTCAGTAAGGCTTAAGCATTGTGTTTGGCGGTAGCTAATGAATTTTATCCCATCTCCGCTTCAGTTTTATAAATATGGTCAAAAAACGGAGATTCGTGAAAAATGCTTATTCACTGAGCAAAATCAGAAAATAATACAATACGTGCTTCAGTTTAAAAAAAAAACTTAATGAATAAATTAATTCAAGACGGTTTATAATATTCAACGATGAAGCTAATATTTATACAAAAATATTCTCCTTCGCGATTTTCACTATCAAACTTTTACATAATGTTTATTCATTGTCAATACTTGATGGAAAGGCATTAAAATTAAGAAAAACACAATATTCCTTTGTACTTTTACCACATTTATTTACCAAGATCAGGACAGGAGCATTATCAACTGACTCAAACCGGTCCTGATCTTGGTAAATAAACGTGGAAATAAATACAAAAGAAACTTGTGTTTTTTCTTAATTATATAATGTATTTAGGTGAACATTTTGCAATTTAATTTCACACATAAATCAGTAATGAATAGTATAAAAATCTCAATAAAAAATATAGTTTCGACATAATGTATATATATATATATCTTAGATTGATAAACAACTATTTTATTAGTTCATCCGGCTTAATATAGTTGTTATCGAGAGAGGAAGATTTTTAAATCCCTTATTATGGCGGTAGCAAATTGACACTCGACTTTAATTAAACTGAAGACCAAAATGAGGCAAGCAAAGTGCAGACGACGTCATATCAGCGATCTTTCTTAGTGTGACGTAACTCCTTTTAGAATACAAAGGCTCTATAAGCACACTCCATAAACCGTTCACCTAATTTCACGTTTACAACAATTAAGTTGTACACTGTCAATTCTTGGTAAGGAGACATTATATTACAACAATAAAGCACTAGAAACATATTAAAATTTTAGTAACAGAGAACGGATTAAAATTTCAAAGTCTTTAATCTAACGAGTGTATTTAGGAAAATTATTTTTGGGTCCATAGCGCAGTGGTCAACGTCGTTGGCTTCTACGGGTTCGAGCACCAGTACAAACAGCACTCAATTTATCGATTTCTATTCTAAGGCTTGGGTGTTTGTGATGTCTAAAAATTTCCTTCTACCCTTCTAATTCTTACATAACGGGGCGTAGCGATTAGTCTGGTCCTGCCGTACTCTTCAAAACCTATTACTCTTTTTTAATATGAGAGGTTCAGTGACTAAGTAACAAAAAATTATCGTAGAAAAAACATCTGTTGATATTAGGGATTCTATGTCGAGACGTCCCGGGACTTGTCAGGTTATTCGCTGTCTTAAGTCCCGGGATTTTGGGAGAAAGATATCTCCATTTATATTATTAGATATTTGTTTAAATCAAGTCGTATAAAAATATAGCTGTAGTAAAAACAAATTACAAAATATTAAAATTAAATGTTCATACCTGATGTTGTTTTATTTACAAATATTTTTTCACTTTTATACATTAAAAAGGTCTAAAAGCTGTATTGTGAAGTTACGGTCATAAATTTACTCCTAAGAGACTGCGGCCAAATTCATTGATATGTTTTCAATATATGTACTGTTATCATCTCTTGTTAGTAAAAATCAACCGTAAACATTGCATATATCTATTACATAAGAAAAATAATAATTATTGAACATTTTATTAAAAAAACACGATTTTTACAAGTGCGTACTTTCAAAAGGCGCCGAGTGTATGTAATACATTCATACATACAAATATTTCATTTTAATAAATGTATCATTTTAGTGAAAGGGAAACAAAAGTCTTGAGTCCCGGAACGTCTCGGGGCTTTGACTTCATCACGCCTTGAGTCCCAGGACTTTGAAAACCTCGAGACTTCAGAATCCCTAGTTGATATATCTACATTAAAAGGTTATATACCAGGACTGTGGAGTCGGGTAAAAATAAGACGATTCTGACCTGGATTGTTTTTTTTTCAAATACTTCGGTTTTACTTACATATCTGTATTCCATTCCATTAGACCATTCTAGTTTCTAGTAGATTTCACCAATCAATATGACGAACGGAATAACAATTTTTCAATATCTTTAAATTATCTTTCTCTGAATTTTCCGACTCTAACTGCCTTCAGAAAAACATCTGACTCCGATTCTACAGCCCTGCTATATAGGCCATATACTGGGATTATATATTAATTTAAAAAGATACAAATACATCCATTTGGACACATTCGTACTTAAACAAGCATATGTGAAAATAAGATTGTCTGAGGATGCTTCTGAAAGAGGCGAAACACGTGCCACAGTTTGTAGCACAAGACGTGGAATAATCTAAGTTATTTTATATTTTATATTACATCCAAAGAGATTCATAACACTCCAATTTAATAAATATTATACTTCTCAAGTGTTGAGCATATTAGGGTGTACATATTTTGCGTAAGCTATTTTAATTTAATATCGAAGAAGCTATTTTATTCTTACTGTGTGTTTTTTTATGTCATTATCTTAAAGGAATACTTTTATTTATTACGATGAAACAATAAAAATTAATTAAATTACATACATGCATATCTTTAATACAATTTTTTTTTTTTTAATTGAATACGCTTTGTAGTTAATTGTGAATATTTTTTAAAAACTATGAACGGTTGTCGAATTGATTTCACTGTTTTATTTTATTATTTAAGGCTGGAAATCTTTTAAAGTACAATCTTTATAAGTTATAACGATACAGCGGAATATCATAAGAACCCTTCTTAACTTTATGTAATCTATAAAAGACTTTTGTGGGGTTTGACGACTCCTTCTCTTCAGCCACTCGAATAACTTGTCAGAAAATTCTTCTTATTTTTTTCAGTCTGGCATTTTGAATATTATATTAATAACATTAGATATTTCCTTCACTTGAATTAACCTTAGTTAAAAAGCTAAGTTTTACATGATCACTTTTAGGGTGTTCACTGTCAATACTTGGTGGAAAGGCATTATATTAATAAAAACACAATAATCCTTTGTACTTCATTCCACTTTCTTTAATATGTCAGGACCGGTTTCGCTCATTACGAGCATAGTCAACTGATGTAATGCTCGTCAATGCTCGTAATGCTCGTAATGAGCGAAACCGGTCCTGACATATTAAATAAAGTGGAATGAAGTACAAAGGATTATTGTGTTTTTATTAATATTTACATGATATTTATGATTCGTTTTATTTATATCTTGATTCAATGATCTTAAAAGACATTTTTTTCATTTAATCCCTTAAAAGATTTGCACTTTGTATCTAATTTACACAATTCATCACAATTTTGTCGTATTTACTATCTAACTCTCTCAATCGTTGTATATTTATGAACAAACAATCTCTCAATGGATACTGTCTTTGGAAACAAAACTAAAATGATTCGTTCTGAAGTGGACACTTCATATAAAACATAAAACCAGTACCTAGGCGAAAGATAAACTTCAATTACTTTAAGAGACAATCCGAAGATGTCCATTCTGTTTCATGTACTCTCCGCCACACTGTGGGGTGACGCATCAATCTGTTCTAACAATATGTTACTTTTATTAGATGTGTATTGAGATTCTAAAATTTTGAGTGAATACATTTTTTTTTAAATTCTCTATTAGCAAGACATTATAGTTAACATACGAAACCACTAATAAAATCCTATACAATCACTCGTAGTTTTTTTTGCTTGATAGCAACATTTGAAAAGCTATTTTGCAAACTGCTGACTTCCTGCTATTTTCATACTAGGCCAAGACAGAATTAACACAAAAAGCGCAAAAAAACACGCAAACGTTTTCTTTTAATTAGCAAATTAACTATTTGCCGGCCAAATTTTGGCAACGTTTAATACTTCATTCAACGTTAAAATTGATACCAAATAAATAAATATGCATACATCTTTAAAAGAAAAGAAAACTTTCAATTAAAATGATGGTTGTTTATTTTTTTATAAAAACACAATTTTATTTTAATAGTACTTTGGTGTTTACAACATAAACGTAGAACATATCAGTTTTAGAAATGTTTTTAATTGAATACAGTTTTCATTGATATTGATTGTCTGTGGATTTTTTATTTAGTACTAGCTGGTTGTCGGCAAGCGTTGCAATTCCACTCAAAGAAAAAAAATGTTTGTGTTTTAATTGTGTTTATTGAAGTGCACATTTTCTTTTTTGTCTGTACGACACACGCGCCACCTACTGTAAGTTAATTGTACTATAACCTTCACGCAAGTGCAAGCATACGTTGTCAAAATGAACTGTATGGCAGACACACAAACATTGATTTTTATATATAAAACCAACTGTAAGTTAATTTTACTATGCTTATAGCCTTCCCAGTACGGTAGTGCAGGAAAAAAGTTTGTCATAGTTTTATTTCAATCGGATTAGCGGTGTAGCAACGCATACAGTGCGAACAAACAAACATTCATTTTTATATATTAGATTTAATATCTAAATTTTAAATTTTAGTTTTAACCGCATTTTCGCGAGAGAATTAATTTTGGTACGAAAATTGATGCTTCCGCCCACAGTGCGCCGGTGTATTTTTCAGACAGAAAAGTTTCCAACCAAATGTAAATTCGTGCAAAACGCCCAAATGCTTATTTTCTCGAAAAATTCAAAAGGGCAATCCTTCAGTAACTTTATAAGTCTTAACAAATACATCATTGTATGCTTGGATGTGTCTTAACATGCCTTCGTTTTCAAAATAATTTAGGTATTTAGTATGTTTTTATTTCTTCAAGACGTCGAGTGATTATGATAACCATTTTTAATGGGGTATTCTAGTGTAGAGTGCTCGAATTTCGGGTGTTTTTTAGAGCTATGTAAAAAATAAACAATGAATTGTTTTTCCATCGATTTTTTTACCATTCGATTATTTATGTTTTAAATAAAAACACATTAAAAATTTCAAAAAATAAATAAATTCAAAACTCCAAAAGTTATCGTCTGGTAAAGGGAGGGGTCCAAAAAAAAGATGGTCTCCTGGCGTAAATGACTTTAAATGGTACCTTTGTGGTAATTTGAAAAAAAATCTAACGGATTCTTAATAACTAAAAATGTCGCTATCACCCGTAACATGGAAAAAATAAATCTTTTTTTTTCACAAAATGGCAGGCATTTAAAAAAAATCGATTTTCAATTCAAAATTCTTTTTTTTTTACACAATTTTAAAAAATAGTAAAAATTAAAATTTTGACTCAAATCTGCTACGGGCTATAGACAAATATATTAAAAAGATTCGCACAAAATTTAAAACTAATTGGTTGGGTAAAACTTGAGATACTATGCACGCCAGCTTGAAGATAGTAGTTTCGAGAAAACCGAGTTTAAAGTTTCGAGTTTTTATCTGTTCGGGTAAAATTTTCTTCATCAGGTTCAGTAAACACAATAGTACATTTTTAGCCATTTACATTGATTAGTTTATTATAAGTGTATCAAGTAACAATCGATTGGTTATAATTGCATAAGAGCGAAAAAAAAAATCACTCCTTCCTCAGAACACTGAGAATTGCTTCGAGATTAAGCGAGCCCTTTTTTAACGTATTGGTTGAAGTATTTTAATAATTGGCTTTTCTTGGAAGAGTTTCAAGCGTTCGCCGTGCTGAACTGTCACAGTTATTTTGTCTAATTTTTCTAATAGATGTACATATTCAAACATATTAATATTATAAGGGAATAAAATAAATGGTCAGAGCTTAAATCAATTTTTGGTCAGAATTCAAATAAACTTTTAGTCTGAATAAAATTCATTTTTTTGTCAGAATAAAAATATTATACGGTCAAATTTTTTAACCATTTTAGTTAGGTTAGGTTAGGTTTTTTTTTATAAATTCTGGCGAATGTGCTAAACATTATGACCGAAGCTACATTAAAAGTCTGACCGATTAAATACGAGCCATATTAGAGTAGTATAATAGTGAAAATATAATATTTTTCTTAATATAATATAAGTAAGTTTTAAACGATGAGTATACTCTTATTCTTCGGTTTTGTATTGATTGTATTGAAAGCTATTTCGAGACCCCCATTCCCTGTCTCCTACCGCAATATATCTACCCAATGGCTATAAGCAAGTACAACAAGTTTTAATCAGTAGCGCTCAGATTGGAAGGACTGATTATCGATTTGTACGTTGCCTGGAACATTTGCAGGCATTTCTAATGTAACCATTAGAAATAACTTCAACAAATACATTAGTCAATATCGTCACTATTCTGCAAGAAGTTGATTAAGTAACAAATTGAGAGTTCTGAGCTGCGCTTTTTTTCACTAAATAACGCGGCGGAACGGCGTTCTGGCACCTGTTTTCTCGACATTTTTAATGTTTTAAATCAACATTCGCAGAATTTTATTATTAGATTTTTTAAACCGAAAGACGTTTGAAAATTGTATTTTTAAAGTAATAATAGTATAAAATGAATTATCAGAACTAAGATTAGACCTAAAAGATCGATTTCTGTTCGAAGGAGTTGGTATTTGTGATAAATATCCTTCCCACTCTTCTAATCATAAACTTAACAGAGCAAAGTGAAAGCGATTAGTTAACCGCTAGTCCTGTACCAACCCTATTTTTCGATCCTTATTCTTTAAAAAAAGAAGGTTGAGCAACTGACAATCAAGCAATTCTCGTAAAAAAAAAACTCTGTTGAGATACTTTCATTAGTAAGACATGTCTTCCAAATTGAGAACGGACATGAATTAGAAAAAATGCTTTAATAAATAGCTTTAATATATAATTATAATATCGATGCGTAGATTACTAAAAATATTAAGAACCACTGCTCTAGGGTCTAGTGTATATTTATTATCAATTAATAAGTCCAAAAACATATACAATTCATATATTATAATTAAGTACTAACAGACTATACGATATATTATTATATTTTCGAAATTCATCATAAAAAGGCAATTTTTATTTGTTGAGAAATGTGAAAGACATAATATGTGTACCTCAGTAAGTAATTTACATCTCAAAAACAGCTTTCTTGCTTGTTGAGTTTGGACACGACCGATCTAAATGTAAGCTTCCACTTCATATTTGCAGAAACCTTTCTTGTTTCAAACAATCCACTCACCGATAAATTTCTTTGAAATATCCTCTTCAGTGCTCGATTGAATTCTTATAAGAAGGAATTGGAAATGTTGGAATTGCAGAAATATTTGGCCTACATTTCAATTGCTAATCGTAGCACATCAAAATTTCCTTTTATGAAAATATGAATCGTTCATTAAGAAACTAACTCACTGGATTAAATTCGATGCCTAATTAAATTAAATATTTATTTATGCTTAAAACCATATTTAGAATCATGCCAAAAATATAAAAACACATTGTTCGACGCATGTTTATTCGTAAAGTATTTAATTATTATTATATTGACTGTGGAAAGGAAAAAGGACATAACCCACACATACTTAATTTTATAGGAGACACGAAAAACGTTTTTTGATCATTTTGGACCTAAGACAGACTTCAAGAAGTGCACGGTGACTGCTTAACTGGGTTTTTATTGACTTAGTCAGATATTAATTTAATAAATTGTTCAAGAAAAACCTTTTTTTAAGTCCTTTTTCCTGGTCAAAATTTTCACAGACCATTATTTTTTCAAACTTAAAAGCTAAACTTAGATAGTAATTCGGCATTTTTAACTTACATCCTTTTGATAGAACATGTATCAAGTTGTATACATTGTGATTATCGAAAAAAATCTGTTTTGGAAAAACTTTGGGTGACGTCTTTTTTCCTTTTCACAGTTGATATGATATCTTCATTATATGTATATCGCTTGATCACATCACTTGGTTTGAGTCCATTATTTACTACCTGCAACACTTTTTTTTTCATCTCTAATCTTAAGGGCATAGATATACACAAATGCGTTACCCGGCTCTCGGGTATTTTGTCATAAAGTAATAATAAACGAGTATATCGGTGCCATAAAGCAACAGTGAGATAAAATTAAAATACGATTTTAAGCTAACTATGCCAATCGATTGCTGAAAGGTAAAAACTTTATAATGAAACACCGATATATTTTCAACAAAAAAGTGTCTAGAATTACTAATATTGCCCTGTAATTTTAAATTATAAGCAAAATTAGTATAAAAACAAAATAAAAATATTAGTCTACTAAAAACCTAACAGTATCTTTGATCATGAACCGTAAAACAAATAAACAAAAACCATAATTAACTACGTTAACATAACTAACTAATTGATAAGAATTTCCCATTTTTCCCAATGTTACTTTAGAGTAGAGAAATGACGTTAAGCATCATATCAAAAATTTGAATACAGTATTTTTTAATAGTATATAATTACTGATTAATGAAAAAAAAAAAAAAAAATATTTAAACAGAAATATTCATGTACACATATGAATCAGTTCATAAATAAACAGCAATATACTTTTATTGATTTACTTTTAATATATTACATACATATGACCATAAGAATTTAAATATTTTTAAAGCCTTTTATAATGCAGCTGTGAATTAAGAGTACTTCTTGAAAGTGTCGAATATCGAGCGAGGAACGGTAGTATTCATCTCTAAAGTACCTATGTCCTGAATTTTTTTCATTTGAAAATGAATATATTTAATATGGAGAAATCAAATATTGCAACACAAATAAAATGACCAGCTACCTGTTAAAATAACTCACTTTTTAAAACGTCCGGGTACCTGTGTAGCTGGTTCCGGTTCTATCCAGTTCGTAAGCCTATTCTGCATTTGTTTGAGTAGTTGAAAACTAGATAAGTTTTAAATTTTACATATTAATCATTTATGTATTTACCAGCTGTCAAAATGAAGCTTCATAAATAAGTTAATACGAAACAAAGATGACGCTTTCGATAAACATGTAAAATAAATATATCTCTATCGAATAATTTCACCGCAGAAATACAAAGAAACCATCCATTATGGTGTTCTCATTACTGGAAGTAACAAATAAACGAAATCAGTTTTTTCTTCTTTCATACGTTAGGAACAAAGCGAATACCTACAAGGGATACTTCTCCAGGCGGCTGGAAAGTAATCAATAACCCGAGAATTGGAGGTATAAGACTTTCCGGGATAAAACTTCTTACTGTATTTGTTTCCAATTGCTCTCAAATGACTTTGTATTCTCGATAAAATGTAACCAAAGTTCGAAAAGCCTACAATGGAATTTCATTAATTATATTGTGGATGCTGATAAAATTTGTTTTTGTATTACTCGAGTGAATCGTAATTAAAAATAACAGAAAATTAGAAACACTGTTTTTAATCTATCTCCAATTGAAGAATAAACTTGTAATGATTTTTTTAATGAAAAGTTTGTTGATAATATTACTTGTCACCAAACAACAACTTTTAAACAAAAATATTAGGATATTTAATGTAGGTGGCCATGTTTAATCTACACTCAACATTTTTTTTTCTGTATGCAATATATTAACGATTAAATATTTTTTTACGCGCACATTTTATTTAAAGTACTCGTTAAATTTACGAGGGCGAATTATTTTCGGATTTAGCAATCGAAACAGCTAACAAACGGACCAAAAACCCTCTGGGAAATTGCGTTTCGTACCGATATTTCATACAAATGTAATTTTACGCGTACATTATTTCCTTTGATATCGAAGATAAACCAATTGACATTTAATTTAACACTGAACATGATATATTTCTCTAGGGAAATTCATTAATTATTAGATATTTAGCCTGCTCAGTCGACGAATACACATAAAAGACATACTTGTGAACAAATCAAAAACAAAGCCAAATATTTATCTGTTTTTACGAACGTGTGATCTTACAATTTTCGATGAATTTAAAAAATGATAACTTTGCTCACATAAAATGTATTTTAGGTGTGTGAAATTATAGTATATGTGAACCCAGAAATTTAAAGTCCTATTTCAAACCAACATTGTTATTACTTTCTAATAATTTATCTTTTAAGTACGGTCTATAGGCTGAGTGATCACTGCGGCACCTGAACGTTAGCGCGCCAGAACAAGCCATGCATTAAAAAAAAGCGCATAACAGAGACGTGCAAGCTAAAGTTAGTTTACAATTTTATAAATGGATTTTATAATTATCCCGCCTTTATCCGTGGCATGAAAAGAAGGGTTCTCAAATTATTTTTATTATATCTATTTATAATAATTATTATACAATAGCATTGAGATTAGTCAAAATGTAGAGAAGGTAGAATTTTCAGTTGACTTCCAACAATGATCTATTCCGATAATTGATTACTTACGAAGGATTGCCAACTTACAAAAATAACAGTTATGATTTCTGTCATAAATAATTTGGTAGTTATATTTTTTTTTATTATACGATATCAATGTCATATTTTTAATTATTTTTTGATTTTATTTATTACAATTATCTTAGTATTAAATAGTCCAGTCAATGTCTTATGAGCACAACAATTAAGTCATTTCTCCTGCAAAAAATAAGGCAATTGTTCATTGTTTGCAATCGATAGTTCAAATGTAAATGAAACGAGACTTATTTTAATTAAAATTTCTTAATTTGTCGTCAAATGAGTTGCTTATGTTTATGTAAAAATGGGTTGTTATGTATGTGTATATATAAATAGACTGTGGAAAAGAAAAAGGACTTAAAACACAGTTTTTTCAACACAGTTTTTTTTCGATAATCACAATGTATCAAAATTGATACATGTTCTTTCAAATGATGTAAGCTGCAAATGCCGAATTAGTATCTAAACCTAACTTTTAAGTTTGAAAAAGATAAGCTTGTAAAAATTGAAACCAAGAATAAAATCTAAAAAAAAAGTTTTTCCTAATCAATTTCTTTAATTAATAAATATTAGAATATGTCAATTAAACACCAGTTTAGAAGTCTCTGTGCACTTCAAGGTTGTGAATATTTCATAATTTGTATATGGCCCAAAATCATCAAAACACGTTCTTGTGCCTCTTGTATAACTTGCTATGTGTGGGTTACCTCCTTTTTTCTTTCCACAGTAGATATATATATATGATTTCAGTATGTATCTATTTATTTTGATATTTGCATAGTGAAAATCGGTTACTACTTTTAATATATAGTTGAGCATCGAATTTATGTCGTGGAATATTCGTTTAAAGTTAAATAATAAGCTTGTCACAGTTTCACGCGATGTTGATATTCCAAGATGGATGTCGATAATTTGTTTTAAATATAAAATACATTGTGCTTTTTTCTATCCGATTACATAATTAGATTTCCAAAAATAAAATCGAATTCCGATACGACCATACCATCCAAGCGTAAATCGTCGGAAAATCCCTGAAGCCGTTTTCAACTGAGATAATGTATTGGCCACCATATATTCTATGGTAATTTTAAGCTTGCGTGAAATGGCCGCGTCCGGTTAACGTGGGAATTCGCTCGCCGCTTCCTATATTATTTATCCAACTACCACATACGTATATCTGTTTCAGAACCAAATTGAAAAATCTACTATTAATATCTATTGATTCTGACTCAAGATAGATTGTAAAACAAACTAACATTTTACATAGAAACTTTAATATTCAACATTACAAACAAATAATGCAAATTATCATTATGTTATTTACTTTAGTAATGTAGAATTTCACTCTTTTAAAAAATTCCCAAATTTTAATTATGTTTACAATTACCATCAGTCACCACTTAAAATTTATTAATCTTTGATGATTTTTCAATTATATGTTATAAGTGTCAAAATTTTTAATTGTATGTAATTATAGTCACTTATACCAGTACTTCCCAACCTTTTTCATTCCACGGCTCCTCAAATCTGAAAAAATAGTCCGCGGCCCTCTTTAATACAAAACATTTTCTGCGGCGGCCCCTAATCTGGAAAGCACTGACTTATACTGCTATAAATTCTTTTCATTGTCAATTGTTGCTTACATCTTTTATTTCAGTCTAATTTTGTATAAATAGCACTGTTTATATATTTTTCTTATCAGTTGAAAATGGTCGCAATGAGCGAAACCGGTCATGACTTTTTTAATAAAGTGGAATATTGTGTTTTTTATTAAAATAATGCCTTTCCACCAAGTATTGACAGTGAACACCATAAAAGTGATGAATGCGAACCATGTAAAGCAATAATACACGGAAAACCACACGAATAATGTTCTGTAATATTTAATGAGCTGATGATGCCAGTATGAATTTTTAATCAATCAGTGTCCAGAATTTTTGTAGGGCTGAAAACTTCGATATTTTTTACTTTGACTAGTACGTTCTTTACCTGCTCAGGATCTTAGAGAAAAGGTGATGGTCACTTGACAGAAAATGTATTCTTTGTTAGAAAAAATGACAATGATGAGGTGCCAACACAGCTTCAAAAATTGAGAAGGTGACTCTTCAACATTCAACGTTATAACGAATAAGTGTATGTATTTATATCATTACTTTTCATACGAATTCTTGACTAATTTCTCACATTGTCAACTTGAATCATTTATATGTTTTATATATAATTCAACACATTTTTGCATATCTTTAATTTCGTTTAAAACTTTAAAAAATACATATTTAAAGGCTATAAAATATTTTTTTTACACCTAGTTATTTCTAAATATTTGTCTTACTTTGACAAGTGTGTTTATGTGTAAATTCATCAATGTAAAACATTCACGTATCAAAATACGTTTAGTTTCTGTTTTATTAGCGAGTACCCAGCATGCGTTGCAATGCAACTCAAAGTAAGAAAGTTGTGTTTTAATTCTGTTTATTGAAGTACTTTTCGATACACCAGATCGGTATGGGAACGCATACGTGACAAACAAACAAATTAACGTATTGGCAGCTCACCGCTGATTCACAAACATTCGCAAGCGTCCGCACAACAACTCTCCAAAATTGTATCGCAATCGGATGAGGATGAGTATAGGAACGCATAAGGGACAAACAAACAAACATTATTTTATATATATATAGATATTATCATATTCTTTTCTTTTTTTGGTTTTGCATCACTAATAATAATTTTTCATTATGCAGGTAATTTAAATAATAAGACACTTAAATCATTACATCGTTATCGTTTGAATTTAAAGTCATTTAACTCGAGGTAAACACGATATTTTATCAAAGTATCAGATCGAAATTTCCATATCGCTGTGTATTTTCCAGGTATTAAAATTTAAGTCTTCGACGTTGCATGCTAGAAAAAAGAATGTACTGTTTTTTTTAAATATAGGCCTCAGCAGTAAATAAAATTAAGTTTCATGTCGAATAGCTCACGTTCCGTGCACTTATTTTTTAGTCAGTTGATCGATTAAATTCAGAACACGACATGTTTACGCTTTGGTAACTAAAATCTTTCTACCGTGGAATCTGAAATAGTATTTTATCTATAACTATGATACAATCTTTTTTGATACAATTACATTGTTAATAGGAATATACCAGTTTAATCGTAACAATTTTTTTTTCAATTCACGCAATCATTACAAATTATATTTCAATCAAGTCTTTAATGTGTTGTTTTAATTATTGGACAAAACAATTAAACTTCAGTAGTTTATATCGATTGTGAAAATAAAAAAGAACGTAATCCACACATAACAAATTCTACATTAGGCGCAAAAAAAATTTTTTGATGATTTTGGGCCATATGCAAATTATGCAATATACACAAACCTAAAGTGCACGAAGACTTGTTAACTGATGTTTAATTGACATAATCTAATATTAATTAAAGAAATTTTCTAGGAAAAACTTTTATTTCAGTTTTTAATTTTTACAAGTTAAATTTAGATACTAATTCGGGGTTTGCAGCGTCCATCCTTTTGATAGAATCTGTGTCAAGTTGTATACATTGTGATTATCGAAAAAAAGCTGTTTTGAAAAATCTGTGGGTTACGTCTTTTTTCCTTTCCACAGTCGATATTTAAACGACTATTTAATGAAAGCAACAGTAATTCAACGATAAACTATAAAAAGAATCTCACCTCTTATTGTAGGCTGGTAATATGCAAGAATTATGTTCAATTTGATATTTTTTCTAAATATTTGTAATACAAAAATGTTACAACACTTTGTCTTTTTTTGACAAAAAGCTAAAAAGCTTGATCGATAATCTCTGTTTAATATGTTGATTATTTCAGGCTTATGTTATTTTCTCTTGACTTTTTGCTCCTGAAGTACTGTATATGTACATACATAAAAGGGCTTCTTCTCATCTTCATAGCATCACACAAAAAAATATATTTTAATATTAAATTAATTGAGTCGACATTAGTAGAACTTCATTGTAATGAAGTGAAAAAATGTCGAAGTGTTTTAGTTCTAACAACATCATTTTATATACGGTTGATGACTATTTTGGCTTATGCCTTCATCAGAACTATGTTTAAACTTAAATTAACTCAGCTATATTGGCTTAGAAGAGAAACACAGTAGGTTATCTCGTCTACTCCTAATTTATAATGCAAAATATAGAAATATACTAATTTGAATCGTTTAAATTATGTACATTCACACAAGTTTTGTCACTAACAACCCGGGGTTTGCCTTTCGGCATCTTCAAGCGTTCAGGTGCACGGATGAACTTGAACTGAACGCCTGACGATGCCGAAAGGCGAAACCCAGGTCATTAGTGACAAAATTTGTGTGAATGTACATAATTTGAACGATTCAAATTTTATATTGAAATTTCTTCAGTCGAAATCTTAAATTATAGAAATATACATTTAATAAATCAGTTAACCGGATCGATAAAAAATATAGGATTATTGAAAGCAAATTAGTTGAAATTTAAGTGATTATTTACAATTAATTATTACTAATTACGGTTTTAGTAACGTTGATAGATTTGTAATATTTTAGTCAATATTAAAGTATATTTTGACGTAAACTAAATTGTAAAAATAAATACAATGTATTCAAGCGTGGTTGACTTGTACACAAGTTGGAATTAATGCTGTATATATATAGTAGATATATAAATATATTATTTGAACCTCAAAGTACAAAAAAAAACATCGACGCAAATGCTGCGACTACTTAGTAGCTTCTGATGAAAAAAGTTTGTACGGCTAAAATACATAAAGCACACAAATACGTGCTGTATACTTACGGTAGGCCGTCAGTACTTAAAAGCTGCAATAATAGGCAGCTTTTGCGGGACTTTCGTGCTTTTAGTAAATATTTGCAGAAGCTTCGTGCAAAGTAAACCGTCCGCCATATTTCATTTCACAACCCCCAAAAAAATGACTACGGTCCAATTCGCACGAGAGGAATATATTTTAAAAATAGCATAACACACTAAGCACACGTAAGCGTATGACTACGTAAGGGTGGTTTTTTTTAGGTTCAACGGTCAGCAGCTATTTTACAGATGGATAAAGGGAACGGCAATGTATCAATTTAGTCTTTGAATGCAAAAATACAATATTAAATTTGAATCGTTCAAATTATATACCAGGGGTGTGGAGTCGGAGTCGGAGTCGTGAAAAATGAGCGGCTCGATTTTTTTTTTGAAAAATATATTTAATGATGTGTATTGAAACAAAATAGTCAAAAGTGTTAACATTTCATGCTTGGCTGACTAAAGACGATCTAAAGGTATACATATTTATATGTTAAAATTAAATTATTTAATTAAATCTTCGGAGTCGGAGTTGGAGTCGTCATTTTTTTCACGCGACTCCACAGCCCTGTTATTTATATACATTCACACAAGTATTGATATGTATAAACTAGGGCTTGTCGGTTTTTAAAACCGGTTTTTTAGCTAAATTTGCGACATTCGTAAACCGGTTTTTTTCAACTTCGTGACCGATTTAAAATATATTTTTTAATATTTAAATAAAAAGTTCATATGCTGGCTTTTCGACTGAATCTTTTATTTGATGTCTTTAAGACCATATGCCCCACATTTTCGATATCAGGAATTTTTTTTACAAAAATTAAATTAAATGATCGATTAGTGGACGCTTTGTGTTTTTTTAAATCATATTTTCTGAAGAGTAACACCAAATAATTTCTTGTTGTGTATTATTGTATGTAAATAAATAAAATAAAAGATTTATAAACTTTTTCTCGCTATTTTAATAGAATTGTTCATTTTTTGTAAAACTTCGAAAACAGGTTTTTTCAAAAGTCGGTTTTTGTATAAGCTCTAGTATAAACCCCATCATTCACTGTACAATATCGATTACCCCTGACATGCTATAATTATAATTTATCTTATTTACTTGCACTTGAATATTATGTAAGGTTTCAATACACATCTATTCAAAATTAACTAGTACCATAAATATACAACCGGCAAAAGATTTACTAATTAAATCTTAACCATAAACAAAGATTGATACTTTCAATGTAACAATAACTTTTGATCGACAAAAACGAACATTCTTTCGAAACAAGTCAGTACTAATCAAAGAGTCCAATAGCTCAGTTGAACTTACCAAGCCTTCTAGGTATTCTGATTTTTGATCAAGTGAATTATTATAATACTGTTTGTATAAACTTATGTTATGCCAACAAAGTGAAACATCTATAATTCAGGTGTGAAAGTGCACGGATGAACTTGAAACTGACGCTTAGTAAATGAATGTATCGTGTTTATATAATAAATAAATCGATCACTAAGTTTAAAACCATTGCTGGAGAAAAGGATTAACTCATGGGAATGTATACAGATTTGAATGGTGGGTAGTTTTAAAAATTATATTTATTTTTGTTTGTCGGAAAAAAACTATGATTATATTTACTCACATATAGTGTAAAGAGTAAATACAATATGTTATTTAAATATGTAGACTTTACAAGTGGGGCGTATGGATTGCCTGCTCCGTTCTTAAGTTTTTTTTTTAAATCTATGCCCACTCCCAATGTGAAGCAAGTGGCTTCCTAATGGAGGTGTCTCAACTGAAGTTATTTCTACTAGAACTGATTTTTTACTCAAAGTTGCTCAACTTCTCTTTTTTCGAAGAGATAGAAGGATACGGGTCAAACTATTGGTTAACTTATCGCTCTCGTTATGCTCTGTTATTTTAGTATTGGAAGTAGAGCTTGTCAGTTTTCAAAAACCGTTTTTTGGCAAAATTTGTGTCATTCGAAAACCGGTTTTTCAGTTGTGCCGAATTTTAAACGAATCTATAAACAAAAGGACAGAAAATTTGGATTTTTTATTTGATGGCTTAAAGACCATATGCCTGACATCATTACTCAACGAAAAGGTATTTTCGATATCAGGAAATTTTGTTACAAAACTATCAGTTGACGCTTTGTGTTTTCTTAAATAATATTTTCTGAAGAAGTAACATCCAATTATTAATGTTGTGTATTATTATGGATATAAATAAACAACATTAAAAAATTGAACTTTTTCTCGCTATTTTAATTGAGTTATCCATGTTTTGAAAAACTTCGAAAACCGGTTTTCGGTTATATCTTAAAAATCATATAATTTTACGTTACTTAATCTCTTTTTATGTGTAAGTGACAAATTAAAATCGATTTTTTTTGATTAATTAACTAGTGCTTTATATTATGGATAATTTAAGCTGATTTTTATCGTAATTTTATTCACATTTGATGCCTACTATTAATATCTTAAAATATACGGAGAATCTAATGAAGTACCGTTGGGTTATGTAAATGAAGTTATGTAATGTAATAATATTACAAGGATAACACAACACTGACATGAAGATTGTTCAGTGCCTACCTAAAATAAACTTAAACAATAGGCAAAATCCCATAAAACCTTCAGGACCTTGTAACGAGGTTTAAATGCTTCCAGTTACTATCATAAGTTGCCCACCGGACGTCATGTTACGGCACCATAACCTTAAAGGTCTTTCCTTTATAAACTCGGGCCATATATTTTGATAGCTTTTTGTAAATACACACGCCCAGAAAACCGTTTTTAGTACCCCACGAGACTACACGAGGATAAAGTTGGCCGTTGAAAATTTCCAAATTATCTCGACGGCTTAAAACTTTGGAAATTTCTTTCGACGAAAGTTAGACAACTGGAGCATGACAATATTTATGTGTGTTTGAATTTTAAACTTTAGTATAACAATGAACTGGTAAGATATTTTTGCACAAGAAAACGGTTACAATCATACAGAAAAAAAACGTAATATTTATTCAAGAATTCAACACATGAATACGTAATAAATGTTTTTCAAATACAACTTTCATGTTTCTCAATTTGATGATTAAATTAAAGAGCGTATTTATTATTTATTACTTTAATTTACAAAATGCGTTAAATATTTGAGAAAGAATCCTTTTACTTTTTACCATGTCTGATCCCAATGTATGCCGCTGCATATGAATTCTTAATGGATTTTATCTCAATAGATGTGTTTGCTATGCTAAATGCTGGTCAATCAATTTGAATCGTTTAAATTATGTACATTCACAAAAAAAATGTCACTGACTATCTGGGTATCGCCTTTCGGCATCTTCAGGTGTTCAAGTGCGCGGATGAATCTGAACTGACACTTACTAAATAAAGAATTAATCCAATGGCGAAAAGGATTAACCCATCCGTGCACTTGAACGTCTGAAGGTACCGAAATCAAAACCAGAGTCGTTAATGACAAAACTTATGTGAATGTACATAATTTGAACGATTCAAATTTAATATTGAAATTCCACCAAGCACCTTCAGCCGAAATCTTAAATTATAAAAAGCTTGTTATTCAGTTGTTTAACCTCTTTTTTGTGGAGATTGCCTGCTCTGCAATGTATTCATCAAAATTATGCCAACTAATGTTGAAATAATAGGAAATACCATCTCTTTTACGAATGTTGAGCGTGGATGTGCAGTAAAGAAAGGTGTATCAAGGATTGTTCGTAATGTGATATTCATGATATTACTCATGAAGAACATATTTTTGGTTTTCTTAATTGATTTCTGGTATTCTATTTTCAGATGGAGGCGTTGGTGCGGGAGATGCAGGATCCAGAGGCTGGAGTGCCAGTGCGCAGCCAAAAGATCTTCCTCACATCCGTTCCGTCCGCTTTCATGGGTAAATATCGTGTTTTTTACTTTCTTTAAAATACCGTCTCATATTTTGTTAGCAACGGTTATTTATCTGTAGGACCTCACGGACCATTCTAAATTCATCGTTTTTAAAAGTGGTTACCTTTTTTTAAACTGTTATATAGTTATACAGCTTTATCTTATGAGATTGAGAAGATTGTATGCATCGTTCATTCGTGACAGTCGTTATTTTTTTTGGCTAGTTTGGCCACCTGAGTGGTCGAGTGGTCAGCGTTGTTGGCTTCGGCTACGGAGGGCACGGGTTCAAATCCCGGTACGGGACAGTTTTATAAATTGATTTTTCAATCGATTTATGAATTTCTGTTCAATGGCATGGATGTATGTGATGTGTTAAATTTCCCCCTCTCACCTATTCTATCCTATGAACGGGGCGTATCGAGAGCGATTAGCTTACCACTAGTCCTGTCCTAGCCCTATCCTTCTATCCATACTCTCTTTGGGAAAAGAGAGGTTGAGCAACTGAGTAACAAGCAGTTCTCGTAGAAACACTTCTGTTGAGATAAACTCCATTAGGAGTCCATATGCTCCACATTGGGAGCGGATATGGTTAAAAAAAAAAAAAGTTTATTGTGGATTAAAAATGTAAAAAGTTTCCACATTTCCTGCGGACCACCGAAATTCTCTCACGGACAACTACTTTGCCCTTTTAAATTGATTATATTCACTTCACAATATTACTAGCTTGGTTTTGTTACACTTTAAGAAATCTCAAAAGACTCAAGTCGATTGATGATCCAGACCGACTCGAGTGACGATTGAGACCGAGTCGAGTGATTTCGAATGTTGAAAATGACGTTTGATATTTAAACCATTCTCGTGCTTAAATGACGATAATATAAAACAATAAAGTTGCCACCATACTTTGATGTGAAGTAATCCCCTTGGTTTTCCTCAAACCTACCACAAGATTGTTGGGCATAACTTTATAGGATACTTCATGTTCCTCATGATCCATCCAATGGAGTCCTAGACCTTGATTAATTTTACTTACTTATACTTTATCGTAATCTCGTTGTCATCTTATTATGTTGTATTCTTATAAGAGCCTATGAATAATACGACTTTTTGCTGGTTTACTGTAAGTAACTGAGCTTTACACAACCTAAATAAAGAACCCATATCAAATTCGTATGTAAAAACGTAAATAAAATATTTGTATTTACCAAAAAGGGAAGAATTCACTTGGCAAAAAATAAATATAGAAAACACTGGAAAAGTTACGACACTGTTGCATTATATAAAAAAAATAGCATAGCGACACTCAAAAGCTTCTCATCGAAAAAGTTCTCGATGTTTTTCGGATTACAGAGTAATCTCAGAGCCAAATAAATTTACTGAAAACGTTTTACGATCTCGATATGAACAGATTAGTGGAGAGATGTGAAAAATCTTTTTTTTTAAAAGAGGCGTAAAGTTTGGAAACCACTGCTCTAATTGTATGTTATGTAAACTTTATTTCACGCCTGTGTGGTCGAGTGGTCGACATCGTTGGCTACCGCTACGGAGGGCACGGGTTCGAATCCCAGTACGGGCAGTTTTATAAATTGATTTTTCAATTGATTTATGAATTTCTGTTCAAAGGAATGGATGTATGTGATGCCTTGAATTCCCCCCTCCCACCCATCCTATCATATTGAGAGCGATTAGCTAACCACTAGTCCTGTCCTAGCCCTTTCCTTCTATTCCTACTCTCTTTGGAAAAAGAGAGGTTGAGCAACTGAGTAACAAGCAGTTCTCGTAGAAACATTTCTGTTGAGATAAACTCCATTAGGAGTCCATATGCTCCATATTGGGAGCGGACATGGTAAAAAAAAAAAAAAACTTTATTTCATTATTTTACTATTTTAAAAATTCGACCGAAAAGAATATATTTAGGTCGTACTTTCGTGTATTCATTCGTGTAAAAATGAAACGGGAATGATTTTTTTTTTTTGATGAAGTTTCGATCAAGCAAAATTGGGATGGAATCCTAAAATCATTACTTCTCTAAAACGATCAGACATTGCCTTCCATCATTTCGTGATACCAAATAATCATTTGTAGAGTTTTTGTGCAAAGCGTAGGTATCTATATACTATATGGAAAAATGAATATATGTATGTATACCATCAAAAACGTTCACAATTATATTCTTTTTTGTTATACTTGAAAATTGTGAACATTTGACCTGTCACATTGCTTACTGATCAATCATCTAACTCTTGACGGATTTAAAAATGAAACAGAAAAATACGTTATGTGTTAAATATACATATTCAACTGACTCTAGAATATACAGCAGCAGGATTGTAAATAATAATTTCAATGGTTTTGAAAATAATTTAATTTTAAACATCAAATGTTTCACCTTCTACCTTTAATATAGGCAAACATAAAATCTGTAAGCTACTTGTTAAAAAGAGTATATTATACAAAAAATAACAAACGCCCTATTCAATTCGATTCCTTACCTTACTACATTTGAGATATCTGTAGTAAGTACATAGCAAAAAGAGCTTTCGTTTCTCTTTTAATCTGGCAAAGTGGCCTACAATAAAATCGTTGGAATAAATAAGGCTTCATTTGTATCTACATCCGATTTTATCGCTTTCCCACTTTTATCCGTTTTCCAAAAGCTTCATTGTTTATGCGCCCCGCTGCCATTTAGCCCTTTGAATAATTTAAAAGTAATTCTTATTTCATTTAAATTTGCGGACCTTCATTCTGCTAAACGCCTTCTGAGATATAATAAAAAATATACCAAGACGATAAATGACTGAGTCAGATATGAATATTTTAAACCATAATTGCCCATGGGGACCATCGCTGTAAATTTTAGGTTAAAAATATTAAAATATCGCCACAAGCTCGGAGGTCTTTGAAGCTTCAACTGGTCGGGATATGAACTTTCATTATTTTTAGAAAAATACTAGATTTAAAAACTGTTTACAAGTACACGGTTTTACGGTTCACAAAAACGAATACTTACATTTACTCGAAGTAGTTCCTCTAGCACGCTTCCCAGCAAAAAAAAACACAGACGTGGGTAAAAGATTTCCTAGTAACAAGAAATTAGCAACACAAGACAGTAGTAAAAAACGAAAGGATTTAATTCATCTTAAAACATTAGACGTGTCAGACATTTTTAACGATAAAAGCGATTTATGTCCAGTCCCTCATAAAAATTCTCGTATATAATCAAGTAACGACAAACAGTATTTTTTTTTCTTTATTAAAATACATACAAATAATATTTTTATACTTTACTTTTTTTTATCCATGTCCACTCCAAATGTGGAGCATGTGGCATCCTAATGGAGGTATCTCAACAGAAGATTTTTCTACGAGAACTTTTTGTTACTCAGTCGCTCCACCTCACTTTTTTTTTGAAAGTGAGTAGTAAGGAAAGACGGATAAGGCAAGAACAGGACTAGTGGTTAACTAATCGCTAATGCTACACCCTGTTGTTAAAATATCGGAAGGATAGGAGGAGAGGAAATAGTGTGAATTGATATCACAGACACCCAGTCTTTGATCACAACATTGAATTGAATAATCTTCAAATTCAATATGATGTTACTGGGAATCAAAGCTCGACTTGTGTGATCGGTAGAACAAGCTCTAACCAACTGGGCCACAGCAGGTGACAAAGTCTATTTAGTCCTAATCTTTATTTATTGAGTCTTCATTATTACCATTTTAAACGATTTTCTATACCACAGTTTTGTCAGTTTTGTCAAATAACAGTTTTTTTTAAATTAAATTCAGTGAAACAAACTTCAACTTTTCCACGAATTGTATCACACGTTTACACGACTCTTTTGTAAAACTTATCTACCGTGTAAAAGAGTTGAGCGTATGTGCCTAACATTTCAAGTCTAAAATGTAATTCTGGCACATAACAATAAGTCCTTTTCGATTTAAAACAATGTATTTAAAATGTTATTTTGAGAAATATGGGGACGGTTTAATATTCCTCACCGAAAACTACCACCATGGTTGTGTTCTCGTGCGTACATAGAATATGTATTTCGGTGTAATAAGCACTTTATCTCGGTCAGGCTATTGTAGGAAGGTGGTTACTGTTCCAACCATGATTGATGACGTAAGCGGGCCACATTTTTCACAAAAAAATACCCAGCCAGTCTTATTTCACGGGATAATCCATAGTGAAGTGTGAAAATCTTGCTCCATTCCCCGCTTTTTTCCTTTCCATGATATATCTATGGATGTACATATATTTCATCACTCGTAAATCTTGTATACAATATCTCTACAAACATTTAAAATATTTTTTTTTCTCTCAATATTAAGTAACCTTTATCTTAAACATTTTTTACTGTTTTTCTTTGTTGAAAATGCAGTTTAATATTGAACGAAATAATCTATATTTTACTTTACTCGCCTAAGCAATTATCTTCGGCTCGTATTTTTCCGGTCAGAATTTATATTAAATGGTCATAATATATCGGTCAATGTAAATAGTCATAATTTAAATGAAATTTTTAAAAAACCTAACCTAGCCCTAACCTTACCAAAATGGTTATTAGATATTCTGACCGTATAATATATTTATTCTGACAAAAATTGATTTCAATTCTGACCATTTATTTTGTTCCCATTATTTTCAACTGATAAAAAAGCAATGTTCACAATAATTTAGATAATATATAATAGTAAATGATTCACAAAATATCTTTTAAAAATGTTTCAGAAGAAAATATATGATAAATAAATATATTGAAAATACTTATAATTTTCGTTAAATAATTATTTTTATTAAGAAAAGAAACTGAAAATACTAATGTTGTTGTTAATATATATAAATATCAGAAACCAAAGAAATTAGATGAATCTTTTACGTCACTTATGGAAAATCAATTATAAACTATCCAATAAAACATCTTTAAAATTATATTGATCTGTTCGTTCAATCCAATGTAATAAGGTAAAAATATCGTTCATTTTAGTTATACATAGATTACTCAGTTTATCATATACTCTGTGTGTTGTGTGTGCTTATTTTTAAAATAATTCCCTTTGTCCTTTCTAAATGATATTTATTATTTCACAGGATACGATCTGATTGGGTGGCTTATGGATCGTCTAGCCATTGAGGAGTCAGGTATATAAATATAAAAAACTATTTATTATTAAATATAATAATATTTTCAACAATTTTATCTTGTTTACCTTTAATTAGTTGAATTAGATAAGTTGGCGTCAAGCTCTAGCGTCTATCTTTTTTCCTTATGAAATCATGTTATATTTAATTACTCGTGAAGTTTCCACGGATGCAATATATTCCGTTAAGGTAGAGGTACGTTCAATCTGAAAAATTCAAAAGTTGCAAACAATATGACAATAGTAATTGACATGCTTATTGGTAAAATTTATTAACGACACAAAACAATCAAGGCTCGCAAAGATACAAGTATCAAATACAACGTGAGAGATCATAGAAGCAACTTGAAAATTGGAAAAAATTGTAGACATTTAAAAATGTACAAAAACTACAATTGATATATTTTTTAATACAACAGATTATATAAGGCTAATGGCTTACTATCAAATTCTAATATAAAATAAAAACAGGTCTTGTCATATTTTATTAACACTGCTTTTTGGATTTAAAGCAAATTGATATTTTTCAACTGTATGTAATAACGAAAATGGAAAAAATATTAACTGCACAAGCACTGAGCAATATTATTATTTAAATCTATTTTTATTAAATTATTTCACGCACAAAATGCCTTAATCTTTAAATTGTTTAATAGCGTGTTAGCAAACAAATTGTTAACTATATTTCAATGATTTAACTCAACAAGCACACCCAGCATATAACGCTTATTAGAATGGTAAATATGACTTACAATTAGTTCATATAAACCTAGAAAACTATTATGAAATTCTTACACAATTTGTGTTTACCACAGCGTGGAAATAATTATAATTATAATTAAACTGAAAATTCTATACAGCACAACGTCTTTTATAACAGAACCGTTTCTGCGTTGTGGCTTCACATAATTAAACACTTTGTTTCAACTCAAGCTGCGTTTTCTACTTCTTCGTAGTGTAAATAAGCTTGTGGACGAACGCCTGGGGTATGTTTTTCATATAACTATATGTATAACGGGAATATCATTTAAATTTCAAATAGTGGAGATGCATTTTTGCCACTAAATGTAATATTCTTGTTTATTGTTTCTCAACTATAATCACTGTTCTGGCAGAAGTTGGTTACTAATAGATTGATATTTCTGAGTAAACTGAAAATGAAAATAATCAGGGTTTAGGATAAAGCCTCCAGCATCGATATTTTGTACTACATAGATAATGATAATACACTGAATCAATCATATATATCAAAATATCAATGCCGATATTACGCAAATAAGAGAGTAAAAACAAACTGGTATAATAAATGCACCAACTTAGTTACTCCAGACAACAAAAAAATGATAGCTAAGAATCTCTTAGTATACTTAACTTATATAAGTATATTTGTCAGTTTTTTTACTTAATAACTTTTGCCAAAAAGATGACAATATTCTCATTAAATTGTCAACACTTATTACACATCTATGTTCAGACTACAAACTATGCACGAAAGAAGCTTTCATATGACATTAAGATCGATCTATTCATCGTTGATATTATATTTGATCATCAGTTTTAATTAAGCTTGTGTTTTCTTTCATAATCCTGTCAGTGTTGTGTTTTCTTTTGCCAGTAGAGGCTCTAAATCTCGGAAACCAACTGTGCCAGTACGGCTACTTCTTTCCGGTCAGTGACAACAAGAACCTCGTAATCAAAGACGACTCTTCCCTCTACAGATTCCAGGTAAACATCTTGCCCTCATTAATAAACACCTCATACTGTATTCCCTTTGACTTAATGAATGATTTCATCAGGGTGATCTATTTCGATAACAGTAATTAAAGCTCAAAGATTCATACTCGACGTAGATTTTTAAAAACTTTAATATTTTACCTAAAAACCATTTTTAAGCTATTTTATTATAATAATACAATATTAATAAAAACAAAATATTCTTTTGTACTTTATTTCCAATTTATTTTTAAAGGTCAGGACCGGTTTTGTTCGTGGTGAGCATTGTCAACTGATAAGAAATATAATTTGACAGTGCTATTTATATAATACAAAAACAAAAACAATTGAAATGAAATTATCATTATGTTATTAACTTTAGTAATGTAGCATTTTTGTTAAAAATTTCCGAAATTATAATTACGTTTGTAATAAACATCAGTCATCACTTTAAATTTATTAATCTTTGATGATATTTTAATTTTGTGTAATTATAGAATAACTTCTACAGTAATTTGTAAATTCTTTTCAATACCAATTGTTTATTACACCTTTTCATTTCAATTTGTTTTTGTATAAATAGCACTGTTAAATTATATTTCTTATCAGTTGACGATGCTCGCCATGAGCGAAACCAGTCCTGATCTTTTTAAATAAAGCGGAAATAAAGTACAACGGAATATTGTGTTTTTATTAATATAATGCCTTTCTACCAAGTATTGACAGTGGACACCCTAAAAGTGATTAATAAGAATAATGTTTGAATGAAATGTATCGCCTGATAGTATACGCCATTTTATTTAAAGATTCATAAGCTATATTCTCAATCAGAATTCAAATTGAATTAAGAATATTTCACATGATAACGTTGTTTAATTTTATTTACATATTTAATGCTAACTAGAATATAATATGACTTGTACACTCTAAAATTCATCGGAAATTGTGATAATTGGATAAATATGAATTATATTAATAATAGCTAAAGAATAGTAAATTATCTGATTTATTAAATAATAAAATATTATATTGTGGCTTTTTCAGACATTAATACAGAAATATATTATTCATTTCACAGTGGTTGTGTTAAAAATTTAAAGTAACGTTCACTGTTTATAAAATGTATTCAATTACTTCAAAATTATTTAATAATGTGATTTTTTAATGTTCTTTTTATGACTTTAAGGATCATCAGATTTTTGCTAATATTTTCTCGGTTAATCTAAAATAGACAGTCCTGGGGTTTAGGCAGGAAATAAAGCGCGTAACAATTAATCTAAAATAATGCGGGTTCTTTTTCTGAATTTATATTAATTAGAAATCACAACACAATCACATGTTTTTATGAACAGTGGAAACCGACAGATCGACCACTGGTAACATAAAAAATTACTGTATAATTAAGTGTGTCACGTTTATCGCTTCTTTGAGAAACAACCTTAGACCTAATCTTTATCGTGACGATTAATCACCATTCCGTAAATTGCAAACATGCCGGAATAAAATTAATTATAAATGAATTTTACCCGTACCAGAGCGGGGATAAAATAAGAAGTCTGTAAACCGCTGGAGAAATTAATTAGCATAATAAAAAAATTCACAACTTCCGCCGACTCTAAAGAAATGCACTCGATCTCAAAATAGTCGTTTAAATTTCTTGAAAATATATAAATATTTTTTTTTTTTTTTGTTCGAAAAAAATACAAACAACTTTCCCAGTGGTTTCGTTAAAATAATTACATATTATTATCGGGTGAAATATATGTAATTTATTTCTGTATTAAAACCAAACTTTGCATATTCTTTTCAGTGAACCTACCATTTACTTAATATCAAAATAACAATGTTTAATAATTAATTCGTATATTTAAAAATCCATGTCGGTGTGTGCATATGGAATCCTAATGGAAAAGTTCCAACCGCTCTTGTGAAAAATGGGGACAGAAGGTTATGTAAGACTAGGACAGGATTAGTGGTTTGATAATTGCTCTCGCTACGTCTCGTTTTCTTGTGAAAGGATGAGTACATCACACACATCCAGGGGTGGGCTGGAAGGGGCTCTCTCGAGCCCCTTGTTAAATTTCAGCGCGGCCGGCGAGCCCTTTGTTAAGATAAGAAAATCATTCGTCTTAGCTCAAATCAGCACCTAACTGCAATTTCTGTAGATGGTTAAATTTTATTATGAAACAAGACTTAGTAGCCCTTTCATTTTTTCATTCAGCGTTGTGGGCTTCCGTGCCGGACCTCATGGGTTCGAGATAATCACTAGTCCTGTCTTAGTCTTATCATTCTATCCCTACTCCTTTTTTTTGAAAAGAGAGGTTGAGCGACTAAGTAACAAACAGTTCTCGTAGAAAAAAAACTTTTTTTGAGATACTTTCATTGGGAGCGAAAATGGATACAAATAAATGGATAAGATTTACCGAGCCCCTTGTTAAGATATTGGCAGCCCACCGCTGCAGACATCCATGTTTTCAAACAGAAATCCATAAATCAATCTATAAGCACTGTCCGTACCAAACCAATGACGTTCACACCCGATATGATTAGCGATAATTTAAATTCTATATCGATCTGGAATAATTGAAGCGTGATATTGTAAAGGTGTATTGATTATGCAGCAGGTCGTAATTAGTGGTCACTTTGTCATGCCTTTCGCCAACTAAAATTTTCTGATTATTCGTGTGATTAACGCTGGTAAGGCCGGCGGCTGTCGCCCTGCCGGCCGGCAAAATACGTGACGAGGCCGGGAAGTAATTCGACCGTGCCAAATGATCCGCAGCTAAGCCTCATTCAGCCCCATTGCTCTCACTCACCAATTTACCTTTTAATGAATTACGGCAAGGGTAGCTAAAATTGCGGACCGTACGTACAACTCGGAAAAATTAACTAAACGGGTGATTGAGCTTAGATATTCTTGGCGTCCACTATCATTTCGACAGGTATTTCACATTATAAAGAAATTCAAATTATTCTTACAAAGTAAAACAATTTCTTGGTAAAATTAAACCACTATTATTATTACTTTTTGTGGCATTTTAACGCATGTTTAATATTTCTGATTATTTCATACCGTAAAACTGTGTAATAAATCGTATATTTTCATAAATATAGTGTCATCCGAATGAAGTTATTAAATAATACACAGGGCTATTGTTCCAGTCGTCTGCCAGTTAAGAAACGAATATTTTTTCGAATGATATATTGAATTAATGAATAATAAATATATGTATGTTTTTTTTCCACTCGTATTTTATAAATCAGGTACCAAATAATGCTAGCAAGTGAAAATAAAAACGGGTAATATCGTTTCACACCTAAAATAAAAACAGTTTTCCAAAAAAAGTGGTAAAAAATCCAATAATCAGCCACCGAAAATCAGTAGTTAGCCTTTCATAGTCATTATTTTTTAAAGGTCAGTTCAGTACAAATATACATCTTCAAGTTGTTAACTACCGACACATATTTAAAAAATTCTGTTGTTTTCAGTGTCAACACTAATATTCATAAATAAAAATAATAAAAGATTTTTAGTACTTTTTCCACTGTTGAAGTACATCATTACATGGAAGCGGGAAAAACACATCATTAAGTTATTCACTTTAGTAATGTAGAGTTTCATTTTGTTTACAAATTTCCCAAATTTTAATTGTATTTATAATTGACATCATTTGCCACTTATATTTATTGATGATTTTTTAATTGTATGTTTATAGATGTTAAGCATTTTAGTGTTGTGTAATTAAAATATAATTTGTAAATTCTTTTAATTGTTAGTAATTGCTTACACCTTTTTATTTCAATTTAACTTGTATAAATAGCACTGTTTAATTTATTTTCCTTATCAGTTGATAATGCTCGTGATGAGCGAAACCGGTCCTGATCAAATAAATTTTAAGTGGAAAAAGTACTAAAAATCTTTATTATTTTTATTATAATGCCATTCCACCAAGTATTGACAGTGAATACCTTAAAAGTGACTAATATTCATGTTTAAGATTAAAGGCTGACTCTTGGACACGGCTGACTATAGGAACAGTCACCCTATGTAATATTATTATATACGTATCAAAAATAAATTTCAAAGGATAAACACTACATAGCCATTCTTTATAAAAGTTTTTAATATAATACATATCGAATGCAAATCACATAGACTTCTGGAGTATTTTAAAGAATATTCAACGAAAATTGGTTGTTAACTTAACAATCAACCTCTTTTCAGAGATGTTATGGAAAGAAGAGCACAGTTATAAAAATACTAGTATTTACTGCTTTTTTAGGCTTATTTTCTGTCATTAAATAGGGCTGATTAAAATTACAGATATCCATATAAATCCATAAATTCATTTATTGAATAAATTTTGAAAGTGTTTGTACAGAGACACGAATCCAAGTGCCGCGAAAAAGGATCGTACTATACAAAATTCCACTCGGTTACTGCGACCGACAAGTATATTTATTTTTGTCATTTACTTGGTAGAATTCAAGAATTATTTTGAGTTAGACTAATACAAGAATACTAATAACAGTAATGACTATTTGTATGGTTAATTTATTATTAAACTTACTATAAAAGATGACGAATTTAAATATGTTGGTTTGTTATTAAAATATGTGTATTTTTTTTGTTGGTAAAATTTAGTTAGCTTGTAAGCAAAAAAGTCGCAACTTTCGTTTGGTTATTTTGTACTCAATAAGCGTATTTTCATTATAAATAATATTCGTTGTATTCTTTGTTAAAATAATTTTATTTATTCATTATATTTCTTACCCCTGGTTTACGTTAATCTTTCCTAATTAATACGATTCTCGGCTAAAGGTTTCCGAAACCTTATTCAGGACCGCAAATGTATATATTCTAATTAAAAATGTTTCGAGCCCATTGTGGTAAATAGTCAAACTCATATAGGTACTTAGTATAAAACGTATTCTTCATTGTCTGTTAATGAACTTTATTGTTATTGTTTATGTTGTAAATTAAATATGTTCAAATAAGATAAACGTTTTTGAAGGTGAAATATTTCCAGTTATTCGGTATACAAATATTTATTTTTTTGTATTCACGATACCAAGTATATTTGATTTGACGCGAAATTTTCTGTTTCGTTCATTCATTAAAATTAATCAATATGCTTACAAGATGCAAGTCATATTCAGTCTTCAATAAAATCTGATAGAAATGAAACAAAAGTTTACAATGATTAGGGTACCCACATAGGGTCACGTAATGCGGATGCCTCCGGAAAGCCTCAATCCTGCCTGCCTCTTCTTTCGACCGGTGGGATTCCGGCGCCCCGGACGTCCGTCGGGTACTATCCATAGATGTACTCGGCGGAACTGAGGGATACTGGCATATCATGGGAGGAAGCAAAGCAATTGGCGGGAGACATGGAAAAATGGAGGCGGCTATATACTCCACATAGGGAACGAATATGGCTAAAGAATACGAAGATGCACATTTATTAACAAGAAAATATTGAAGCAAAATGATAACCAATGAAAATTACAATGATAACATATCTTTTTTTAAATCATATATATACATTATTGAATCAGAAGAATCTTAGGTTAAATGGTTTTGACGATATTTTTCCAATACATGTCTTTTCTATCAATTTAATTAAAATTCATTTGATTCTTGAAAAAAAAGTATAACGAAAAAATCCAAAATATAATAAATTGAGCACAGTTTATCCATTTATAGACGTAATGCTTTTAAGAATTTGTTCAGCGGTCGTTTAAATCATGTTGTTTAAAATAATTTTTCGTACCTGCTTTCTTTTGTTTTACTGGCCAGTGTTTATTTACTGTTTGCAAAGTTCCGAATTTCAATTATTATTAATTTAAGCCGTGGAAAGGTGGAGCTGGAAGTTTTATTTCATTGAAGCATACTGCATAGTCAACTTCGACATGGTTTAAGTGACGGAAACTCGAGAGTGAAAACTTATTTTGCGAACAGAAATGTGCATCCTCTGCCAGATTGACTGCAAACTTGTGTAATTGCTTTAAAATTGTGTCGGACGTGCCGGAAATTGCACTCCAAACAAGTAAAAATCTACTGTGTACCACAAACAACACGGAATTTTATGTAAATTTCTCTATTTTCATGCTAACAAGTATTCACTGAAGCGAATGATTTTACTTTGAATATATTCACAAACAAATTTCAATTTTTCGTTTATGTCTAACGTTTTACACGTCTAACGAAAACAGGCTTTATTATTGTTGACATGAAACAAATAAGATTATCGTTAAAAAAATTACTGATATACTTAAAACGATATTTTTACCTTTACCTTTTAAACCTTTTTATACAAGCGACCAAAAATACAATTTTAAATGTTTCTACTCCAAATCACAGGTAAAATATATCAACCATAAAGGCAAGGTTGTATGTTATGCTTAACGCGAGAAGCAAATTTACTCTCAAAAGCAAGCTGCTCCTCTACACAGCAATTACTCGACCAATCATGGTGCACGCTGCTCCAATATGGACGTATGCTCACCGCAAACATATGAAGACTCTCCAGATTGTCCAAAATAAATCACTGAGACAGATATGTAACGCCCCGTGGTACGTGCGTAACTCGCTGCTTCACAGAGACTTGAAAATGCCTACCATCCGCGAGTTCGTTCCTGAAATATCTCAAAAGTTTCACAGCGAGGTAGGAAAACATTTTAACCCAACGATCTCTAATCTCCACAACTATGACGAGACACTGCCTGAGAATCGTTTTAGACCCAGAGCAGTTCTGCTCGACGACCCTCCATAGATTTTATGTCGTCTAAAATTGACAATTTTAGAACGAACTTAGCATCATGAAAATGACTCTCTTTGTTTAATTTTTTTTTGTATACTGTATGTGTGTATGTTATGTATGCGCATGTGTGTGTACATGTACGAATATAGTATGGAGGAAGCATATGGAATGTGATTTGCAAAATAATGCATATGTAGTTCCCGTGAACTTCTTATCTCTGTAGTGATCGCGCCCTTCCGTCTGCAAACGACGGTAAGGGGATGCAATTTACAATTTTTCAAAATCTTTATCGATGAAGGAGACTGGAAGAACCTTGACCCTGGCTCGTCCTGGTACTTGAAGCTCCATAAATTTGATATCCAAAAAATCAACCATACAAGTAAAAAAGAATAACTTGACAATTCCAAATAATATATATTAAAAGTTATTTATTTACAAATATATAATATTTTAATTATTAAGTATTTTCCCGTAATAATCTATTTAAGGTACGAGATATTCTATACCAGTGGCTATCAAGCTAAATTTTACTGTGGCTGCATTATAAACATCAGCGGTCCTATGTTAATGTCTCGTAGCAGCAACAAATTTTCGTTTTGAGATGTAATAAAAATAGCAGGTGCATTAAGTAAAAAAATGGGTCAACTTATAGGTTATATTCAATAAAAGAAATTATTTTAATAATCAATATTAACTATCAAGCTGTTGTTGGCCGCAGCAAAATCCACTGATGGCCGCATATGAGAAACACTTTTATATGCTCATAAGTTAAGTTTTAAATGTATTGTTCGTATTATTTATTATTAAACTTTGAGCACGTCGACTAATATTTATTTAGATTTTCGATTAATATCATGATGTAAAAAATTACAGAATTGAAGCATTTGTTCATCTAACTGTTATTAATGATTTAAAATATTCAATTATTAATTTAGCTGAATTATTTATACTACAGTTTTTACACCCCAAATTGGACATTTTTCACTCTAAATTGGACATTTTACAGATCAAATTGGACATTAAAAAAAACAATTGGAACAATTTTAAACAATTTGATAATTTATTAATTGGGTATATTTACGCACATTTTCATGAAATACAGCTATAAATCAATAAATTTAATTTATTAATATTCCTGAGAGGCAGCTGCATATGCAGAAGTGACTGTTGCAATACGAGACTATAATGAAGAACTACAAAGAATTATAAATATAAATACAAAAATCAACTAAATTTTTATTAATTCCATCAGTTTATATATATGTCCAATTTGATATGTAAAATGTCCAATTTGGAGTGTAAAAACTGTATCAGTCTATACCAATAATTTTTTATGTATGTTTTCAATACAGACTTATGACAAAACTTATACGAATCATAATTTTAGATATAGTCACACCAACATAATTAGACAACATCATAGACAACAGACGAATCCCTTATAAGACCATAGACACGGACAACAATAAGTATCGACTGTGGCTCTCTCATCAATCTTCGTGAAAGTTTATTTGTGTCGTACATCCCACGCTGGATTTCAGTCAACATAAATGAAAATTAACAATACGAAATCTATTTCGAATAACAACATGCTTTATTTTATAGTCCGTGGTGCGAAAACGACCCAGCCAATTTCAGTTCAAATTAAAGACAAAAAACCTTTCCAGATTAAATTTCGCAAACACAAGGGGGGTGTTGTAAGTTAGCCAGACATCACTTGGAAACAATGAGGATGCGAAATTTATTTTCCACAGACGGCTAGACGGCTTGTCGTCTGTCTGCCCTAGTAAATCAGTATACCAAACTAACTTACGTCTGATTACCCTTTCCATTTATTTCAGTCAATCAATGTAGAATAACACTTCAACTGTTGAAAATTTTCCTTACCTTGTAATTTGCAATAAATATTCTATCTAGACAAGAGACTCGGTAAATCGCTACATTTAACAAAAATGCTATTTGTTGTCTTATCTTCTCTTATATAAAAATGAATGTTTGTTTGTTTGTATTTTATGCGTTCCCACACCGCTCATCCAAATGCAATAAAATTATCACAAACTTTTTGCTTGCAGTAAAATTAACTTACAGTAGGTCTTTTATATATAAACATCAATGTTTGTATGTCTGCCATACAGTTCAATTTGACAACGTATGCTTGCACTTGCGCGAAGTTATGTGTGTGTCGTAACATATACAATCGATAGCAAACTTCAAAAGTTAAACAGACAGAAAAAAATACATGCACTTCAATAAACACAATTAAAACTTTCTTTCTTTGAGTGGCGTTGCAACTCTTGCCGGGAACCGGCTAGTTATTTATAAATTCTAAATTTACCACAATTATTGACAATGCTAATCGATATAAATATTTGTAATGCGTCACAGCATTAAGTTATAACATCGGTCTATCCTGGTAGCTATATAATGGCGGTCGGTACGGCAGGCAGCTAATTTCCTGTCACGGACAGCAAGTCTCTTCGGAAGGATGAATTCAATTTCGTTACTTTTCAAATTTGATTTTGACGAAATCATATTTTCTACGATAATAAGTTCGCTACAAAATTTTGTACTGGTCGGTGAAACGGGTAGGTGCCTGTCTTTCAAATCATTTCGCCAAAGTCGAAACATAACCTCACTTTTGTTGCCCGTGACAAAATTAGATTATGTCAATCAATTTGTCCAATCGTATCCCTTGTAATCTAAAAATTCTATATTAAATTGAGGTTCGCTCAATTCAAATATATTTTTAATAAAATTCAGAAGTAGAAAGGCATGCCAAATGATCGAAAATTGCTATTTCATAGCGGAAACCAATTATCTAAAAATAGACCACCATTTTTTCTCAGAGGCAATAATTATGTTCGTCTCCAGTGTCAAGCATGTGGGCTCGTAATTGGGTATCTAAAAAGAACTCGTACAACGAAAACTGATTGCATGTCAGTAACTCTGCGTCTATTTCGTATATGGCAGTTAAAGAATGATTAATTAAACATAAATGACTAGTTGTAAGCTTATCGCTTAGTCTATGACTAGTTATTCAGCATCAAGATGGGAAGGATAAAAACATTCATAAATCAATTAATAATAGTCTCTTTGCTGGGAGCTTAATGAGTGAACGAGACTAATGAATTACTTTATATAAATAAGAAAAAAATCAATCAATAAAAGTGGTTTGCTCTTTTAAATTAATGTTTAATTGATTAAATTTATAATGAACTAAATATTTAATATTATGATTTTGCGATATTATTTTTTAAGCAATGGGATTTTACGAGAGCCATTATTTCTATGGAAAGAGGAAATATCCAATGATGATTTGAAGGTTGTCATTTTCCAATATGACATACAGCCAGGTCGACTGTTATTTCCACTGTACTGTTAAGTCACTCGACTGTTACTGTTAAGCCCAGTTATAGATACATATTAAATTATATATTGATGTAGTTATGATGATCTCTTGACTAAAATGATTGTTTTTTACAGTCGCCGTACTATTGGCCATGGCAGCACCGCGGCGGCACCAGTGGCGTCGGGGGCAGCAGTCTCGGCGGGGCAGGGGGCGCCCCTCCATCGGCCGCTTCCTCCGGCACCACTGCAGCCACGGGACCCTCTCAGACTCCCCAGCCGACGCACCCCGATAACGTGGAATACGCCATCTACTTGTGTAAGCGGACGAAACGGAATAAGCAGCGTCATGTCCTCGAGGAGTACGAGGCAGAGGCGCTGGCCGGGCTGCGGAAGAACCTTCAGGCCAAGTGGGAGTTTATCACCATGCATGCCAACGAGCAGGTTTGAGCACATTATTTTTTGTCAAGTTTTTATCCGGCGTCAAGGTTTTCTACAGTATGTCATATCAATTCATTATATTTTTTAAAAGAACAAAGCTTTTCTACACAAATGAAATAGTAAATGAATTTATTGGTGCCCAGTCAACCTTTCTGTGTGTTTGTGAAAATTGTGCTGTAGAAGTTTTGAATTTAATACAAAGTTTAAATTGGGGTTGAGCTTTTTTTATTATTCATTCAAATCACACCAAATTTGAACACCAAACTTTTTACCGGAAAATAAAATATCAAAAGACCAACTTAAGCCCATTATTAATAATAAAATTTATAAACTGATAATTTTACTTAGCAAATATTTTATTTTTTTACCAGCACATGTTTATTATTTTTTTCTCCGTTTACTTTCGTGTATTGGTTAAACTTATTTATTATTAGAGTTAAAGATATGCATATTGACTGTGGAAAGGAAAAAGAACGTAACCCACATTTTTTTCAATATAGCTTTTTTTGATAATCACAATGTATCCAACATGATACACGTTCAATCAAAAGGATGTAAGCAGCAAATGCCGAATTAGTATATAAATTTAGCTTTTAAGTTTGAAAAAAGATGAGCTTGAGAAAATTGAAACCAAGAAAAATGACTGAAAAAAAGGTTTTTCCTAGACAATTTATTAAATGAATATTATATAATGTTAGTTAAACACCAGTTTAGAAGTCTCCGTGCACTTCAAAGTTGTGTATAATTTATAATTTGCATAAAGCCCATAATCATCAAAACACGTTTTTTGTGCCTCCTGTAAATGTGTGGGTTACGTCTTTTTTCCTTTCTACAGTCGATATTATAAAAGTTTATATTTAAAAAATATTTTATTATAGTATCTGTTTGATAATTTATAAAATTTAAGTAGTTTCAAAACACTTTTAATTCTCACTTTTAAAAACGAATATCTCAGCTTTTTGAAAGATTATCTGTAATTGATAAACATACTGTAAAAAACAAAGATAACATTTTACCTAAATCGTTATTCCACATTTTTTTTTCACTGTATGTATACAAAATATAAAACATACTCCATTTAAATGAAAATACGATGACTGTGAATAGTGAACGAGGCAGAATTTAAAATGAATACATGAAATCTACGTCAACTTATTGTCACAATATCCAAACATTATGAACGATTTACGTAACCGAAAAAATACTTATAATTTAAGAAATTATTTGGAATATAGGAATTCCACTTCTTAGATACAATTCTATTGTCTTTTTACACGGTTGATACTTTACACAAAAAACAGCTTAAAAGGGTGATATAATTTATAGAAAATTGAAGATTGTTTCCATGAATTTTAAAAAACCATGTTATTTCAAAAAAATAACTGTTTGGTGTAGAAAATTGTATTCAAATGGTAATAATGAAGACACAATAAGTAAATTAAACAAAATATTATTTATCGCTAATTGGTTTTATATTGGGACTTTTATGATGAACTGGAGATAAATGGTTTTAATCGCAAATTTTGTCGTGAAATGTCCGACACATTTAATGTGTTGGGATGTAATAAAGTCATTTGTGTTTTTATACTGTCTTGTGTTGTTAACTTTCCTGTTATTAGGAAATCCTTTATCCTGCTCTGTGTGCTTGTGTCTGGAAATCGAGTTAAACAAATAATTTATGTAAAAATATAGTATTTGTTCTTTTTAGTGGATTGTGCTATTTCAAAATTGTCGCTCTTTCAATCAATAGTTAGTTTTTTTTCTAAGCGACATGAAAACAGTGGAAAATATTGATAAAACATGTTTTTAAACAAAATTATCTCCAAAATACCTCACCATAGTTACAGTTAGTGAAACTTTACGCGTATTTAACTGAACTTCGTGCAATCTGTTTATTTTTATAGACTCGCTACTAAATGATAATATCAACAAGAATAATGGCGGCTGTAAATTATTGCGCCTTTTTTCGTGTTATCTTGTTCTGTAGCGAAATATTTTGTTTTTTTACTTAATAATGTAACTTCTGAAACAAAAGCAGAGCATACAAATATTCCACAATATACTATATTCTATTTTAAAAAATCTTTATTTCTACTATTACTACGAATAAACTAAAATACAATTTAAAAATTCTAGATGGAAATAAATTCATTGTTTCACAATTATTCCATAACCAAAACATTTTTAAAATTCTAAAATTGAATTATGATAATGATTGATTAGTCGAGGTTCCTATAGAAAGATTCAAACATAAAAAAAACATACACGGAATGACAAACGTGTAATGTATTATAGGTGAGCTGTCAAAAAAATAAAAACAAAATGGCCACGAGGATAAAGTTAAGAGATTGAATCATTATTTGAAGGTATTACTTGCAAACACGGCTCATTCCAAAATGGTTAAAAAATGAAACTTGAATTTCATTTTGGAAAACAATGTACATTTTAAAAGTATTTTTAGTTTTACATTACTTTGAAATGATATTTTGGATGTTGTCAAGTCATGTTTGAGACTTATTTCTAAAAATACTTTCAAAATTTATTTTTATCTACTAAATTACATTCACGGCTCATGGTTCATGTTTTAACAACTTTGGAATGAGCCGGGTTTGCAAGTAATACTCTCATTTCACGATGAGTGTATAAATATAATTCTTACCAATATTAAAGCATTAATTATATAAGACTTATTAGAGAACCGATAACATCTATTATTGAGCACTCGAGAAGTAAAGTGAGCCAAGTAGTAAAATGGTAAATCTTTTAAGCATGTACAATCACGTCTTTACTTGGTGTTTTGGTGGATTTCATAATTTTATTTTAGGAAGATAACACTATTCCAGTGTGTATTTACTAGGCTTATTTTAGTGCTTTAAGACATGTAGAATATTATAACGCATCTAACTCATTTTTTTCTAAAATACCACTTGGCTCATTTCACCTTTTATGTGTATATTATTCTCAGTCACATAACGTAAAATTCGAACTTACCTTTTGCTCACTTTACCGTGCAGGATTATCGGTCTCGTTTTCCGCACGCAACCACACCGACGTAAATAAAGAGTCAATATGTATTTTACGTTGTTTGTGTGTGGATGTGAATACTTATTTATAAAAGTGAATGTTTGTCTGTTCGTACTTTAAGCGTTGCCACACCGCTCATACGATTGCAATAAAACTTTGACAAACTTTTTGCTTGCACTTCCGGTAAGGTTATAGGTATAGTAAAATTAACATACAGTGTATCTTATATATAAAAATCAATGTTTGTATGTCTGCCATACAGTTCATTTTGACAACGTATGCTTGCACTTGTGCGATGGTTATAGTACAATTAACTTAAATTAAAATACAAACACTTTCTTTCTTTGAGTGGCATTGCAAGTTGCAACGCTTGCCGGGAACCGGCTAGTAATAGATACAATATAAACGGATAAAAAAAAACATATCATCTGCGCAAAGAAACACATCACCATAGTTAAACACTAAATATTTCTAATTTATGAATAATAATAATCTTATTAACTTCACTTTTTAATGTGTCTATTGTCAAAACTTGGTGGAAACGTATTATATTAAAAAAAAAACAATAAGTTTGTTATAATTCCATATTTATTCAATACGGTCTGGTCCAGTTACAGGATGTTATCCAATGTTATGAAGCCGGTCTTGATCTTGAAGTATAAATGTGGAGTTAGTAGAAAAGGATGTTTTATTTTTTTATAAATGAACTGCATTAAAAATAAATTGTTAAAAACCAGTTCTGTTACATCGGATATCATTTTGAGGCAACTGGTACTTTCGGCTTCAAAAAGAAAATTATGACACATTACGCTTTTTATGTTATTTGGACGCATAAAGTTGTATTTATGATTCATGAAGTAAATAACAACTTAATATTACAGCATATGTACCTTAAAAAGTTCAATTAATAAAATATGAATGCCTTCTTCAAGGAAAGTCAACGGTGGGGTAATTTCATTGCGATAATAATTCCTTACGAGTATAATTGATAGCGATATATGTCTTAACTTGCTGTTATCTTAATCATTAACCTACAACAAAAAGCCACATAATGATGTTATTTAAAATAAACACATCTTTTAAATTTCATTTAAAGGTATGAATACTTGGTTATGGAGTCAATTTAATAATTAGATCCATTAGAGATGAAGTGAGCCAAGTGGTATTTTAGAAAAAAAATATGTTAGATGTTTGAATCGCTCAAATTATGTACATTCACACAAATTTTGTCACTAACGATCCGGGTTTCGCCTTTCGGCATCGTTAGGCGTCCAAGTGCACGGATGAACTTGAACTGACGCTTAGTAAATGAATGTATCGTGTTTATATAAGAAATAAATTTATCATTAAGTTTGAAGTCATTGCTAGCGAAAATGATTAAGCCATGGGAATGATTTTAATGGTGAGTAATTTTAAGAATTATATTTATGGTTTTATCGTTATATTAACCTACATATAGGGTATAAAAGTGGGGCATCTGGCAGATTTACCTGCTCAGTCAAAATCGGAAGGCTATTCAATTGTGCTCTATTGATTTTTAAAATTTTCTGGAAATGTTAGATGTGTTATAATATTCTATCGTAAAAGTGAAGTAACCTCAGTTAATACACATTGCAAATAGTGTTATCTCCGTATAATAAAAATATGCAATCCACCAAAACACCAAGTAAAGACATGAACGTTTTACCATTTTACTAGTTGGCTCATTTCGTTATCAATTTATCTCATTATTCCAGCACGTAAAAAAATGATAATTTTTCTAAAAGTGATCATATTGTGATGGTATTTAAATATCATCCATATTATGGAAAAAAAATATATAAATAATTAAAATTGTCGTGGTTAGCGGTCAAGTACGTAATTCCTACAGAATAGTGTCCTCGTGTCACTCGGTGGCAGAATTACTAAAGTTTGACAGTCATCGGGTTCGTCGCAAGGATACCCCAGTTAAAAACCACTGGCCCAAAAGTAAGTACATATGCACTAAGTTAAATTGGACCGTTTTACATTTAAAAGATAAACGCTATTGCCAAACAGTCGTCGCGCGAATAAATGTGAACACTTTAAATGGAGTTTGATGTGTAAGATAAAACTTTACTTCAGTAATTTGAATAATCTTCAAAAGCTCTTACCCGCAGCCATAAATTGGTGGTCTCGGAGCACAACATCTCCTCTGGGAAAATTATAACACGCCTCTCCAGAGTATACACACGCAGAGAAAACAATTTAAATATTCACTTGCTGTATTTTACGTCGGGATACGTTTGAAATATGGCTATTGTATAATGCGCCATTTTATTAAATTCATAGTTAACGTACAGTTTCATATTATCCCTTATACTATATTTGCAATTGTAGCCAGGTGCATATTACAACGATTATCTGTCAGACATTTTACTTATTACTCAAATAGATCGGTTCCCGGCAAGCGTTACAAACAATTGCACTCTAAGTGTTCAAAAAAGATTGCCCTGTCGTGGTTCATAGTATTTTTTATAGTGTTGTTAATGGTAAATATATTTTTAAACATTAAATATTTATTTTAAAATCCAGACAAGATTTTTAAATATGAAGACCATGTTTCTCGTTTATATATTAATACTTAAAGAGTAAAACCCCATTATACTATTAAAATTCCTACACCTTCTAAAATATTTTTTAATATTTATTACAACGTTATTTTATTTGGGTAATTCTTAGTATCTACTGTACACGTAAAAAGAGTAATAATGAATTATTATTGAAGGTATTTGATATAAATTTAACATCAGTTAGGGGGAAAATAATAGCCCTAACTTAAATTATACCAATATTTTTTTTTAGAAGTAAGTATTAACAATTAATCAAATTATAAGTTTCAATTTATTTTTATATAATACTAGCAGTTTCCCGGCAAGCGTTACAATGCCACTCAAAGAAAGAAAATGTTTGTGTTTTAATTGTGTTTATTGAAGTGCGTGTTTTCTTTTTCTGTCTGTTTTAACGTTTGAAGTTTGCTGTCGATTGTATATGTTTCGACGCACGCGCCACTTACTGTAAGTTAATTGTTATATAACCTTCGCGCAAGTGTAAGCATACGTTGTCAAAATGAACTGTATGGCAGACATACAAACATTAACATTAATTAGTTAATTTTACTATGCCTTTAACCTTCTCGGAAGAGCAAGCAAAAAATTTGTGAAAGTTTTATTGCAATCGGATGAGCGGTGTGGCAACGTTTAAAGTACGACTAAAGAAACATTAATTTTTATATATTAGATATTAGATTACGGTTTCGAAAATATCGATATATATATGTTTTAATATATATCCAGAAAGTATGGTTACGTAATTGTTTACTATTTAATTTTCCACGACTGCAGAAACCTATTAAATATGATATATTATACAACAAGATGCCACAAAATTTCCACTAACACAGAAGTAGTTTAAAAGATTCCAATTGTAGTGTTTTTCGTGTGTTGATAACTAAGAACCGGGTGGCTTTTGACGTCAGTGTAAACCAACAATCACTGATCAATAAAGTGTGATGTCATCATTATTACATCTCTTGAGACTGTAACTTGTGTAAATTTTGAGTAGTAGCTATCATAACGTGGTTGACACTTAAAATAATAAAATAGTTAATTAACTTGATTAAAAAAAAAACATTTTTTTATGGTTTGTTTCATAATAAATCTCTGACGATTATCATTATCGGCTTATCAGTTTTTTGTGGGACCTTACCAGGCGCAGGACAAAGCTCCAAAGATCTTAAATATCTTAAGATCAAAAAAGCTTTCATGGTTTCCATCAAGTAATTTGTATGTATTCCAACACTATTCATCAAATATTCATTTTAAACAAACGCACAACGACACACTGAATATCCTTATACAATTCGAAAATAATATGATATGGGTTAATGCACCATATTGCGAAGAATGACACCTGTTCTACCGGCCAGACAGTAAAATGAGTGGCGAAGAAAATATTAAGCGACCAGTACACACATAAAACTATTTCTTTCAATCAAAGTATGTACTGTTGTTTGAAAGGTCCAGAAAACATCATTTTTTAGACCCCGGGGAAATCGTGAAGCTTTTAAATGCCACCATTGTAATGAAAGCTCTGACATTTATGACACAAAGAGGCGTATCACGTATATTTCCAGTAAATAAATACGTATCTACATTATTTATGAATTATCATACTTTTTATTTTTCACACGCATCTTTATAGCAAAGTGAGTTATTTAAACAATTTCTATGCAAGGATTTTTGTGAGGATAATCGCTTGATCAACTTTCAATTCACTGCGGAAAGTCTGGGACTCGTAGCTGTTCTCAGTCAAAACCAAGTGCCTCCTGTTTAACGCATATATTCTGACAGTGCTGTTTTATTATTGCGAGTCATGGCACTTTACAAAAGTCCAGAGTAACCGTATACTGTGCTTTGAAAGCAGATGCCTTGGGAGTACTACGGTGGCTTGACTTTATCAGAAACACGGAGATAAGGGAACGGACTAAACAGCCATTAATTACGTTCAAAGTAAAAAAGCGACGATGGACCTGGCTTGGACATGTGCTGCGGATGCCACAAAAAGCCTGAATTCTGCTTGTATCTTCTCCCAACCGGATGGATTCCGCCGTCGTGAAAGGCCACTGATGACCATCAATAGGATGTGAATGACACGGGAGGAAGCAAGAAGACTGACGGGGGATAGATAATCTTGGAAGAATCATGTGGTGGCCATATTCTCCGATTAGGGAGCGGATATGGAAAAAAATCACTTGATAACACTGATTTTTTCTTTTTACTAATGATGCTGATTAATGGATAAATTCCTTGGTAACCAGATGCTTGAATGTAGTGTTTAGTGTAGTTTAGTGAAAATGTTTGAGTCAGTTTAAATAAATGGTTTTTGGTTAAAGTACAAAATTCCAGCCATCTTTTAAAAGCTACTGTTGCTTGCTATATAATACACAAAGAAAAGACGTTTTTTTCTTCATTGTTTCTAAAACAAATATGTATTTCAAAAGATATTCTACAAGCAGAACACGGTCAAAAACGACATGTAAATGTACGTGTAGCGTATTATTTATGCAGATAAAAATTTCGTGGAATAACGATACAGAGTTTTCACTCTATGCGGGTCCTTTAATATTTACTTGAAGGATGTTATTTTCTCTCGTATAAAACGCAAAATAAAAAGGTCCTCATACAGGATATGAAAAAATTATTCCTTGCGTACACATATCGGCAAAAATCCTCAACCTTTCGTGTAATATCATTTTCGTTAGGCACGAACGTTTTATTTGATCATTTCCTGTATTTTCGCTTATTTATATTACGCCCAGAGTTCCCGAACCGTGTGTAGCTCTTCGTAAAATTGGATAAACGATTTATATACTCCTTGCTGTGAACTCCTCCTTGGGCGGAAAGCAGTAGCGTTCACGGACAAATTCAACATTTCTTTATTAGTTTCGGTTTTATGTTTTCCCTGTGCGTATTTAACACCTCCATGCCCATAATGCAATCGTAAATAGTTGAGCCATTAAATCATTCAACATTTCTCTTAATATTGTCAATAAGTATTTATCATTAGGTTTAAATACGGTCAATAAACAGTGAAACTGAGGTGCCATCGTGGCAGGGAACGTGTTTTTTTAGAATGGCATGTTACGGGTTAAGCTTATCAAATACAGACCCTCCGTTACTAGCAGATTGTCTCGCTTCTCGAAAAATATACAATGTCATTGTGTGACGATGGAATTCAATTAATTTTCAAATTAAAAAATAGCAAGTTCTAGGATATCCCAAAAAGTATAATGGTAATACGAGGTGACTATAAAAGAATGCAAAATCGACTTTCTTGCTCACAAAGCCATACTCACTCCGGAGGTTCATCATAGTCGTACAAAGAATCAATATTCTGTCTTAGAACGCTGGGATGACTTTGAAGATATTAACCACTTGAATACCGAGCGGACACAGGTGTCCGGAACATATGCAAGCGAACATGGATGTCCAATACATTTAAAAAATCAAATAATTGGTATTCTAATAGAATATAAGCAATATTTTTATGAATATGTGTAGTGCCATCTATACTGAGTCAATATAGGTTGTTAAAATATCGAATTCGAGCGTATATTAGGCAAAATTAATTTCCTCAAAAACAAGCAGTATCTCTGGAATATATAAATGATTTATTTGCGCGGTATTCAAACGGTTAAAGAGAATGACAAATAATCTTGAAAGCACTGTGTGGTAGCCATTAGGGCATCCAATCCCGGACCCTGTTTGTGATCCCGGGATTGCCTTTTTTTCAATCTCGGGATTGAACATTCAACATAAAATCATGTATAAATTGATATTAGGGATTGAGAAAATTTTTGCCCGCCGATTTTTAAATCTTGGGATTTTTCCAACAATTTTATGTTAATTTCAAAAACTCATGAATTTGTGGACTTCTCAAAGCGTGCGAGCTTTTTTTGTCAGAATCGATTAAACTGTATTATAGAAAAAATCTTCTGTTACAAAAACATTGACAATAAAATAAATAGACACTGACGATAATATGTATTTGAATAAAAAATGACTAGAGGCTATTTCGACACCTTGCTTTAGTCTTCAAACGTACAAGTAATTATAACTTCAACGTTGAGTAAAGTTATCATATAAGCGTGCTATGCTCAGAGTCTCATCTCTAAATTGGTTCTAAAACAAGTAATATCATTTGAAATGGAGAAGTGTATTCTTGATATAACACGAAGTGACCAAAACCAATTGAATAGCGCGCTACTGACAGGAAGTAAGTATTCCATCGAAAATGTTACCTAAAAATATTTCAATTTGCTTCTGGTGGAGCAGGTAACTCATCATGAAAATTAAATCAATAACGCTTTGAATTGAGCTGTTCCAGTTTTTATTTTGAGTAAATGATTAATGTTTTCTCTGTAGTCTATTCCAATAAAATACTTAAAACACTTCATGAAAAAAAACAAGAAGATATATAAATAAGAGCCGACAAGCTATTTTCAATCAAAATTGTTTTATATTAATGTGGAAGTAATATGATGTCTATAAATTTTAATTTACTAAGATTGATTTAAGATTTCGACTGAAGGTGCTTGGTGGAATTTCAATATTAAATTTGAATCGTTCAAATTATGTACATTTGCACAGATTTTGTCACTAACGCCCGGGTTTCGCCTTTCGGCATCGTCAGTTCAAGTTCATACGTGCGCTTGAACGCCTGAAGATGCCGAAAGGCAAAACCCGGGTCGTTAGTGATAAAATCTGTGGGAGTGTACATAATTTGAACGATTCAAATTTACTAAGATTGATCAAAAACGAACACTTTATCTGGTTTATTTAGACAGAATACTAAAGATTAAATTAATAAATAATTTTAATTATACAATACAATAGACAATTTGTTCTTAATTCGATTCTATTGAACTTTTGATTCATGTTATATATATACATACAGGGCAGGCGTCAATATACAGGTAAAATAGGCACACGTCTAGGGCGCTTAAACGGAGTATTAAAATTATTTTAATATCTACCCAATTCTTTTTTACGCGATTTATTTTTGCGCGATTTTTATTTTACGCGATTTTTCGGACGGCACCGTTACGCTTTTTCATACATTTTTTATACTCTTTTACGCGGATTTGGAACCGATTTATGAAATTATATGAAAATGAGGCTTTTTTACTTTATTTTATCAGGTGTACTCTAATAATAATAAATAATTGTAAATTTTATTTTATTTTGATATTTGTATTTGTACAATGGTTTAATTATGTATCGTATTCCACATATATAATTCGAAAAAGAGAGGTTAAGTGACTGACTGACAAAGAGTTCACGTAGAAAAACTATACCTCCATTATGAGGGCCATATGCTCCACGTTGGGGGCGGATATGTATTCCGAATTGTTTTTTTTTCTTTATTTCTAAGAAAATGAGACGATTTGTCAAAAAGGGGAGCGCCAGTAACCGTTGCCTAGGGCCCCAAATAACCTTGCACCGACACTGTATACACATCTATAAATATATATACAAACAAATCTTATTCGCTGCGAAGGGAGGCAAAAGAAAACGAAGAAAAAAAATGACAAAATATGTTTAATATATTATCTAGAAATATACTACCTATGATTGCATATTTTTGATTGTCGATAAAACGCAATATATTGTATAGTTATAATAAAAACAGCTGTTACACTTTATATTGAACTATTATTTTATTTCAATTGCATTTTTACAAGAGCCGAGAAAAGAGAGCTTTGGTTTTTCTGATTATTAACGCTAGAACTATATTCATCATCCAGTTTTCACTAAAGTGAGTAAAGGAATAGCTATCAACATCGTTAGATACCTGGACCCAGTTAATGTTCAATGGGTGATTAAAACTAGTAAAGCAAAAAACGTTAGCTGGTGAATAATGTCGGGTCTTATGGAGCAGTGGTTAGCGTTGTAGGCTTCCATGCCGAACCGGGTTCTAGTCCCAGTACGAACAGCATTTTTCCATATAACATTTCGTTGAAATTTCAAGAGAAACCCAATGAGAGCCGTGTTCAAGTATTTCTTGCAAAATTTTGTAACAAATTCTATTTGAAAAAATAAGTAATTCTAGAATAATGTGATACAATTATTACCACACACTCTCTTAAGAATTATACCTTAAACATGATTTTTTCTGTATTTACTTATAAACTCAATCATGGATAATTTGTGTGCAACATAATAATAAAAAAAGATTTTGAATTGCGAATGAAATTTCATTTTTATTATTTTTGATTTCCAGGACTTTCAATTTTTGTAAGACGTTGTTTTACACATTAAATATAATCTTGACTTAAAAGTTTTACCATCAAAGTGTCATAAAATATGAATTTTGTAAATGGTGGTGATATGCGGGCTCATGGCTTAGCATAATCTCATCTGTATGCATGCAAACTTTCTAGGGCTTAACTTTAAACTTTGTTAGCTGGAGCAAGCAACTCTGTGCTAAATGCTTATATGAATTGTCATGGAGTTAACTGCAGCTGCTTAGTTGAACGAATATAAAATAATAAAAGCCTACTTTTTAGTCTGAAATTTATACGTTAATAAATTTTAAAATGTCAAACGTAAAAGTTTTCAGTTTTTATTTGTAGAAATGTAATCACTATTAAATGATCTTTCTCAGATGTTTTTTTTACTTTAACTGGGGGATATACTACATATATTCTTATGATTTTTCCCGTAATTTAGATTATATACTCATATAACCATAAAAGTTTATATGTGCTAAGAAGGATCCGTGAAATTGCTTATTAAAATTCTTTAATTTATAAAAACTGCTAAACCGTTGTTTTACGCAAATTATCTTGTAACCCAGTGCTTTAATTCACCTTGAATTGTTTTGCTTATTTCATTCATTGGCCGGCGGTGTTTTTTTGCAACTAAATCATAGATAATATAAGTAAACTCTTGTATTTTGTACATATGTTACATTCTGTAATGAGAATAAAATCTGATGAAATTTCAACAAGGACCCCTTGAAATTAAACTGCCGTATTTTTATATTATAAATAATCACTATAATTTACAGTATTTTTGAAAGGGAATATAATTAAATCTAAGCTAATACTTTTAAAAAATTTGACTTCGCTATCGGTTATTTAAATCTTAAAATATCATATTTTTTTACCACTTACATACAAAAAATATCAAAATGTCATATTTGTCGCCATGGAAAACTCTTCCGTTCAGCATTCCCTGATGTTTTCATATATACCATAATATTTTCTCTCATTTTTCATGCGTAGTCACAAAGCCAAAGTAAAAGATAAAAAAAACTCTTTTGGCAGCCATTTTTTTCTAAACTGAACCTTTGACAAGTTTCTGATGAAGATTGAAAAAGTATGTTGATGTTCTTTGACCGAAAGTTGAAAATGACTTTAAACTTTTTACCCTTCTGAAATTATTTGATTAACCTATTGACGACGTGGCGTCGGATCTTGGTTTTCATAAGAGACTAATTCATTCAAATTTATGGAAATTGTAATTTATTTAAATCTAAAAACTTTTACAACGTGATACAAAAAACACATTATTCTGATACAAGGTATTTTTTTTTGTTGGAATATAAATTACCTATCGTACTAGAAGTGGGTGTGACTTTTCTCTTGTAAATTAGACAAAAAAAAATTAGCTGTCTATTGTTATATTTTTCTACTTCCAACCCAACTACACTTGTATGAACAATATTTGTTAATCAATGATTTTAAACATTATTTCGATGTGTCTACAGTTTACTGAAATAACATACAGCTCATATTTACCATTCACCATTTACCAAAATATGCATATTTCACTTGTTCTATTACAGCTACATATTAAATATATATCGACTGTGGAAAGGAAAAAGGACGTACCCACAGTTTTTTCAAAGCATGTTTTTTTAGATAATCACAGTGAATCAAACTTAATACACGTTCTATTAAAAGGAGGCAAGCTACAAATGCCGAATTAGTATCTAAATTGAGCTTTTAAGTTTAAAAAAGATGAGCTTGTAAATAATTAAAACCAAAAAAAAAGTCTGAAATAAAGGTTTTTCCTAGACAATTTCTTTAATTAATAATAAATTATGTCAATTTAACACCAGTTTAGAAGTCTCCGTGCACTTCAAATTTGTGTATAATTCATAATTTGCATATGGCCCAAAATCATCAAAACACGTTTTTAGTGCCTCCTGTAAAATTTGATATGTGTGGGTTACATCCTTCTTCCTTTCCACAGTCGATTTGTATTTATAAAAAAAATATGTTTTAAACATATTTACAGACATAACGCCTTATTCTCTTTTCTTATGAATGCTAAAAGAATTGTAGGAAGCTGTGCACAACAAAATATAAAAAAGAAAATAAACTTTGAAAGCTATAATGAAATTTTCTTTTTAAAAACATACAAACTAACCGTTTTTAATTGTATTTCATACTGATACCTCCTGAACGTTGAAATAATTGAAAGTTTGAGGTTCTCAGAATCGTCATTCGGATATTTTCTTCACCAAGTTAAAAGTGTGTTTTTTAATAATTTAACGGAGTAGCAGGATACTTGATTACTTTATAAATATATCGAGACTCAAAAAAAGTTGAGAACATGAAGCTTAATAGATCAGTAATCCATAAAATAAGAATCATTAGTTGTTGTTTACATGCACTATAAATATTCGGTTGCAATAGTTTACGTGTAAAATCACTATATAGGTATTAAAAACGAATAAAGAAATATTTTGCCAACACAATATAAAAAAAACGTATTTATGTTGGTTACTACGGCGTAAATATCGCAGGATTCAATTAATAGTCATGTATGAAATAATAAAATTTTCTTCATCCCAGTATAAATGGTTTTTTCTTAGCATCAAGTGTTCTGCAAATAATATATTCGATATATCTTTTGTCATCTGGCAACAAAAATAGAATTATTACAAGGATAACTTACTTTACTGGGGAGCGTGGTTAACTCAATTATATATTTTTTTCTCGCTTTATAAAATAAAGTGAGTCCTCTTGTAAGTATTAATTTGGGATGCTGTATTACTCCTGTAGGTATTCAAGGATGACCCAAATGAGGTTTTGGTTATAAAACCCCTCAGACCTTCGTTTCTTTCGATCAGTGGCGGCCATGAGATTTTCGTAGTAATTGTTCAAATCGTCAACACATTTTATTTATGAAATTGCAGAAATTTCTTCAAAACCAATTATTTCAATTTTCAATTAAAAAAAAATATCTAATATTCGTATGTAGTAAGTTCATTGTTTATTTTTAGGCGGATGTTAATTATCTTTATACAAAAACTTATCATCGAAAATATTTATTTTTTTATCAATGTCCGCTCCCAATGTGGAGCATATGGTCTTCTAATGGAGGTGTCTCAACATATTTTTTTCTACGAGATCTGTTTGTTATTCAGTCGCTCAACCTCTCTTTTTTAAAGAGAGTATTAGGATAGAAGGATAAAGACTAGAACAGGACTAGTGGTTAAGTAATCGCTCCCGATTGAAAAAAAATGCTGTTCGTACTGGCACTCAAACCCGTGAGGTGTAGCACGGAAGCCTACAACGCTAACCGCTGCGCCATAGTACTCGGCAATCTATATATACCTAACATATATTTTTTTTCTCGTATAATTCTCACTTGATGTTAAAAATACCTTTAGCCAAACCTTGGAAAAATAATCTATTGTGCACGCCTCTGGAAGGGACGTTGAAGAATCATTAACAAGGAGGGTAAATTAATTGTCTGATGTTTGTAGACCCTCCCATATTAATCAAAGCGACCATCTTTTTTCTTTAATAATTTTCCGCTATTTTAGATTTTTCGGTCATATTGATATTGGAAGAAATATTTTCCCTTTAACTTGAGAACATCTTCTTCTATTCGAGACAATTAAACTTCTCTTTAGTCCATCGTGACAAAGGCACTTAAAGATTTTTTTACATTTTCTCGCATGCTAAAAATGTATATTTGCGCGTGTTTATATTTTTTAGTGAAATAGTCAGATTTATATTTTTACTTATTCTTAAATAAAAATCTTTTATTTAAAACATATCTTTACTACTATATAAAATGATTTTTTTTCCTCCAAAGGGAAGCGTAGTAATATTAAGTTTGGAAACCGCTGGATTATACAATAAGTTTATTTATTTGTTAAATTCAATAAACTGTCATGCAGTATTATAGTTACATATCTAAAAAAATGATTATTGTATTTTTAAAATACTGCATAATTATACTATGCTATTTATTGTAAAAATGAACTTGAAATAATGATCATCGAGGCCATTTTCTCACACAGTGTATAAAAACACAAATATATATCACAAATCAAAATCTTTATAATAATACATAAATTAAATCTTTTTCAGTAATTTTTTGGAGTGAATAAAATTAAGTTAATTAATCGACTACGTCTTTGCTAAGCATTCACAAAAGTAATGGAAAACTATCTAAAATTTAATTTAATATAAAAAACAAATAAAGATTTTTGTTGTGCTTTTTATATCCGATTTAAAATTATCATTGAGATAACAAATATTATATATTGCATTGCAAACTCTTTTTATACGCATATTTTTTCATTTCAAAATATAAATATTAAAATTGGTTGATGAAAATCTATTACATTCGAAATTATATTGAAATTTACAATCTCCGACACATTCCATATTTAGACATACTACGTACATACAAATATTGAGACAGATGATGCAAATTAGGTAGAAGTAAACGGGTTGCCTGTATATTCTCGTACATTTTTTTTTTTGCAATCTTTTACGTCGGGAAGATTAATGACCTACCCTTTCTATTTACCCTCGCATGCATAAAATATTTATTCAACTTTTATTGGATGATATGCCCTCGTTAAACTATATATTCACTAAACATCGCATTAAATAACCGTATACCAAAATCGTCAGAGAGATAGCATACAGTGAAAGGGAAAGTAAATAATGATGAAAGAATATACGAAGCGTTCATCATCATAGGTTTTTTATAAATAAGAATGGTGTAAGATTTGAGAAAACTCTTCAGGCCTATTTTACTTCAATACGGGAATAATCATTTTTCACACAAAATTCGGGAATTTTCCAAAGTAAAGAGATGTAAAAATAACATTTATTTATCAATATACATAATTAATCATTTTTTTCTCGTCTTGATAAAGGTTTCTGTAATATGCTCTTTCTCAACCGTCCTACGTTCTTTATTGAAGATGCATGAAGGCTCCATTCACATTTTTGACTGTCAAAGTCTTAACAATTTTATCAGCTTCTTCGTTATTTTCATTGTTACTCAATTAAATATTTATTTGACAGAGGTACTGAGTGGGGTATTTAATCCTGGGATCCCGTCCAATTCTGTGATCCTGAAATCACGGGATTAATATAGTACCAATCCCGGGGTTTCGGGATTGAGAAAATGAAAATATGTCGCGCTGTTATTTTTTGTAAATCCGTAAATTTCTAGATTCAAAAAGGTTTCTCCGCTGAAAATTATGGAAAATCTGTTCATTCTTGCAATTTGAGATTTGAAAATTCTTGGGAGACCTAAGTCCCAATTTATACAGGGTTTTATGTCGAGTGTTCAATCCTGGATTGAAAAATTGTCAATCCCGGGATCCTAAAAAGGGTTCGCGATTGGATACTCTAGTACTGAGTGAGATTCAATTAACTCATTAGCGTCTTTGTCGTTGATATCCAAGATTAGTTCATTCATGAAACTAGCTATATTCTATGTTATAAATTCACTAATTGTATACAATAATATGTGAATATAATTGTTTCCAGGAACCTTTCAATGTTGGTTATTTTATTTTTTTATTTGAAAACATAGCCAAGTCGTTTAATATACACTGACAACCACACGATACTCTTTGTATTCATTCTAAGGAAAATTTCTTTTTTTTTTTTAATTTAAACGTGAACTTTACCAAGTATGTATTTCTTTTTCAGGTGAAGCTAGCAAAGGAACGAAAAAAAGGTGATAAGATCGTAAGCGATAGTCAGGAGCGTGCCTATTGGAGGGTTTATAGACCTCCACCAGGTGTATCCAGTGCACTTGAACCCTGCCCCATCCCTGGAAGATGCCGTAACGGACCCAGATCCAGGAGACGTGAGCTGGAACATTGCAAAAAAGAGGTGAGGTTTTATCTGTAATTCACATAAACATACATAAATGCTTCACCATCAATCATGTAGCACAAAAATCTGTATCTCTTATAAGCTCATTTTTATTTTATTTATATAAATAAATTTTACGTTTTATCCGTTTCTCACTTTTGCTGGAGATTTAATTAAGATAACTAAAGGTAGTTTATCGCACCAGTATCTTAATAATATATTTTTGACATTAATATATTTACATATTTACTTGTCGCCTGCTGTGGCTCAGTTGGTAAGAGCTTGCTCTTCCGATCACGCAGGTCTGGGTTCGATTCCCGGTCAGATCACAGTGAATTTGAGAATTATTCAATTCAAAGTTGTGATCGAAGACTGGGTGTTTGTGATGTCAATTCACATCATTTCCTCTCCTCCAATCCTTCTGATCCTTTAATAACTGGGCGTAGAATAACGATTAGCCAACCACTAGTCCTGTTCTAGCCTTATCCTTCTTTCCCTACTCACTTTGAAAGAAGTGAGGTTGAGCGACTGAGTAACAAACATTTCTCGTAGAAAAAATTCTGTTAAGATACCTCCATTAGGAGGCCATATGCTCCACATTGGGAGCGGACATGGATTAAAAAAAAAATATATATATATTTAAGAAAAGATTTTTTTTTTAAATCAATCTATAAAAAAAATATGTTTACTAGCTACCCAATACTTCTTATTTGTATTCCGGTAAAATCACCTCGGAATACTTTTCAAATTATATTAATAATCACAGTCAACCTGCAAGCCCATAGAAGAGATACTATCAAAAACATGCAAATATCAATATATATATTGTATATGCAACATGAAATATCCTCTAAATTTTTCATATTTATAATATTCAATAAGTTTTATAAAATCAAATCAAGTCATCACTCTGTGACAAGCATTTTAAATTGTGTGCGTTTTTTAATTTTTTTACCATTATCAGCTTTATTGTTTTCAATTAGTAAATTCAGTAATAATTGATAAAACCTGCAAATTTTTCTTTTTTTTTATAACTCTTACAGCTTAAAATATATTCAATAACATTTAAAAACACTACTGTACCAAAAAATACAGTTTTTCATTATCCAGCATTATTTCTCATATAATATAATTTCTCATATAAAATATAAAAAAATATTCGTTACCTACTTGACTATGACAATCTTTATTTTTTATTAATTGCTCAAAAATCATAGGTATTGAATTCTTTCATACTTTCCAATAATTTATTTTAGCGTGTGTTCCATTTAAAAAATAATAATCTTGATTCTAACTTTCGACGGCAAATAATGTCAAAATATTACATGCTCTACGCCGTAGATGGTGTAGATTCTACGCGTCAGACTACTCTGCGGCTATCTCACATCATGTGTGAAATTCTCTCACCCACGACCTTTCCAGAGTATTCCAATCACTTCTTTCCTCATCATCGACCCTACACACGTGTTCTATAATTAATACCGCCTACGAGTGAATTCTTGTTAATTAAAACGAATCGAGTGATTAATTATATAACAGTCCGTCCTTTTCTGAACGAAAACATGTCAAATAATTAGTATTTACTTTATTACACAGAAATTACATTACTTGAAATGAAATAGATGAAATAAAAGAATTCATTTTATTTATTCAGTAGAGATGGGAGTATTTCGCTGACTTGTGTACACGTCTATAATATGAATTAACTAATTATGAAATGTTAACAAATTCAACCCCGCTCGTGAAAAGACTGCACCCTGGACGTTGCCTACTACAACTGCCAAGTCTAACTTTATTCTACGTTTTTCTGTTATTTACGTAAAGTAATTCGCTTTTGCTCTTTTTTTTGTTAAGTCTACAGAATAAAATCATACACTCTTTACTACTTAAAAATGTTTTTAAAATATCTTAGTCGTGAATTTATTTCCAACGTTGTTAAGAACATTCAATTTCTTTGATGGTGCTTTATTGGTCTCCATGTTACAACCGTTATTATATTATTATCAATTAGTTTAAAATAGTCTCGCCATGTTACATTTAGAAAGGTTTTTTTTTACTGTTAATTGAAGACTCACTGGCTTGGCGAAACCGTTCTTTTTGTTTCACATATATTACAGTTTTTCATTACATTTCATTGTTTAACTGATTGTGTCTGTAACTCACCGTGATTGTAAAAACATGATTTCCAATTTGAAAACGACAGTCTTTTAGACATTTTATATTAAAAATAATAAGACCAATAGATTCCTTAGGCTTGAATTACTCTATCTGCATACCTAACTCAATATCGCTCATTTTGGAAATAGTACGTTTTGCATTATAACCCCATAATTGATAATCTATTGTATAACTTAGTTTTTTCAAAAGTAAAATTTATATTTACTTAATTTAAGATTTCGACTGAAGATGTTTGGTAAAATTTCAATATTAAATTTGAATCCTTCAAATTATGTACATTTTCACAGATTCTGTCACTAACGACCCGGGTTTAATGACTTCAAACATAGTGATACATTTATTTCTTATATAATACATTCATTTACTAAGCGTCAGTTTAAGTTCATCCGTGCACTTGAACGCCCGAAGATGCCGAAAGGCGAAACCCGGATCGTTAGTGACAAAATCTGTGAAAATGTACATAATTTGAACGATTCAAATTTTATACATACTTTTTTAATGTAGATACGTAATCTTTGGTACCATTTCAATATCACAATATAAGTATTTTTACTGCTATATCTATTTAAAAAAAAAAACACGTGTATTTGAAGTATGCAGTGTCCCAATGTTGTTTTCTTCTCCGTACTCTGTAAAAGAAGAAAATTTGAAAATGTCGTAGGTATGGGTCTATTCTTAATATCTCTTTTTGCTAACACAGCAATTCCTTTGTGACCGATTCCAAGAGTAATAATAAAGCGCAAATGTCAGGGCGTTTCGTTTGAGTAAAAGTTGTTTTTGTTTAATTACGAAATTGACATTCGAAAACAAAATGTTTCAAAAATTTGAATGTGGAATTTTGAAAAAGTTGCTAACTTAACGTTACATGAATAAATCCTGTAATTATATTATTTTTTAAGTATAAATGAAGGAATCGTTTGCGATAAAATACAGATCAAAGATATAATTACTAGCTAGTCTCAATAAATACTGAATACCTAATATTAAATACTACCAAAAAAAATATTTTATCAGTCTTAAAATATGATCGAATGAAAAATCAATGTATTTAAGTGTTCCTTTGGGAATTAAACGATTGACCTCGTACTACAAGATAACTATAATAAATCAATATTTGATCATTTCGTAGAATAGTTATTCGTTTTTTAATATTATTTTTCATCTAAAAAAACTACAAGGTTGTACAACAATACCATAAAACGTTTACGAACAGACTTTCTTTTGATGCCGCTGTCATAAATTTTAAATGATATACTCGAATTTAAAAATAGAATTCCAATAACTTGTTATGTTTATGGCTGTCAAAAGAATCATTATTATTTTATGTAAGTGTAAATAAAAATGTTTTAAAGCATTCAATCACAATTCCGTACACAAAATAGCCGTAAAAGGATGTTATATAAATAAAGCCGTACGCTATAATGTAAATAGCATCCCTACTGAAACACGTTTCCAAAGAAGGCGCTACAATACTCGGCCCAGATATCGCGGGATAGATAAGACCGGCAAAGACTTTCAAAGAGTTTCAAAGGAAATGCTTTGTAATGTAGGTGTAAATAGGTCCCAGGGCTTGACTTTATTGTCATTTTGCACCATCCGTCATACGATACTTTTTTCAGTTCAAGCAAACAGTGTGAAAATCTAAACAAAAATTTAGATCTGTGTGTATTATTTTCAATTGAATATTTAAGTGTTTAATTCAGAGGAATATATTCTACGTTACCATGGCAAACAAAATGTCGTATTTCTGTTTATTTATTTTTTCAAAAATGAATCTAGATTTTTCGCAAAAAAGTCAGATATACTTTCGATGGATTCTGCGGTAACTTTGTGGAAATTTATTTTAATATTAAATATAAAATAACTTAGATTATTCCACATATTGTGGATGGATTAACCCTTCCTAATTGATATAACTCATGAGTTAATCATTATGTAACGTAAATGTAATTTGTAATATCATTATTGTTCGTTTGTTTTTCTATCATCCCCTCCTTGCCTCCCGTTTTTATTTTTATTTTTAAAATATATCAGAATAGTAAAATTAAAATCATTCGTACATAAACAAGCATTTATGAAAGTAAGATTGTCTGAGGAAGACATCTAAAAGTGGCGAAACACGTGTTATTTTATATTAAGTCGGATGTAATTTTATTCAATACTTACACATTTTTTTTATACCTAGTATAGTATAGTATTTTCACGAGAATTGGATGTATTGATCTACAATTATTTTTAGACGGTAAAACGTGATAATTAAAAGCTTTAAGTTTTACCACTGAAAATATTATCGAATAATTGTTTACAAAAATACTAACTTAATTTTCCAATTTTCACTGTTTTAGGGAATAAGTTTTCATGTTAAATAGTTATAACATTTTTTTCATTTAGTATTTAAAGAGATCAAGCAAAAATAACAGAAATTATTAAGTGAATTATTTTACAAATTATTTAGAAATACGCGTCTCGAAAAAACATTTCCTGGAAAGTAATTTCGCAAATGGCCACCGCGGCCGAAAGAAAGAAGTCTAATATATATATATATATTTGTATATATACAAAGGGCTGAACATAAAACAAATTAACAGTGTTTTTCGTAACGCGGCACTGCAATTATTTTAAACACAGGCATTACCATGATTATAGTATTTTGTTTAATAATCTGCCTCTTTCATTATTTTCCTGATGCGCGTGCCACAATTTTTGAAATAATAGTTGTACACGTTTCTGAAAGTTTTCTAATTAGGAATAATGATTCAGATACTTAATCTTTGCGTGTTTTCAGTAATTCTCCTGTATGTCATTGGTCTCTAAATATGATTCCTCCGTTGGATACAATCAAATAGAATTGAATAATCTAATATATAAAAGTGAATATTTGTTTGTTCGAACTTTATGCGCTGCCACACCGCTCGTCCGATTGCAATAAAACGTTGACAAAATTTTTGCTTGCACTTACGTGAAGGTTATAGGCATAGCAAAATTAAGTTACAGTAGGTCTTGTATATAAAAATCAATGTTTGTATGACTGCCATACCGTTCATGCAATTCAACCGTCAACGTCGACTGACGATCAAACATCATTCAGACAATTCAAATCTGACGTTCGATTGTTTGTATTAAAAATTTAATATTTCAAATTTGTCAAATCGTGTGGTCTACATTTTGACATTCCGTTCGAATGTGTTCCGTGCATTATGTGCGATGATTGTTCGTATTTTATGCGTTGCCACACCGCTCATCCGATTGCAATAAAACTTTGACAAACTTTTTATTGCAATCGGATTTTTATTTAACGGCGTAGTACAATTAAATTACAGTAGGTGGCTCATGTGTCATACCATAGACAATCGGCAGCAAACGTCAAACAGACGGAAAAATAAAACATGCACTTCAATAAACACAATTAAAACACAAACACTTTCTTTCTTTGAGTGGCATTGCAACGCTTGCCGTGAACCGGCTAGTAAGTAACTGATAATTATTACACAAAAAACAGACAGTTCAAATTTTGGAGAAAAAACGAATTATTGTGCTCAACCGAATCTATCATGCCGATTCTACCGTCTATAGAAATCAGCCATTCTGTTTTCATACACTTTTGTTATCTAATTACGTTACGAAAACTTCACATATTGCCTAATACGCTAGCAATGAATGGTAGAAAGCAAGCACACTGCTTAAAAAACATTAATATTGGAAGGGCATATTTCAAAACAATACTGATCACCTGAAACTGCTCGTGAGGATTGAAACTGGTCCTGATCTTAATAAATAAATGTAGAATTAGTAAAAAAGGGTGTTTTATTTTTAAACATCGTCAACCTGTAAAAAATAGCATATAGACAAATAATTAAAAATAAATCCAATTCGTTGGTAGTTTTGTCTGAATATTGTATGTTAAATATATTTTCTTTAGAGTAGACTTTAGCATGCAAATGGTTCATCATGACGAGGACAGCGTTTATTGGAGCATAAGCTTAGAAAATCTACGATGAATTTTTACGTCATCAGTATTTTTGCTTACGTAAAAATAAGCCAAGACAAAAACATGAAAAATACCTGCTACGGACGATAAGTAAAATGAAAAAACTTCCTCTTGTTCGAGTACTGGAATAGAACGTTGAAAAAAACTTTATTTTCTACGAATTTCAACGAAAAAAGTTTGTGCCCGAAAATAGTTATAGGCAATGTGGATAAAAAAAAGTTTTTAAAGTCCCGTCGTTTCCTATTTTATGTAACGAGAATAAAATTAAGCATCGTCTTTCTTTCGTTTAACAATGCTTTTCCTCCATGACTGACATTAAAAAACATTGTTATGTTTTTATAAGATAACTTCATTTTGATGTATTATTAATTGAAATAAAATTGAAATTCATAACGTTATTACGAAACAGCTATCCGTAAAAAATAGATTTTAAATACATTAAATCTATATTCCAATTCCATAAATCTTAATTTAACTTCTGTAATTTGTATTAAAAATATTTTTCTAATAATAAATACATTGCCTTGGATTGAGAAGTACATCAGTAAATTTATGTTATATCATTTCGTTTATTATTTAAACTTTATTCTCAGTCGAATATTGGGTATTATTTCATTTATGTTTAAAATGTTTTTCGATAAATCAGTTGGCCTGGCAAATTGAAACCATAATTCCAGATGCACAGAATTGAATATTTTTATACATTGTTTCAGGCGGTTTATGCCATATCACATCAAATTTGTTCGACACATCAAAGCTGTTTCATAAAACATTTCAATTTTTATTATACAAGACTTTTTCGATAAAAATGTAAATTTTAAATTCATGGCAATAATAATAATACTGTGACTTTGTTTGATTACAAATTTTCTATAAGGCCTTTTTGATTTCGTGTCACCTAATATATATAATATACCAGCTGTTTCCTGGCAACCGTTGCAATGCCACTCAAAGAAAGAAAGTGTAATAGTGTTTTAATTGTGTTTATTGAAGTGCATGTTTTCTTTTTCTGTCTGTTTGACGTTTGACTTGATTGTCTATAGTACGACACACGCACCACCTACTGTAAGTTAATTGTACTATATAACCTTCGCGCAAGTGCAAGCATACGGTTGTCAAAATGAACTGTATGGCAGACATACAAACATTAATTTTTATATATACGACCTACTGTAAGTAAATTTTACTATACCTATAACCTTGCCGGATGTGCAAGCAAAAAGTTTGTCAAAGTTTTATTACAATATGATGAGCGGTGCGGCAACGCATAAAGTACGAACAAACAAACATTATTATATATTAGATTTTAGAAAAATAAAACGTTAATTCCACGATTGTATTTAATAATAAGGATCAGTTTCGGTCATCGCGTGAATTTTCAACTAAAAGTTGAACGATTTTTTATAATATATACTATAACCATTGACTCTTACCAACCATTTCTCATAGGGGAAATTAAAATGATATTGTCATTGAATTTTGCTCTTTTGAGTTTTTTTCGAGTACAACTAACATTCTGATTGGTCCTTCGTCCTGTTTAGGTTGCAGAGTTCAAAGCTATGAACGAAAAAAAAATATAAATCGATTTTTCAATCGACTTATAGATTCGTGTTGAGAGACATAAATGTAAATGATGTCTGCGCCATTTCCACAAACTTACCCAATCCAAAAACGGAGAAAACGATGAGATAGCGATTAGTTTACTACCATTCCTTCATTGTCTCAATTTATCTGATCTTACTATCTGAAAAATAGAGAATAAATGATTTGATTACAATTAATTATCATTAAATAACTTTTCATATAAGTGTTCCACATTGTGAGCGTGCCACATGTCGAATTTATCTAATAGACCAGCGGTCGGCAACCCAAATGCAATGGCATGCCACAAAACAGGTAATTCAGAGTACTCGACTTTTAGCGTGCCACTGAAAAAAAAACTAATAAATCTATCATATTTTAACACAATTTTATTGACAACAATAATACACAAAAATATCATAAAAATACAATATTTCAAAATTAGTGACTCCCTTGAGGTTGAACTTTGGAAGCTGACACGTCAATCTTTGATTTATTTTCTATAATTTTAATAAATCTTGCTTGGCAATGATTGCCTACCGATGTTATAGACTTCTCATTATGTTACGTAACGGCAGGTATATCATAAGGTCAGATGGTCATCCTTTTATAAAATCTTGGTTAATTAATTAATTTGAGAGAATTTTGATCATGGCAACACGATAAGACTTGATTTCGTCGAAAATAATATTATAATTATAACAAGATCGGAACATTAACTTATTTTTAATGTTACACAGCTAAATGCGGAAGAATTTATTTCGAATTGCGAGCCTTAACTACATCTTCAGATTTCAAAATTACCCATTGACTTTTTGACTTGATTAAGATTTGTTTATAATCATGAAGATTTGAATTATTTGTTTACAAAAAAGCTTTTGATTTCCGTATACCCTTTTTGCTATATTTTCTTCAAGATCAGATATTCAAATACAAATCAGAAGGAACCAAAAATTTTAATGATGAAATGCTTTATCATATCGACTTTGGAAAGGAAAATGGACGTAACCCACACATATCAAATTTTACATTATAAATTGTTTCGATGATTTCAGGCCATATGCTAATTATGAATTATACACAACCTTGAAGTGCACGGAGACTTCTAAACTTGTGTTTAATTGACATAATCTAATATTAATTTAATAAATTTTCAAGGAAAACTTTTATTCAGTCTTTTTTCTTGGTTTTTAATTTTTTACAAGGTCATATTTTTCAAACTAAAAGCTAAATTTAGATACTAATTCGGAATTTGCAGCTTGCATCCTTTTGATAGAACGTGTATCAAGTTTGATACGTTGTGATAATCTAAAAAAACTGTGGGCTACGTCCTTTTTTCTTTCCACAGTCGATATATAACATTCAAATTAGGTAAAAAATAGAAAATTTAATATCTGTAGTATCATGAAGTTGTACCAAATGATTTCGTATTTAAAAAATGAGATATAGTGTTAGTTACGCAAAAACCGTAAACACACAATGATGCATGGCTTTCAAATAAAGGTTCCGCGGCCGCGCAGCAGTTTAAAAACCTCCGCGCAATCATCCCGCGTTGGCGCACACTTCATTACTTCATTAACATATTTTTTTTATTTGAATAACTCTAATTAATCAAAATAAATTAGAAATTGAACATTTAGATAATTTAACCCGAATTAAAATCTTATGTATTAACAGAATAAGAAATTGATCTAAATTATGTTTTTAATATAAAGATTAGTTGTAAGAAACGACTTAAAAATACTTAGATATGTCATTATCATTTGCCGATGCCGAACCGTTTTTATTTAAAACCTCTTTTCAAGAAAAAGTGGTTACTGTCAAAAATATCCCATGTAATATTTTATGTAAGTATGATTATTATCCGTAGTATGACAAAATGTTATGGCCTTCACTCAATTTATGACGGCGGTTAAAATGAAAACGAGTATATTTTTATAGCTTCTACTTCAAACTTTTACGTAGATTATAAAGGTTGGTGGAAAACTGTAAACAGTCGGCTTATTTTTACGGCAACTTCAAATTTGTCCAAAAATACTGTTGACGTAGGGCTCAAAACAACGTATTATTAGATGTATTTTGTTTTTTTCCGTATTCTAGTGACAGCAACCGAATATTTCCAATTTCTATTTTCAAAAACAGAATGTTTACGATCAATAGGATTTGGTTACATTGTCTCTGGTTCTAAAATAAATTCAAATGTCAAAATTCATAACCAATATTTCCGTAAATAATAAATATTACTTTGCAATATCTTTAACACTTTGCACTAATACATTATTGTATTATAAAAAATCTCATGCGTTATACTTTACTATTTTAATTGCACTTATTGTTATCTCCTACTATTCCGCTACCATCTAAAATAAGCTTTTTATTTTCATTTTAGCAATTTTTGAAAGTTATACTACTTAAATAATGTAACCAAAAGTTGCCATTGTATGGCATACAATATTATAAATAAGGAAACAGGTTTTGAGCCTTTATAACATCTTCATCAGTGGTTAAAAAACTTTTCTTAGAACTTTGTTTAATATACTTTTTGTGTGGTTTCGGTTTCAAGATCCCCGTACGGTCAAAATTAAATTTGTATTTTTTCAAATGGACATTTGAGATGTATTACTTTTATGCTTTTTACGACCAGTTGTATAGTGCTAAATTAAGAAGTGCCGAGGCGCTAACTATTTTGATAAACCTTCACCCCCTCCCCCTTCCACCCATATATATCAATTTTCATGTTTTTTCAGTACTTTTTTGTATTTATAATATGCTTATATGTTTCCCGTTTGACTTAACGTTAAATTGAATTACGTTCTTCAGAAAAACCTTGAGGTTTTTAAGTGGAGAGAACATGATGATTGACAACAGATGTTTCCAGATCTGCACTTAATACAAGTATTTTTTTAAAGGACACTTAGCAGTGAGACTGCACAGTAAATGTATTCAACCATTTCAGGATGAAATATTCTTTTAAAACTAAAACTTTTCTAAATATTTGTTTGCGAATTCGAGTGAATAAATTATTGAAATTAAGGAAAAATGCCAATGTTCTTGATATATTTTCATACAGCTGTCACGCCAAACATAATATTAATTTACTTATTTAACAACAATTCGATTAGCTTTGTAGTTAACGTTATAAGAAGATATAATCAGTTGTTATTCCATAAGTGTAAATACAAAGTTATCAATTAATTATCTTTATATTAATAGCGGATAAAATATTCACTTTTCACTTGGTATATCCTGACGCGGCCGCCATTTCGGGTTTCTTTTTATTCATACTAAAGACATATTTTTTCATTACACTGACATGAGTGTGTAGAGATTTGAAGATTGTTATCCTTATCTAGTTTAAGTCAAAATAACCCTTTGAAATAATTAGGAATATTTTCAATTCATCCAATATTTAAGCATATGTAGTAATTTAAATGCAAATAATTCAAGCATGAAGCGTTTACCAAAGTATACATTACCCGAGCTGAAAATTGACTTCACTTAGTTAACAAGGGTTGACTATTTGCTGCTAAGATTATTGCCAACGGGCAATCTATTGTTGCTGCATCAAAATTGATTACCATAATATACAACAGGCACGTGTCTCATTTGTTTGATTATGCGGCTTAATCATCTTACAGCGTGTCGGCAGCCACTCTAGTCCCTCCCTAGTGGCAGCCTCTTACTTCTCAAATTGACGATCTTGCCTTGGTCAAACCCTCGGCAATCAATTATCTCGACCAAATTAATCAAATTATATAATGAGAAAATTACGATCATAATTATTACATTACATACTTGCATTGTTATAATTTAACAAAATATAAATTTATGGCCGTTCTTTCATAACGGATCGACTATGGACATGGACCAGTGGCGGATTAAGTACTTTGGAGGCCCCGGGCGCAATAAATTATGGAGCCCCTGCTTTTCGAATAATATAAAAGTGCTGCAAACCTCGTTCGTAGAATAATAATGAATATTGAAAAATGAAATTAAAATGTAAGGCTTAATGTAATATATGCTATCTTTGAGGGCCCCAAAATGCGGAGGCCACAAGCACGCGCCTCTTGCGCTTATAGGGTAATCCGCCACTGACATGGACTCCAAATGGAGCCAAATAAACAAAACTTATTGCAAGTCGTTCGTCGATAACGAAACGTCACGCTTTCCGTTGACACCTATACGTGAAATTATTAATACCCTTCCTGGGCAGGTGCTATTTTTTATTTGTATGAAAACTTGACAACAAAAGACCCGCTTTCGAAAATAATAGAACAATGATTATGAAACCAAATAAATAATATTTGTAAAGCTTTTATACCGAACAATAAAACAAACGGCTGGCATGTGCGAATGCTATTCGTTGGCGTTGTTAAATTGTATTTAATTTATTTTGTGTGCTGTGTTTCAATTGAATGGTTTTACCATTTCAGTCTCTCGGCATGCTTTTAATTGCTAATTGTAATTCAAACAAATATTAACAATGATGCGGTGAGGATAAGACGTTAAACGCATTTATTAGCTGGTTGGTAAGAAAATCTTGTAAGGAAACCAAAGAAAACATTCATATAAAAAAAAATATTTAGTAGGGTTTTTTCCCTTCTTCAAACATAAAAATGTTTATTTTAAATGTGAATTGCATATCATTAGATAGGTATGTGTTTACAAAATAATTCAATTTTAGTATTTTAGTATTTTTGTATATTTTATATTTTATATTTAAATTATATATTTTTTTCTAAATTCACGGAAGCTTTTGGGATCGAAATTAATTACATTTTTAACTATGAGTTTTATAATTTTAAAAAAAATATTTACTTCTTGAAATAATAACAAATATTGTTCCCAGATTGTTCCATATCAAAAAAAAAAGGTTTTTATATTTTTGTGTGTGGCAATACTACAAATATTCAAAATATAAGATAAAACCCAATTTAGTAAAAATTAAATCACCGCTCAAAGGGTTAATATGTAATAATCTTAATAATAATAATCTTGCCTCAAATCTCGTTTTGCGAATTTTTCGAACATACAATTAAAATGCTTTACAAATTTAATAAATTTTAATTTACATAGATTTAACACATATATTCCCAAAATGGCTTATAACGACACCTCGGTACCACATTTTCAATTTTCATCCATCCATGATAGTGTAAGTAAGTGTTCTGAAAAAGTATTCTATAATTGCTCATCTATTTTTTTCAAAGATTTAATAATAACAATGCATCAAAATTTATCCTTTCTAGGTGGAATTTTTGAGGAATTGCCTAACCCGTACGCGAGTTAAGATGTCCGTAGCGCTGGACAGCATGGTGCAGCATGCGGAGACGTTTGCAGAGTACGACCCTCTTATCTGTCCCGCACAACCTTCCAATCCGTGGGTCACTGAAGACCTCACCTACTGGCAGATGAACAATCAAATGTAAAAAAATAGACTTTTCATATCATAGTATTATATAAAATATGAGGATATAAAATTGATGGATGGGTGTCACATGACATGCGAAGACTGGCGTAGGAGGGTGGAGGATCAAGTAAAGTGGAGGAGATTAAATTGAGATAGCCAAGGTTCACCCTGGATAGCGCCCAGAAGAGGATATAAAAATATAATTTAATATCTTTAAATTTGAAATACACTCTGTTAAAGTTTCAAATCATTCTTCCCTTAGTGTGGAGATACCGACTGAAAAGCGTGTGCGCCGCTGGGGCCTATCAATGGAGGAGCTGGTCTCCGACCCGACTGGTCTTCAAGAGTTCACAGCTTACCTTCGCAAGGAATACTCGCACGAGAATATCCGATTCTGGATGGCCGCTACCGACCTGAGACGGAGTTCGCAGTCTCAGATACAACACAAAGTCAACGAGATTTATGAGTGAGTACTTTTTCCACGATTTTTTCATTACTCGTAAAAAATATGCGCCATAATTATTAAACGAACTTAATATGCTGCATTATATAAAAATACACAATATTACTTAAAATAATTAATTTCGATAGCTGAATAAAGTACCTACCTACTTCAGACTGCAAGAGTGATGCGTTCTAAAATTATCGTGTACATTCATTCTTAATTCTTAATAATTTTATTGGTGTAAATAGAAGTAATTTTAATATTATTTTAAAATATGTCCCAAGTACCCGAGTACAATTGTTTCGCCATTTAGTCTAAGGTTTCGGTTTACAGTACAAAATCAATATTTATTAACAATAAATAAATCATGCAAAATAATTGCTGCCATTGATATTTGATAACATTTATTAAGATTAGAAAACAAAGCGAAAAATAAATAAAAAAATATTGAAATGTGAAGCTACGAAATAAAAAACAATAAATAAGGCAACTGCATTCAAATATATAGGTAGTTCACTAAAATGTGTTGAAGAAATTCTTGGCATCCGATTACCGTCTCCCCTGTGATAAAGATCCCTTATCTCTTATCGCAAAGAATTTAGATTGGGCATCAGTTTATTGCATATGCGTGAACTGCCGACTTGAAAACCAACACATTTATGTTTTAAAATCAATACCGAAAGTTTCGGGATCATGTCTTCTAATCCCGGGATTGAAATGTATCAAAAACTGTACGGGATCCCGGGACTGGATTCCCTAGTACTAATGTCCTCAATATCTGTGATGAATTTAATAAGGCAGGAAGCAAAGACGATTTCATCCATGCTACCCTCTCCTTCAATCCAATCATAGCACAAGACCATGTTTTTTGCCAAATTTTGTTTTGCTACGAGTTAATGGAATATGTGTGTATTGAAATTCTGAATTCATTACATCAAAAAACTCAAAACTGACAAAAATTTAGATGCGTGTTTGTAGAAAATTAGCGGCAAAGCATAATTAAGAAACGGTTTTAGAATTATTGAAGTTTATCTTTCATATACTTAAGCAAAGCAGTGGATATCTAGTCTTAAAAATATTATGCTCACTGTTTACATCAAAACTAAAAAAAACATTATATTTATGTACTCTACAAACAGAAACAAATTACTTCAACAAAACAGATTACAAAACCAAAAAATAAAAATACATTACAACTGATTGTTTCTCATTAATAAATACGTCAAGCTCATCATTTATATTCGTATTTTAGGGAGTTCTTAGCAGCCGGTGCACCGTGTGAAATCAACATCGATGGTAAAACTATGGAGCGAGTACAGCAGGAGCTGAAAATTCCATCTCGCTTCACCTTCGATGCCGCTGCCGACCATGTCTATGCCTTGCTCCTCAAGAAAGATTGTTATCCTAGATTTGTTAGGTCTGAACACTATAAATCACTTATAGCTGCCGGAAAGCAGCCCTTGCATAAAAAACGGTAAGCATTTCGTTATATTTTATAATACTAATTTATAGTAGATTCATATTACGAAATTAAATTATAATATTCAAAATTTAAATAAACCTTACAATATGTATTTAAATTGTAAAAAAATATATCACAAGACAGTATTTACAGTTTTTAGTGTCCATTGTCCAAATTTTGAACAGTAAAATTTTAAATAAGTTTTGTTTCTAACGACCCGGGTTTCACCATTCAGCAACTTCAGACATCTTCAAGTGCACAAATAGCTCAAACTGATTACATGTGTACAAAATTTGATATTAACGATCATTAAGCCCCCTCAATCAATATTTCAAATTAGTTAATAGACTATCATTTACATATTATTATTTTTCAATAAAATGGTAATTCATTCCAGATTCTTTGGATTTGGAGGACCCACAAAAAAGAAGTCATCGACGACAGCTCCACCGACGGCAGCTCTTCTGCAGCAGAGCGGGGCGGGAGGGTCGGTATCGGGAACTGGAGCCTCGTCGAGCAGCGGTGCCGCCCCGCTCAACCGCAGAAGAGGCAGCGACCGTTCACTGTCAGGATCCGCGCACGAGCTCGCCGTGTCGGGCGTGAGAGACGCTCACCATCACCACCACCAGAAAGTACCTCACTCTCACAGCCAGTCTAATCTCAGCGACATACCTTACAGGTGAATTTTAATTCTTCCTCTTCACTGCAATCTTATCCTGCTCGGGCAGCGAAGGATATACCTCTGAATTAGAATCTGAGATAGCGGTAGCAGTAAGAGACGCTGACTTTTTGATAGTATAAACTTATCCAGACGGAACCGTTCCCACCAGTGAGATAGAGATAAACATAGATTGTGAGACGAAGCGATCCGCTGTACAAAATGTATCATATTTTGGCGACAATGTGTAAAATCACAACAGTCAATATGACGACATACACTATTGTTCATCCGATTGCTCAGCCTCATTATGTGTTCAGCTTTACTTAGGCTTCTTCAAATGATGGTAATTCAATTATATAATCATGCTTCATGATTCACAGTGCTTTTACAGATTTAGTCGAGAGTTTTAATCAATAAGTAATTGCATACATTTAAGTGACGTACGGATACAGAAATATATCTCATTCGTTGACTTCTAAAAGGTATAGTTATAATAGTTTACAGAAGAGTCACACAATAATTTTATTTAATTGAATAATAAAATATGTTTTTACTTATATGCATTAGCACGGTGCATTAGATTTCAATAATTTAAAATCACATCTCATTTGAGATTTTGCACAAGTTTACTTTTGTAGTTACCTTAATTATTTTATTTATAGAATTGAAGCAGATCACTCTCCGACTTCACATTACTTTATTATATTTAACTGCAAACACCTTGAACATAAAACACTGGACACATGATTAACATTTTGGCTGCCGTAGAAAAAAAAGAGCATACCTAGCACGCCGGCTATAATTTGCAATTATTAATTTAATTAGTTATTGACCAGGTAACTCGTCTCTGGCTTGTTGAGCACGAAAAATTTGACGAGATATCTGTCCGTGGCAGCTATCAAGTTAAAAGATCTTTTACTGGAATATTGAAAAATTTGTTAACTTACTCTTTTTAAATACATAACAATTATATGGAATTTATTCACTACTATCAACATGCATGCTCATATAATAAGATGGAATTAAATAATACTCGATAAAATAAAAACAAAAACATATTTATAAACTTATAAATTAACCTAACAACAAATAAATTATAATCAATTTGTATATTTAAATGTACAAATAATATCGACTGTGGAAAGGAAAAAGGACTTAACCCACAGTTTTTTCAAAACAGCTTTTTTTCGATAATCACAATGTATCCGACTTGATACACGTTCTATCAAGAGGATGTAAGCTGCAAATGCCAAATTAGTATCTAAATTTAGCTTTCAAGTTTGAAAAAAGATGAGCTTGTGAAAATTGAAACCAAGAAGAAAGACTGGAAAAAGAGTTTTTACTAGACAATTTCTTAAATGAATATTAGATTATGTCAATTAAACACCAGTTTAGAAGTCTCCATGCACTTCAAGGTTGTGTATATTTCATAATTTGCATATGTTCCAAAATCATCAAAACACGGTTTTGTGCCTCCTGTAAAATTTGCTGTGTCAGTTACGTCCTTTTTCCTTTCCACAGTCGATATGTTAATTGATTAAATCACATACAAAAACTCGACAAGCAATTACTTTAACACATCGCATGAGTAGGTAGCTTGATAAAAGTTAAAAATTATCAACATTTTACAAACTCACTTCTTCGACTGTGCCCAGCGAATAATGAACATCGTGACGTCACAGGTGTGACAAGGATAGCCGAATTACTACGCGAAGCAGAAAAATTCAGTCAGACGCTTTCACTTACCTGGGCACAGATTGTAAATTAGTTCGTAGTGATGCTAGTAACCTTACACATTTCAGGGGCGATCTTCCGTGTCAATCAAAACTGAACCTTGCAGCAGCCGATCCGAGTGTGTAAGTTCCGACGAAACTGTAAAAATTTGAAAGATTTGCAAGACACCTTGTATTTTGGACTACTAAATTAGAGTATGAGAACTTCCTCTCACACTTGTTTGTTTTGTTATAATTGTTCCCTGTAAATGAGCTTTAACATTTGACTTCTATTTTCATGTCAGCGATAATTTCCACTGACCGATCATCGTTTTATTTATTCGTTAAACGTTCCCAACCTGTTGCAAAATTTTCACATGAACGAATTCTTGTCGAAGAGATTATTAGTTCACATTGAAGTTTGATCAAACCTCTTGTAAATTAGCGATGAAAATGTGAAATGGAGTCAAAGTATCGGCTGTCAGTCGGCTCTTTGTTTTTACATTTTATATTAACTTTATCAGCCAAAACTGTGATTACACTTATTATTACATTAATTTCTTATATACTCACTGTCTTATAAAATTTCTGTATAAAATTTTAAAAAAACAATTAAACGTTGTAATAAAATGCTTTGCCTTCAGATTATCAAAAATACCCACATATGTCTGTCCTGTACATACATAATAATTGTTATGATTTTGCTACAATTATCAATTTTATCCTCGGTGTAGAAGTAATAATCACAGAACCGTAAAATCTATCAAATGATATTCAACTTTCAGCGATATTGAAAGCTCTGTTCTGTATTATAATGCGAAACTCCTCGATATTCAGAATGCTGAGAATTTTTGATGGATCATAGAAGGCAAAGAGATTGAAAAAAATTATCTATGTATCACCTGTCACCGTGTGTGTCATTGATGTTGTGCTGATCACCAATTTTTAAATTATAAATGTTCATTGATATCGTTGTTGAACTTTTACGTGACTTGATGATTATTGACATCTTGATTGCTAATTTCTGTGTTTTTACGCTGACTGCCCTGTACGTTGATATTATATTTCTTGACCGCTATTCAATTTAGATCTGTACTTGGTATAATTGTTTGATTGCTAATCTGTCAAATGCACATTCCCCTCCAGAATGACCTCAACATAGCGATTCGAATTGTAAAATTTTAATACCCATTGTCAGCGTCAGGAATCTCGGAAATTAATCTGACAGTTTGTTTATATTGAGCCGAGAAGCAAACGTTCTCCCCATTGGAGAACTCGTCATATTTTCAACAAACGACTTACACATTGTAGACTTTACATTAATTATTGAAACTAGTGTTTTTCTATAAACCCAACTCTTTGGCCGTGTATGATACTTTGTTAACACTTCATCTCACTCATTTTACATTATCTTTTTTATAGAATATCTTTTAGCATGTCTGACAGCTGAAATAAATTTACTACATATTTGAACCTTGAAGAAACTTTGAAATTTTGATTTATTTTACTCATATGATATAATTATTAACTAATATTAGATAATTCATATTTTTGGCCTTTACTTTTTGCTTCATAATTTATCATCACAACAAACAGTCTACAGGATAACAAGAAACAAGAATGAATTTGGGAATGGTTAATCTTAAAACGTTGTGTCTAAACAAGGTAGTTGAACATGTGATAAATGGAGTATGATTGATATAAATAAATCACATTATTGGGCTCATGACAAAACTTGACAAAATAACTCATGACAAATATTTGAATTTTTATTCATTTGTTTTCAACAGTTGCCGAGTCTATACGTAACTAAAGAATTAATCAGCATCCTTTCATTTGTTGTTGTATAACTACCATTGTTTGACCTCGATAAAACATTGTTCTTCCTGACATTGATACTATTAAAACTATATTTAATCCGTACATCTAAAATTTTCCTTTTCCCTATTTAACAAAAATATCGTAATATTGCACAAATAAATGTTTACAATTTTATTTTGCTTGCGCATGTTTTATAATACTAAGAAAATACATTTTTACATTCATCCTCAATTTTCACAGCCATAAAATATCTTTAAGAGAAAATTATTTGCTTTTGTTTATCTTTCGTTAATATCATAATCCTTTCGAGATTCATCGTAAAAGTGAAGCCCTTATTTTTGTTTATTATAAAAGGTTGTTAATAAAATGATTTACTGTCTTTAATCATATCCAGTGGTATAAATTTGAATTATAATATTAGACTACTATTAATTTATATATAAAGAAATTAAATAATTCTCCAAAAGTATACAACCCTCATATAATTATCATTATCATAAAAATATCTGCTTTTAGTTTTGAATAAGCATAACTCGTGAATTCAAACTGAACCAAAGTACACTTAAAAAAAATCATTATTAATGTTAAAAATTATCAAAGATTTAGGAAGCTGGTGTGTGATGCTAGTATTTTGAAACTACCTACACAATCTAGTATTTTGAATTCACAACGATGTAACTGAAACTGAGAAAAAGATAAATAATGTCATTATGATGCAGGCCGGAAGCGGGTGCGCCGGCGGCAGGGGAAGATTCAGGTGGAGCGGTGTGCCCGTGGGATGTCCCGGGACCTGAACGATTGGAGCCAACGCCCCGTTCCAGAAACAACTCGGCTATCGACTCTTGCAGCTCTTCTTCAGACATCAGCGTGGCCATCGTAGAGGTCTCCGAAAGACTTCGACGCTCTTGTGGCCTACCTCAGCAGAGTACTCTAGACGAAAGAAGGGTGCCCCCTCCGGTGAGAAGACTGTCCGCCTTCGAGCCCAGACGCGGCCCAGCCCCCGGCGCACCAGGTTTCCGGGATGAATTTCCACATCGCTCCTTCGATTCGTCCAGTGCCGCTTCATCTTTCGCCGGCGACGCTGGCAGCGAAGCCGACACCGCTCCAGACCCCCGAGTGGAACTCTGCAAAAGGAGTCCGGGCCTGCTAAAGTCTCTCTCGGTGTCATCGGCGGCCGCAATGGTGGCGCCTGTCATCAGTGTGAGCTCCGCAGCGGACGACTTTCCGCCAGATTCAGCAGACACAAAACGGAGAATCGGCGCCGGTGGCGGATCCGACACTCCGCCGGCCGAGGGCGAAGGAGGCGCAGATGAAACGACAGAGTCTCCCTCCGCGGGCGGAACGGCTTCCTCCCTGTCTATCTCCCTCGCACCCTCGCCTCTGTCCCCGTCCGCGCCTCCGCAGGCTCCTCCTCCTCTACTGGAGGTGGACGAAGCTGTCGCAGAAATCCGAGAAGAGGACGATCGGTCAGAGCCCCCCCTCAGCTCCATCTCACGACCTACCGTTCTTCCGGAAACAATACAGACTTCTCGAAATGCAAAGCGAGAGAGTGACGATGCATCTTCGTCCGCCTCAAATGCTGTCGTCCCGCAGGTAAAGCTGCTTCTGTTTATTTAACAACACTAACCTATTTATTATTTAGTCAAAAAGCAAAACAATTGCAGAAAATAACCGAAAAACCTAACACACAATGTGACTTTGGTGATTTAGAATATATTGTTTTGTCACTTATTTTCGTCTGATAATTCCTAGACCGAAAGTGAGCCTGACCACTCGGAAAGGGTAGCAGACGCAGCAGGGCGAAGCCCTCTTTCTGCAGTGCAATCACAACCGCTAGCGGTGGCTCCTTTGGCAGAGTCGGAAGACGCTGCAGAAGAAGAAGAGGAAGGGTCAGAAGAAGTAGAGCCCATCGTCGCGGTAGCAGTCGGCGAGACGCTCGCCGACCGACCTCCTCGGCCGTCGCCGGACAAAGATGACAAGGGTAACGATATTTGCCCTTGGGAGGACGAGTAAGTTCAGCTCAAATTATCTTGTGAAAAAAACTTCTGATACAGATTTAATGCTTCTTTATGTTAAAAATTGTTTAACTTTTTCCGTTTCAGAGAAACCTGTAAAATGGATACGCCGTTCGTCAAGACTTATGCAACTCTCGGATATTTATAATTTTTAACATTTCCTAGATTACGTATTATAATATACATATTATGCGTAAATTAATATTGATGCAATATTCAGAGTGTAAAAAATAGGTAGCAGTAAAATTGTAACTCCGTCAAATTGTTGCTTCTCCTATTAAGAGGACGTATAGGATAGATGTAAAATGGTTAACTTTCATCACTTGATATTTAAAATTCACAAATGTTGAAGCGGAGCTAAACCGATCATCAATTCTTTATCTATTCCGCTTTTCAAATGTAATTTTTCACTGACCGAGTCTTGAAAGTGTTTTCATCGTAACATTATCATTATATTTGTTTTAAAATTAGCTATCAATTATGATAAATTAACTGATACAATTATTATTAAAATCAAAGCTCGGCTAAGAGACATTATTAAAAATTGAATGAAGCACAAAATTTTGCAAATTTAAGGTAATTTTACAATCTATCCTAAACACTCATTGGGATAATCTATAATGTAATAAAATAAAATAATGATTCATGTCATTAATTGAGTGAATTCAACTTGGTGTATATTTTAAATACAATGATTGATCCATGTAATTTATGTTTAACCATAAAAATTTATACACCAATGCCTGGAATCATAATTATGATTGTATTAGTCTTCCTTATTAAAAATGTAGTCGTGAAATATGTTCTAATCAATCTAAGAAGAATATCTAAACAATCACAATATCAGGAAGATATGGGAGTATAGGAAATCACTGTATAAATGTAATCAGAACTTCACAAATGTTATCGAAGAAATTAAATAGTTCATGAAATCAGGATGAAACACATGTTCAGATCATAAATGAATTGAGAACTTTATCATTGGCGTGGCTAGCTTTATTTATTATTAAAAAAAATAATTCCTAGTGTTTTTGAAATGTCAGTTTAATTTAAAATAATGAAATTATTTCAGCTATTAAGGAAAACTCTACCCTAATCAATAATTAGTTTTTCGTCATCATATATGGAATATACTAATTCATAGCTCCTTCGATACGACACATTCATGATGCTATGATTACCTACCATAGTTGAAAATAAAATACTTTGGTTTGAACATTAAGAAATTAAAATGCGCACAGGGGTTTGGTATTCGCAACTTCTCGTTCAAGAATATCGATAGTCTGATAGAACCGTGAATCGCGCATCAGTATCGTGCGAGATTAACTATTTGAGTATGTCAGTAAGTTAAGCTGATGGGCCTGTGTATTTAGTGAAGACCTAGGACCTGCCCCCTGCAAGCTCGAGGTTGTGAAATGAGCCCTTCACTTTGGCCCTCGTTTCGGGGGGAAGCGTCCTCTGATATCACTATAGCCTCCCTATAGCACGGGGCCCAGACCTCAATCATACGACTGCCATTATTTTTCCTTACCGTTCGGTGCTGCCCAGGACTTCACTTAGGACATTTAGATATTAGCATCGATCGGAACATCACTGATTTACACATTTTTGAAATCATGTTTTGCAAAAATCAAATATTTTTTAATAAATATTTGCATTATATTTTTTTATTCATACGAATTTTGATTATTTCAAATAATAGTACATCGTAAATTTACTTCAATCACTTCCGGCTTCATTTTTTAAGCAACCCTGAAAGCATTATGCACCGAACGGATTAAATATATTATGAAATAATATATTATTATATATTGTGTCAAATATGTATTACATAGCTTAAACTATTTAACAACTTAAAGGCATTAATCGCCAATATTAACAATATGTGTTTAAGAAAGTTACATTACTAAGATTTTAATCAGAGTCAGTGGGTGTTATATTTAAATAAATTTACGCTTCTTTGTTTGTGCTTGTGATCTGTATTAATCTGTATTAATTATGGTAAAAATAATTTAATGATAGCGTATTATAGAAGTTCAATGAATTTATCATTTGCGGTGGCGTGCGTTGGATTTTGATGGGGAGTGACCGATCGGTTCCGCATTTGAAAATAACTTCATCGTTTCGACCCGATACAAACTACGGATTGCGGCGCTGTCTTCGACGGGATGAATTACATTTACAATATAATGTTTAAATAATGCTAAATTTTAATTAAAGAGAAATCAAGTTTCTTATATTGTTAGCAGTCAAATGATCAGACAGAATAGACGGTTGCGAGAAAAATATTATATTTATATTGTAACATTAAAGAAAAATTATAAAAGTGAACGTAAGAATCACAAATATTTTATATTTACCTTTTTCTTCAAAGAATTATTGAGAATAAAATACAATTTATTATATTTAATGTTACGCACCACTTTGATTAAAATAAATATACCTTCGGAAGAGGGAAAATATATTTAAATAAGTATATTTATGTGCACAATAAAAAGCAAAAAAATAAGTAAAAAAAACACATATATTCATATGTATATATATATCTATGTACATATGTATATATTTATATATTTACATAGATATGTGTATATATATACGTTTCTTTATGTAAATGTGTTGTTATATTGTAATCGTGTTATAGATAAAATTTAAAAGTCGGTGTTCCAGAAAATGTAGGTAACCATTTATAGTAACACTATTGAAAATAAGGTAATTTAAATAAATTAATGAGTAATTATTATTATAACCCTATCGTTTCTTTAAAAATATTGGCAGCGTATAATTGCGGTATCAGAAAATGTCAGGATATAGGTATTCGTCATGTTTAAACGCTAAGAAAAATACTTTCTCTCGTCGATATTGATGACGATATTTCAATGGCCTGTCAAATATATAAAACCACCCAAATTTTTTTGTAAACATTACATTAATTTGCTTAAAAGTTTTTATCTATCACTATTAACTCGGGAATTATTTTTTTTCCTAGTGAAAAAGACACTCGCTCAATTGTTTTTTATAAAGTACAGTTTCTGCGTTGAATTAGGTTAGTTTATTTTTATACATCCTGTATTACAAATGAAGCCATTATATAGCTCCTTTTTTTTAAAACGGCAGTAAACATTGTACATATTATACAACCTAATATGGCCTAAATATAAGGAAATAAGAACTCGAAAATGACATGAATCGTTATATCAATAAAAGTGAATATAAAAATATATATTCCATAGTGAAGCAAAGAAATTTTCATGTATCGATTTGATTTTATAATCATAATTGTATTTTATACTAAAACAGAAATATTATGTCACTATTTTTTGTCAAATTAAAAAGATTTTTTTAAATAAATTCAAACCATTTTAACAACACTTGTTAATGCTTGGTGTTCAATGGTGTAGTGGGTAGAAGAGGACCAGTACTATTCCATAAATCGGCAGACTTTTTAATCATAATTCAAAATGGTATTAGCAGGGTCGTAGCTAAGAGCTGATGAATAAGGCGATCGCTCTATTCGCCGAGCGCTGAAGGAGCATAGGGAGCGCCAAAATGATTTTTCATAAAATACTGAAATTTCAGCGAAAGATCTACTCCTTGCCTTATGCCTTAAAGTGCCTCACTATGGCCCTGAGCATTATTAATTTTTTAAGCATGCTGGCTACAGACTGCCAAACCTTTTTTTTTTAACCTCATTAACCGACATAAATTTAGAAGCAGAGGGATGGGAACACAATGCACTGTTATACTTTCAACCTTACATATTTGTTAAATTTAAATAAAATATTTGACTGAATTCAGGCAAATAAAATAAATATTTCAGCCTTATCAAACTATAATTATAATTAATTTTCTTTTTATTTTTATAATAATATTTGGGCAGTTATTTTGTAAAATACAAAATAATTTTAACTCATAATTTAATTTAGTTATGATGAATTATGTAAACGGCCATCTTATGAACATACAATAACAAATGTTATGAATTACATTTACTTAATAATAATAATGTACGATTATTTGGACAAATGGCTACATAATTATATTATCATTTGATACTTGCTGCTTAAGTAATAGTACCTGAATGTAAAATAACATATGACTTATGTTTATAAATTTATTAAACACCAACATATAAATGACAATTTTACTCATTTGTTTATTAATTTTTATTGACAAAATTATTGCAGTTTGACATATCTTTATTGACTTAATAAAAAAGTTTCCTTCGAATAATGTTTTGATAAATCTTCATTAACACTGCACCATTTGGCTATGTAATTATTTGCTATGCAAATAATACTGTATTTTTATCATAATATTAGGCATTTAATAATGGTGACAAAAACCAAATGTTTGTTTATGATCTTTGTTAGAATATACATCAGTTTTGTCAGCTGCTTTAACAGAAAAGTTGTTATGAAATTATTATACATTAAAATATTAAATCATCAACGGGAATGAATTTCATATTCAAATATTAAGCTAAATATCAAAATGATTCTAATAAACATAAATAAAAGAATAGATAATTTAGATGATAGAAATAATATTATTCCAATCGTGTACAAATAACAATATTTTAATGTATAATATTTTGAACTTAAGAATGGTGAGCTGCACAAATTAGTAACGACTAAGTGACAGAATTTGATATGGCTCTGAATCAAGTATCGTATAATTTGCTAAAATATCAGTGAAATATGTGTAAGTTGATAAAATATGGTATTAGTTTTAATACCATGTTCAAATTTGCATAGTGATTATATCTGCTAAAAATCAAATGTAAATATAAAAAAAAACTTACAAATAGAGTTAAATATTATAACGTGTTGCATTTTCACCGTAGTTAAAAAATATGTGCGATTAGTTAGACAAATAATATAATAAATAATCTAAAGATTGAATGAAATCTTGAAATAAAGATGGGTGGTCTTGTAATGTGACTATTGCAGAATTGTTAAGTTTTATTCAATATCCATTAACACTATTTCATAAATAGTTACTATTTTGTAATTTAAAGCTGTTTGTGGTTTATGTGCAGCTTCATACGTCTACATTTTTGTAATTATTCAACTCAAATATTCTGATTCCCTTTTTGACTTTTACCTACTACGTAATGATAATTTCAAATAGCAACATGTAAACTGACATCTGTGCGAATTCAAGGCCATCTGGAAAGGTACTTTTTTGATATTTCATAGTTTCATTAAATGGTTCTTCCTAAGGTTGTTATTTGTAGTCTCGCTTTTACAATAAAAATGCATTGTGGCTTATTATAACAAAACGTAATTATGTGAAAATTGTATTCATTATTATGGCCACTAAAATGACATGTATAAAATAACAGCGGTTAATTATAATTATCTTCATTTTCGATAATATGCTTAGTTTTAGCATTTAGAAAGCATACTTTTATATATTTATATTCTTTTTTTATGTCAATATTTCATTATTATTTGTATAATGCTAGAATAATCCTGTGACGTTGCCGGCGATGATATCATGCATCATTTTCAAAATAATTGTCAAACTCCGCATTAATCTCATGTAGAATTCTCTTCTAGTAGTCGTCTTTCGATTACTTAATTTTGTGGTAATAATAGTGGATCCTATATTCATACTTAATATTGAGTATATTGCTAGAATATAATATCGTTGACATGTTAATTGTCGTAAAAATAATATGTGAGATTAGACAAATAATTGGCCTAAAGCCTTTGAGAGTAGTCCTGTGAGGACATACTTAGAGGGTCTGCAATATGTATTACGAGTATTTATTATTATCAGTTCTGATATTGATCACTAGTATTGTATTAGTCAAATATTTTTCAACAAGTACGGTCGCACTCGTCTGATAAAAAACCACAATAAATATGACGAACCCGAGTGCACAAAGCCGATTTGGATATCATGATTTAATACTTTAAGTAAAATTTTCTTGCTGTTTTATATAAATATGAAAATCTACAGTGAAAAGTACAATTGATTGTTTTAAATTGATCCCAAATTTAGACTTCATTGGTAAACAAAGCATTTGGATTGGAATAGTACCAGTGCATCAATATAGGTTTTATCCCCATCAAATTATGGATTTTTACGTTACCGGAAACTTTTAATTGATAAATATTTGCTAATCGTCTTTGTAAGTGTCATAATATTATAATGTAACATCATTACGTATTCTCGAAAATATTGTTAATAAAATAGTGTTTATTCAAGTTAACAATGATAGTAATTAGATAAATGATTATAAAATAATTCATTGTTTTCTTTATAAGGTGCATTTTTATTATGAATATCCAACCAAAAACATCCCATATCCTTACACCATAGACTAGTCTCCTCCTAATACTTGGAAGCAATACAGAACTGTCGCTTGCTGTTCAGAAAGAAAAAAATCTAATCATGCTTGATTGCGCCCCAGTGTAAAGAAATATTGTCTGTGGTTACGGGCTAAACATCGCTAGCCCTTGAGTGGTGTTGCCAGAGTGACGTGACGTTGCCTGTTCCCTGTGAAGTATTTATAGGGTTATTGTTTTTTTTATGCCGGCTCAGTTTAAAATTGTAATACAAAACACAATCGAGAATATGATTGTAGGTATACGTAACATTGTCTTATATTGACAGAGGAAAATTAAAACAAAGATATTATATTCATTTGGGAAAGCTTAGTTATGCTTATAAATGTATTTATTTTGTTCAGCGGCCGAATTGCTGTTCATTTTTATTCAGCCATCTAAAGTTTTGGGTGAAAAATGCAGGTCGGGCTTAGCCCACCTAGCCCAGTACCTAGAACCGCCACTGATAGTTATAATGATGGCGTAAAGCAGAAATAGCTATCAACTATTACTACACATTGATTTTTTTAACCTTATTATAATGGAGTTCTACCAAGTAAATAACTAATTCAATCGTATACTTTAAATGCAGGTGTATCATGCAGTACCATAATAAGAATCAAATGTGAGGCAAAAGCGACCAGTCTTACGCCGATTGTTAAACTTCTACGCCAGGAAAAAAAAGGATAAGACAGAAAAAAATCGTGCGAGATGGTTTCGACATGTGTGCGACATGGGAAAAAATTCAAGAGTTCTATTGTGTTAGAAAAGAATTACCAACGGTAAGAAAACTTTTGGCTTCCTTAAAAGAAGATATTGATTACAAAGGAGAACGGGAGACATTAAGAAAACATCTTCATGAGGTCGGATGTCGAGCAAAAAGAAGCGTCCTCATTGAGAGGTATGACATTTCAGCGTGGCGAGCAATATAGTAAGCAAGTTTTGCGAAACAGTCGGCAATTAGGTGATGAAATGCGTCCAGTTGTTTATGTAGACGAAACATACATCCATCCAACATATTCTGTTTCAAAATGCTGGCAAAGAGAGAATATTCGTGGCGTTTTGGATTCTGAGTCTGTTGGTCAAAGATGGATAATTGTGCATTCGGGGGGAGAAATGGGTTTTATTAAAGATGCTCTTTTGATTTTTAAGGCCAAATCATCAACAGGAGACTACCATGACTCAATGAACACTGAAAATTTTCAAAAGTGGGTGACTGAAAAATTATTACCAAATTTACCAAATAGCTCTATAGTTGTGATGGAAAACGCTTCATACCTCTCTATACAAAAAAACAAAGCTCCTATGATGAGCAATCGCATCGCGGAAATGAAAAGTTGGCTTATGGAAATGCGAAAGAGCTAACTGTATGAACTTATTTTAACTCACAAAGGTCCGAAAAAATTCGTGATTGACGAATTGCTAGCGGAACATGGTCAGATGGCATTAAGACTTCCGCCTTATCACTGTGACCTCAATCCAATTAAGTTGATATGGGCAACAGTGAAACGAAGAGTTGCTGTGAAAAATGTGGAACAGCTATCCAGCAAAATTTTAGATCTCACAAAAGCTGCTTTTTCCATTATAACCACGCAAGAGTGGAAAAATGTTTGTCAACACGTGGTTAAGGTAGAAAACAAATACTACGATAGAGATGCCATTATTGATAAAGAAATGGATAGCTTAGTTTTTATTAATGGCCCGGACAGTGACACAGATGACAGTTTATCTGGAATTGAGCCATTAGAGTAGTTTCTTAGTATTTAATAAATAAAGTATTTGCTTTGCAAAATTATGTTTCCATTTAAATAATATATAAAATTTACTACATAATGAATAAATTATAAATTTATATTAGATTATATATTTTTTTTACTATATTATAGATTAGATCAGTGTTTCTCAACCTTTTTAAGAGCGTGGCCCCTTTTGAGTGTTTTATTTTTTCTGTGGCCCCTATACCTTTTTAATTTTTTTTAGCACACCGAGGAATTTGAAATATAATAATAAAAATTATATATGAAAGTTTATAAATAAATAAACAATTTTGGTTGGGTATGGAAACATTACTGATGCGATGGTTGCGCCCTCGCGGGCAATCAAGTTAAATTGGTACATCCGGTACATCTCTAACATTTAACTCTCTAATGGACACATCTATTCCAAAAATTGATTCATCCCACATGGAGTTGTTCTTTTGAGGCGTAGGCGTCTTTGTTTTGTCGAGTTGTGTTGGTGGTAATAACTCTTTTGACGAGGGTTTTGATTTTGAATCACTCTTCTTTTTCGGGGCCTGTTTCATTCCCAATTTTGTGGGGTCGAAGTTCTCTGGCTTTCCGCGATAGCGCGGTGCTATCTTCTTCATTTCTTCATGCGTTAAAATCTTGCGTTTATCTTCCATAATGATGTTTTTCTATAGTCACTCTTTAGCGTTCAGCGTAGTACCCTACACATATTTGACATTCGTGTGTCAAAATAGAGCAATAGACCAGTAAACTATTAGGGCTTGCCATAAACTAGTAGACTTGCATTATTGGTAAATCGACAAAAATCTACCATCGACAATCAGCGGTTATTCAGATACAGATATAACGAAAAATTATTGCAGAGATGCATCAAAAACACTTTATTATTGTTAAATGTTTCACTTTGTATTAGTTTCACAAGTTTATACGAACAATATTATATAATTCACTTTGATTAAAAATCAGAATACAGAATCAAACTACTGGACCCTTAGGTTAGTTCTTTTTATATTTCAAGTTAGTTTTGATTTATATACATCGAAAGCTTATTGACAGTACCAATCATTGTTGATGTTTGTAAATGATAGCTTTTTATTTTAATAAGAAATGAGTATTGGTATTTAATTATTATTGATGGACATTTGTTTATGATAAAACTAATTAAATATTTTTTATCTATCTTCTTATCTTAATAAATCTTTATCAATCATTGGCGGATGTGTGTTTATGATAATAGCTAAGATGTGTATTGCATCTTTACATAATATTCGAGAATCAATAGTGCAAGTTTCTCAATATTTAACAGTGAATGGTGGGGCGTATCATAGCAGTCTTAAGTTCCAAGCAGTGCTGTAGAAAAGCAGCAAATTCTGAGCTGGCCGTTGAATCCCAGCCTTTACTAACAAATTGTATGGCGGTTATACGTACATCAACTCTAAATTCCAATTTGTGAGCTTATTTTTCGTTAAATGTAACATGTATGTTTGAAAGATTTCTCGTATGGATATTCTGTGATTCGTTGGTGTTATTAATTTACAATTTACGATACATCGGAAGGGCCATATATGCAAATTAAGTAAGGATTGTAAGAAATATAGCGAATGGCAAGATATGCGATGTATGGTAAAAACCAATAAAATTTAACTTTCCACTATTAAGTATCACAATTATATAGAATATAAATTATAAATTATATAAACAACGGTAACAAGCGGAATTCATATAATATTATATAAGATTTTGACGCCTATTGTGATATTATGAAATACATGCTGCGTCTTTTATCATATAATGATGGCAATATACCAAGTAAATGACGATTTAATCAATAACAATATAAAAAAAATAATGAAGTGAATTGTGCTATCCTGGTTTGACATTTTGATTTTTCATTACTTATATGACTTGAGAAATTTTATGGAAAGATTGAGTGACGAACCAGTGTGCACAAATAAATTTCGAGATTAATATTAATTGATTAAAATCCCAATAATGACGTTAGTTTTTTTAATGAACTATCCAACCTCATATTCTGTATTGAAATATTGTAAAAAAAATAATTTAAATAAAATGATTTGGCATCTTTGTTTGCTTTTGTTCTCAGAGATTTTTATTAAAAAACCTTAGAAAATGTGATTTTTTCTTATTTAAAAAATGATTTAATTGAAAAGATATATAATTACAATATATATATGTATTTGCTTCAAAATAATAGTAATAAATGGTTTCATAATGACGTGATATTACTTTGAAAATTATGACGCCGGCCCGCTCATCTGAAAAAAGTACCTGTTTTCTACTCAATAGCATGGCTTTGGGCGTATACATAACAGGTGTATAAGTATGTATTTCTTCTGTGATTGATCAAAAGACGCATGGGTCGCTTTTTTGCTCTTGAAAAAAAGGGTGACCATAATATAATGTCAGAAGTAACAAAATTAGGATGAGGTAAAGCACTGTGCGGTTAGACTAAAGAAGTGGTTATAAATGTGTATAACTACATAAAAAATTGACTAGGTAAATATTTATTGATTGATTCATTTTTTAATGTTTCTAGATAGTACCTACTTATTGTGATCGAAATTTCTGTATACAGTGCATTTTTTTACATTACATAATATACTTATAGAATCCACATTCATTGTCGACGAAGTCGAAGACACATACTGGAAAGGGAAATAAATACTTAGTCTGTACCCACTCTAGCAAGAACTTTAGACAGGAAACTAGGTATCCGCTTCGCGGATCCCACACATAGTTTTAATACAGAGTAGAGGTAGGAAAAAAAGATATTCTTAAGTTATGAGCAAAACCGCCTCCATAAATGGAGAGTTTTAGTTTTTGAATATTGAACATTCGTAAATTATGGTATGCTACAATCCTCAATATTTTTATTAAAAATTTGTGCAATAAATCGACATAATACATTAAAAAAACTATGGATAATTTAATTATTAAAAAATATATATTACATCATAGTCACCCTAGAGCCCTACGGCGAAGTTATGTTGAACTAGCTCTAACTCGCGTCAATGTTGCTACGCCCTCATCCTTGATAACTAAACATTCAGTGGCGGTTCTCGGTACTGGGCTAGGTGGGCTAAGCCCGACCTGCATTTTTCAACCAAAACTTTAGATGGCTGAATAAAGATGAACAGCAATTCGGCCGCTGAACAAAATTAATACATTTATAAGCATAACTAACCTTTCCCAAATGAATATAATATCTTTGTTTTAATTTTCCTCTGTCAATATAAGACAATGTTACGTCTACCTACAATCATATTCTCGGTTGTGTTTTGTATTACAATTTTAAACTGAGCCGGCATAAAAAAAAAAACAATAACCCTATAAATACTTCACAGGGAACAGGCAACGTCACGTCAGTCTGGCAACACCACTCAGGGACTAGAGATGTTTAGCCCGTAACCACAGACAATATTTCTTTACACTGGGGCGCAATTAAGCACGATTAGATTTTTTTGTATTTTTATGTACGGAAACGTCATCAAACATGAACGATTGTGTTTCAATCTCTCAAGCTTCTGTTGATCGCTGGGAGCTAAACTGAATCTGCCCATTACGCATACTTATGCATTGAAACACAAAACCAATATCGTTGTTTTGTATGAAAATGACAGGTATTGACTTTCAGTGTGACAGTTCCGTATTGCTTTTAGTAGGTACTTGTTATTTCACTTTGAAAGAGACGAATTTAAGGGTTCCGTATTCTATTATTTCTTAGTTACATTAGCATTGATTTTATTATATAATAATTTATGCATTGCAGTAGTGTCGTAGTATTTGTTAATTTGCTTGTAGATTAATGTATAAGGTGAAGTGGAAATATGCTTTTCTTTAGCCCACCCAAGATTTTAGGTCAGGAACCGCCACTGCTAAACAACCCTCCTATTACTGCTTATGCTAACTTACTCTAGTACAAAGATACCAGCCACCTCCTACCCTCGTGACTAAGGGTATCGACCGCTGCCTGGCCCCGAGGCTTCTGACTATAATATCCTCGTAGCCCGGTCTACAACGTGACGGAGCGACAGCTCTCTAGCTTGTACTAAAATTGGGCACCTGGACTTAACCAGTGCCGTGACTACCCTCGAAGGTAGCCTCCCTTTCCCGCGGAATCAGCCCGCCACTTGGGCTCCACCATGTGCTAACAGATCGACCATCGCTTGGCATTCTTTGCTACCATCCGCAGGGCCGGCGCTACCATACAGGCGAAATAGGCAATCGCCTAGGGCGCAAATCATTAAGGGGCGCATAAATTGAGTAGTCAAATTATTTTTATATTCTAATAACAAATAATAGTTTATGCTTGTTCGTTATTATTATGTATCGTATTCTATATACTTCGAAAAAGGTAAGTTGAGCGACTGACTAACAAACAATTCTCGTAAAAAACTTCTTTTGAGATACTTCCATTAGGAGGCCATATGATTCACGTTGAGAGCGGACATGCATGTAAAAAAAATATTCCACAGTTTGTTAAAAAGGGGGCGCGCCAATAATCGTTGTCTAGGGCGCCAAATAACGTCGCGCCGGTACTGACCATCCGTTGCAGCCGCTATTCATTTACATAACATACTTGATCGTACCCGCCAATGACCAGTACACGAGGTCTACGCCTTTCCTCCTTATAATTCTTACTATACTATAAGGGTAGACGTAAAGCGTCCGTCTATCATTTACACGTAGCTATAGTTACGGTCGATCGAGTTATTCTGCTATCACATACTGCTGAGAGCCGCGACTAATCTCAATTGGATAAAATAATAACGAAAGAATTTTAAAAAATATTGTTGTTCGATCGCTTAGATCTGTACATTGAGCGTTAATTCGGGATTGCTTACTTATTAATTAAGTGACGCGCTGCTTGTAGATCAACATTAATTCTTAGTCCATTTATTATTGAGAATATGAAAGATTGAAAATAATTAATAGCGTTATTATTGATTCAGTGGCGCGTTGCCCGTACGATGAACATTGCTTCATAGCCAGATAATTAGAGAGAATATCCGATGATAAATTTTTAACATGAGCTTAATACAGAGTTTTATATAAAAAAAAAGAAATAATCCATAGTCAGACCGCTTAAGAAACATGACGAGTTTAAAACGTCCAAGAGTAATTCGTCATTACATAATTATTAATTAGATGACGCGTTGCTTGTGGATAAACATTAATTCGTTGTCCGTTCATTATTGAGAATATGAATGATTGAAAATAATTAACGGCGTAATTACGAATCCAGTGGCGCGTTGTCCTTAAGTTGAACATTACCTCATAGTCAGATAATTAGAAAATATCCGATAATAAATTTTTAACTCGAGTTAATGCCGAAGTGTATTATTTAAAGGGAATTTATAATCCATAGTTTGACTGTTTAAGAAACATGACGTGTTAGTACGTCCAAAAGTAATTCTGGATTACATTATGATTAATTAAGTGAAATGCGGTATGTAGATAAATATTTATTCGTAGTCCGTTAATTATTGAGAATATGAAAGATTGAAATTAATAAAAGTAATTATTGATCCGGTGAAGCGTTGTCCGTAAGATGAGCATTACCTCATAATCCAGATAATTAGAGAGAACATCCGATAATAAACTTTCCACTTGGCCTAGTTGTATTATTTAAAAGAAATTTATAATCCATAGTTAGACTGTTTAAGAAACATGACGTGTTAATACGTCCAAAAGAAATTCAGAATTACATTAAGTGAGGCTTGAAGATTTGCTTTGTTTGATACGTCGAAATATATTTGTAATTGCTTAGCCTTTATTTTTGTTACTCGTTGGTTGTGACGTAAAAGTTTTATTCCTGTCTACCTTTTATTTCTATACGGATTTCTTATGTTTGATACATCGCAAGCTAATATTTAATTTGTATAGTTTTTATTTTTTTGTTACTCACGTTTCGTGACGCAACCGTTAAATTTTCAGGCAAGTGCTAATAGAAAACTTGCAACAATAATTATTTATTTATTTTACTCTGGTTTATATGCAAAGTCGCTACGGGAAAGAAATTTAGTTATAAATCAAAATCGCTTAAGAAATATAATGAGCTATTTTGGTTGTTACGTGACTTGGTTATTTCAGTGACATTTTATTCGTAACGTAATGTTTTGTTTGATGTCTAATCTTTTACCGATTTCTTATTCAAGAGCCGTTAGGAAGAAACTACTGTAATTCTTTATTTTTATTATTCCATCGACACGTATATGGAATTATTAATTATCACTTTCGAGCCTCTCGTTTCCGGTGGCCGCGAAACACGATTTTTAATCTTACCGAGCTTAAGAGAATATAGGTCCTTCGCTCCTGAAAACAGAGTAAATCGATCGTTTGCCGTCGACTAAATCTCGTGAACCGTTCACTCAAAAGAAAATTTTTTCAATAATTACATTTTCCAAACGCTTTTTTAAATTATTGCATATTTTTTTTTCATGAAAAGAGTCATATTTTGAAGAATACACCGCAAAAAGTTTACCCGGAATTTTTCAACTGCTTTACGTCCTGATCATTTTTAGAGTTTATTGTAAGATACCGAAGTTAAATGTCTTATAAAGAATTGCAGATAAAGATTTGTTTAAGAAAGTGAATTGAGCATAATTTTCAATTTATGTAATATAATGACTTTACATCCATTTGAAATGGAGGATGAAAAGGAGAAATGTCTCCTACTTTTTCTGACTGATTTTTAAAGCATAATTGGATCATAAATACTTCTTTAAAAAATTGGAATAGTAAAAAAAAAATATTGTTTACATTTAAAAAAAAAATAATAATAAAAAAATTGTCATACCAACAAATAATAACTATTTTTCGGAGATGTGTTTTTCTTGCCGTAAATTTTGCAGTCTGCGTGAGAGCTTCATATTGAGTGGACGTGCTGGATGTTTTTCTGAATTAACTTAAACCACTAGTCATACAAATGAATCGAAGAAATGCATTTTTTATTTTGCCATAAAAAAGTTGTTGCGCAAAAAAGCGGTAAGGGTTAGGGTTGCCCAAAGCGCTGACAAATAATATTTTTATTTATATTACAATATTGTCATTTCCAATAACGATTACTTTAAAGACCCGTATTACTTTAGGTTAATGGATAAGCATTTTGAAATAATTATTTGGCAATGCTTTTAAAAAGAAGTTCTATTCAATATAATAGTAACAGTAGTTGAATAAAAGGATTTTTCACATTAGTAGTTAGTAGCAAAGACGACTCCGACTCCGACTCTAGCTTTAAAATAATTGACGACTCCGACTTCAGCTGAAAAATAGTTAACGACCCAGACTCCGAGGAAATTTTTCTTATATATATGTGTAACATCAGATCATCTTTAGTCAGCCAAGCATGAAATGTTAACACTTTTGACTATTTTGTTTAAATACACATCATTAAATATATTTTTCAAAAAAAAATCGAGCCGCTCATTTTCACGACTTCGACTCCAGCCAAAATACCGCGACTCCGACTCCACAGCACTGGTTTTTTTAATTGAATACATTTTTCTACCGTCAAACGTGTTTTTTTAAACTTATAATTGAACAAAACAGAATGCTAGAAAATTGATATATGAAAAATATATAAACATATGTATGGATACATAATAAACTTGTAAAATATATTAATTCATACATTTAAGTCATTGTTTTGTACCACCCAACAAAGTTAGTCCGATGCAGCCGATATAACTTAACGACTTTAATTTATCTATTATATCAAATGATTGAAAACCATACTTTTTGATAACTTACCAAATTATGTAACAATATTATACCTACAATACAATAATATTCACATCAATCACACGGTTTGAATTGAATTGAATTGAATTGAATCACATTACTTTTAATATTATTAGTATTATGTTTTCTTGGCACAATCCTGAATTTTGAACTTATATATTGGCGAAAGAGCGAAAGTTCTCAAACATTATAAAAAAAATACGAATATATTTATGCATTCGATATAAATTATTTGAATAACTTCTTTTGATCAGATATAATATTCATTTAGTTTCTTCCTTATTGAGTTAGGCTATATATAAACTTGAAGTAAAAATAAGCAAATAATAAAATTTGCTAATGGCTTGAAAGAATTATTAACATGGATTATGAATATTTTCGATAGTTTCGGTAGTCACTTAAGAAAAAATCATTTTATAACAAATAAACTTTGTTATTCCACTGATCGTTTACAAATTGTAACACGTATTTGGCTTTTTCGAGAAGCGTCTTCAGACCAACTATTAATCGTCAAGCTATTAGTTTATGATGTTTACCTTTATTCTAAGCAATCAGTGGAATAATTAAGTTTTCTGATAAAAAAATATTCCAATCCTTTTTTTACGCGATTTATTTTTGCGCGATTTTGAGTTTCCGCGATTTTTTTGGACGGCACCGTTAGGTTTTTTATACATTTTTGGTACTTTTTTACACGAATTTGGAACCAATTTATCAAATTATATGAAAATATTTTTTTTTTACACGCCACTATCTGGAACCAACGGATCATCCTGAGATTTTGGATCCTAGATTCACAAGGTCAATAGAAATATGGAATCCGCAGTACATTTTAGACGCTATTAATAAAAAACGTAAAGAAGTCACTGTGCGAAATGTTCAATAGATTTGATAAAAACGATTACTTAACTTACAATAATTTAAAAATATCGAAGTTTTTTGTCTAACACGAAATATAAGACAAAGTTAAGATAATTTTTGAAATAAATACATAGTCAAAACTATAGCGCGAACCAAAAATAACTATCAATTGCAACTTATAATTCTTTTACTCAATACTTTTCTATTTTAATCTAATTATGTTAATATTTTGTTATGTTTTAATCTTTTTTATGCAACAAAATTATTTTTCAAAACTGTATTCATCTATATCATAACAAATCATATCATAACAAATCATATCATAACAAATAGGTTATACAAAATTAAAAATTAAAATTAATTCTTTCAATATATTAGAGAAAGTTTGAGAATTTTGTATTGTATGGTTTGTTTTGCTTCTCGTGTAATTTACATTTGGCAAAAACCGTTAATTTGTGAAATACGATAGCTTACCGTTGCTACCATGTACCAATACCTCATTACTGTCTAAATACCCATTCGTGTGTTAGGTGGTATTGTTATTTTGTAATGAAATATAAAAATGTTTTGCTTGTTTGATACTGTAAAAATACGTATTGTGGTGGTTACTTATTTAAGTCCGTGCAATATTTATGCTGTAGGTCAAATTGAAGTTTTGCATTCTTACTGAGTCGCCTTAATGGCTTGTACTGTCTTTCTACGACAGGGTAGACAGTGCAATTGAAGTTAACACAGAATAATCTCGAATCGACCGTAACACTGATTCTAAGACATTGGGTCATCTAGAGAGGTTCCTCTAGGTACAATGACCGACATAAAAAAAAAATTGTTACATGCAATACATTAATTAACACTTCAAACAAAAATAAATAAAAAAAAATACGATAAATTAGTGAGTGAGAACGCTTCCTTCGGATCCTCTCCGTTGACTCGCATACCAATAAGCTTGCATTTACGATGTTATTACTTGACTCGAACTTTATTCTCAGATGGAGAATTTACCACATGATTTAAAGCCAGAAGCTGAGTGTCAAAATACTCAGTCCGGCCCAAGATTTGAACACTCGCGACAAACGCGTGAATTTAAATATTAACGAATTATATACTCAAACCTTTAAGACGAACTCTGCTTTCTGGAATTACTGTTGAGTTGATATTTGCGATACGGCTTTTGTTACTTCGGCAAGCGGATTATTAATTTTGTCAGGAACCAAGCTGGCAGCAAATTAATTTCTGCAATATCAGGAACGGCAACGGCAATCAGCACACAGGAATACAGCCAACGAAATAAATGCGAGTCCAACGGAGAATTACCGACAGAAAACGTCCCACAAATGTACTCGTTTATTAGACGGTTAATAAAAATAAAGTGTCCCGATTCCCGAATTGTCTGGTCTTATATTTTGTTTTCGCACATTCCATTCAACCATTTCTTATTGGTTGTTGCGAAAATTATTGTTTGAATTCAATTCGAAAGCAGTAAAGGACGGTGATATGCGAGTAAGCGAGCGCGATATGATGCAGTCATTGACTTCAGTTGTTTTCATTAAATTAGTTTTAAATATCGGTTGAAAGATGTGCTGCCCTACTTATTGTTTTCTTGCGGGTAAAGTAAGAATGCTTCTGATTGGCTCCCTGTGAACGAAGTGTCGCCGCAGTCACTGACCGCTGGTATTGTTACAACAAAATTTTGTTCAACCCACCGGTGGTGAAATCTGTCTATGAAATGCGTGCCAGTGATATTTGTATGATAATTGTCAGGAAAACGGAAGCGATATTAAACGGGCCAATGTCAGTATATCAATAACTGAAAGCATTAAAGTAAATTATTTTCAATTGCAACAAAGAACCAACCATCAAAATGTTGAAATATGAGTTCATGATTTAATAAGGTTCCCATAAGAGTCAATTCGCCAGGAAAAAAATCATTGATCCATGTGTTTTTTTTTTAAATTTTGCAACAAAGAACTAAACAACAGATAAATCAAAAGGTAAGTAATCAACAGTGGCAGATCGAAGCCTAAAATTTTGAACGGGCTTAAAAAATAGCATTGTATTCAATTTACAAAATTGTGAAAGTTTCACAAGTACACAATTTCTGCAGGCTTTTGAAATTAGCGGCATTCGAAAGTTTTTTCTTAGAATAAAAATTTATAACATGTCATATTTTTAGCAAATAATTCCATTTTAAAACCATTAACAATTGTTAAGCGAATTATATAAAATCAGCTTCAAATTTGCAAAAACAAATATCGTATTGCCTTTTGCACTCTATTATTATAAATACTTCACACTAAACGGCTAATGAATTAAAACTATTTAATTTAAATTTGAAATGCAATCCATAAAGAGAAAGAAACCACAGCAAATTTCAGATAATTTTGTGTATTTGTGCATTTGTATTTTTTTATGTTGTTTTCGTGAATGAAGGGGCTATTTATTGTAGCCTACCCAGCGTATTTTAACACAGTATGGTTTTGGTTCTTCTTTTGTGTAAAGCAAAAAAAGAGAATTTAGTTGAGATATTGCTCCGATTACAATAAAATTTGCCTAGAGAAAGAAAATTGGTCTAATAATGATAGAAGAGAATCAAAGCAAAGATATTTTACGCATTTATGGTGGGTTAATTCTTAGCCCTCTATAATGAAAGCCATGCTATAGAGTTGAAACAGATACGTTTTTCAGATAAGCGGTCCGGATTCATAATGTTCAAAGTAATATCACATCATTATGTTATTTATTTCTGTTTTTTAGCAGAAAATACATATATATATTGTAAGTATATATCTTTTCAATTAAATCTTTTTCAAAATAAGAAAAAATCACATTTTCTAAGGTTTTTAAATAAAAATCTCGGAGAACCAAAGTAAACAAAGAAAGCAAATCATTTTATTTAAAATATTTTTTTTTGCAATATTTCAATACAGAATATGAGGTTGGATAGTTCATTAAAAAAACCAACATTATTATTGGAATTTTAATGAATTAATAGTAATCTCAAAATGTATTTGTACACACTGGTCTGTTACGCAATCTTTCCATATGATTTCTCAAGTCATATCAGTAATAAAAAATCAGTAAGTCAAACTAGGGTAGCACAATTCACTTCATTATTTTTTTTTATATTCTTATTGATTAAACCATCATTTATTTGGTATATTACCATTATCATATGATAAAATACGCAGCATTTATTTCATAATATCACAATAGGCGTCAAAATCTTATATAATGTAATATGAATTCCACTTGTTACTGTTGCTTATGTAATTTTTAATTAATATTCTATGTAAGTAACTTTGATACTTAATAGTGGGAAGTTAAATTTTATTTGTTTTTACCACACATCGCATTTCTTGCCATTCGCTATATTTCTTACAATCATTACTTAATTTGCATATATGGCCCTTCCAATGTATCGTAAATTGTAAATTTATAACACCAACGAATCACAGAATATCCATACAAGAAATCTTTCAAACATACATGTTTACATTTAATGAAAAATAATCTCATAAATTGGAATTTAGAGTTGATCTACGTATAACCGCCATAAAATTTGTCAGTAAAGGCATGGATTCAACGGACCGCTCATAATTTTCTGATTTTCTGCTTGGACTTAAGACTGCTATGGTTAATTACATTGTATGTAAACAATGGACTTTTTTCATGCAGCGTCCGAATTGTCGTTTATTTTTTACACATTTTGGCTGAAAATTTCATAGTGGGCCTAGCCCACCTTGCCCAATACGTAAAACCGCCACTGGTAGTATATAATATAATGAAATAATATTTTTTTAGAAATCAAAAAGTACACCTAAACCAATAGAGTCTAAAAGAATACTTTTAAATGGAAACCAAGTAAATTTAAGTAAAATATTTATACACATTAGGATTAGAAGGATAGGTTCCAGAATATTCAAACATAAATAAAATGAGTCCGATGGAAAAAAAGAAAATATGTTCAGAAAAAACATGTAAAAGTTATGAAACAAAATAGATTGGTAAAAAATTTAAACGACTAGGTACTTATTATTTTTACACATTTGACGTTTAAAAATATAAAAATTATTCATCATTTTCTCCACTTTCTTCTTTTCCATTAACTTGGTATAAAGTTTCAGAAAATTCGTTTCTCTAGTTTGGCAACAGTGAATTTGAATTCCACATGACATTTGACGTTCCATAAATATTGCCTTTTGAGTCAAATATGAAAAATAGCTCTCAGCATAGTAGAATATCTTTGAGTTAACTCATAGACTAATATATTTTTGTACACTGTTCTTATTAGAACATAACTTTGAAATTATTATAAGCTTACAAATAATCATGACAACAATAGTGAAAAAATTCATGTGCTGCTTGAATTTGAAATCCGTATCTTTTGATGTAAGTTCACTGAAATGATCAAACTTAACGTAATGTAATTCGCAGTAATACATTAATTGTATTACCATGGGCTTAAATTATTTTTATATTTTAACCAAAAAATCTTCATATTTTATTAATTAGATCAGGGGTTCAGAAAGTGTGACTCGCGAGATTAGTTTTTAATCTAGATATTATTTATCTTCATACTGAATATTAAAAATTACTTTTAAAATAAAACATGGTCTAACAAGAATGAATGGCCTGACATGCCGATAGTTATTAAACATGCTCATCAAATGGCTACTTCATTTGAAAGTATATATTTATTTTTGTGAACAAAAAAATTTACAATGAGCTTAATAAATCATTCTTAACCCTTTCTTAACTAAGATGTATAAATAGTACCTTCCGATGTATAAAAAAACCTTCTAATTATTTACATTTCTTTGTATATATAATAAATACTCAGCCTAAAATTCAGGTATTCCTCCCTTATACATCTACGCATTGAGTAATGCAGTAATAGAAATATTGTAGTAGTGTTATATAATTGTCATGATTCACTTCCGTTTGCCTGATGTGTAAAGGATACACAGCTCAGGAGCGCGTGCTTTTTTTGCATAGTAAGGAAAGGGTTAAGGTCAAAAATAGCAGCTGACCCTATTGAATCTATTTTGCGTATTCACACCACTAAATTTATACCTAGATTGCAGGATTTAGTTTCAAACAAACAATTGCATAAATCCCATGATAATATGCATTTAAAAAAAAGAAAGGATGTCCCACTAAATATTTTTACTTTAATAATTGACCCAATGACAATTTTTTTTTTAACCCCTGAATTAGATAATTTCTAAACCTTTTTGTTTCTAAACTCTCAATGTTTGTTTCAGTGCATTAAAAACCTATCATGGGATGAGCAAGCAAAGTTTATTGAAATGACTGTAAAACATCCGCTTATTGTAAACAGTCCTATAAAGTATGGTTATCAAGTTGCTTTTCTGAAGAAAATTATTGATGTGTGGGAAACTGAATCTGATGAAGTCCACGACGATGTGTATGTGACGTATTGTGATCTTAAGTCTAAAAGTGATGGTGATTTTTCTTTTAAACACTACGGGCCGTTTGGGGATGATAACCGATACATTAGCCTTAGAGAAAGTTCAAATCTTATATCTCAGGGTACGACAGGGCTTCATAGTTGGGAGGTAAATATGAGAAATCAGAATATTACTAGTTATGTATCTTTTCATGGGAACTTCATATAATCTAGAAATCTTCATCAATCAACATAATATGAAATGTGACCAAATGTCCCGTTTATAGGAAGTCTATTCTGTTGTCCCCAAGCATAGCTTAAAATGACCCGTTTTTTGAAGGATGGCAATCTAACAATTCAAAACTGTGATAAATAAAAAAAAACAGCCAACTACATCACAACCAAGATTCAGAAGTATTTGATGAGTAATTCACATAATTCTAACTACATTACACTGCAAAAAGTGACAGAATGTAACACAAGGAATGTTTCAAAGTCTAGTCGGTATCGGGCTCAGTTCCTTGTACAGTGTGGATATATTGAAAACTTGAGATAGCACATGTTACATACCACCAAATCCATCGAAAATAAATAAATATCATTTTCTCTTCAGTTCAAGATATTATTACTGTTAATATTTTGGTGAATTACTCGATTTTTAGCAATTTTAAATTAGATTTTTTTTTTCCATGTCCGCTCCCAATATGGAGCATATGGACTCCTAATGGAGTTTATCTCAACAGAAATGTTTCTACGAGAACTGCTTGTTACTCAGTTGCTCAACCTCTCTTTTTCCAAAGAGAGTAGGAATAGAAGGAAAGGGCAAGGACAGGACTAGTGGTTAGCTAATCGCTCTCTATACGCCCCGTTCATAGGATAGGATGGGTGGGAGGAGAATTCAAGACATCACATACATGCATGCCTTTGAACAGAATTTCATAAATCGATTGAAAAATCAATTTATAAAACTGCCCGTACCGGGATTCGAACCCGTGCCCTCCGTAGCGGTAGCCAACAATGTTGACCACAGGCGGCTTTATCTAATTATCAACTAATAAGAAAAATACTATAAACTTAATTTTAATTTCTGCAAGACTTTTCACTTCATTTCTAATGACTGAATTTGAGTAAACTGATCTATTACATTTATAATAACAGTTATTTCTATATTCTTCTAGGCATCGTTGGTTCTTTCAGAGTGGTGCATAAATAACAAGGAAACGTTATACGGCAAAAATCTGCTGGAGCTGGGTTCTGGAGCTGGTTTAGCAGGATTAGTTGTCGCAAAATGTTGTAAACCCAATCAAATATGGCTGACAGACTGCCATCCCGATGTACTGAGACTGCTCACTCACAATGTTTCACTCAACATTTTCAATTCTACTGAACCCAATGATAGAACTGACAATTTTCAGGCAACACCCGATGAAAGGATACAATTTAGAGATAATATGGAGGAAAATGTTGAAATAGGTACCAGCTACATTCAACAATATATATGAAAAAAATGTATAGTATTGCCTGACCAGCTTCAGTAGACTCGATAAGTTAATGTATTTTTCTTTCTCACATACATTTATGATGCTGTTTGTCTTAATCCATGAGTCAACTGTGTTGGAAATGTTATAGAAATAATGTTTCTTTTTCATTATAGGTGTATTAAACCTTCCGTGGGAAGATATCAATAAAGGAGAATCTCTTCAACATATTGTAACACCAGATGTTATCTTAGCAGCGGACGTTGTGTACGATTCGTCGATTTTCAATGACCTGTGTGATGCATTTGAATATTTTTTAAAAAACAAAAGGGAATGTGTAATTATTTTGGTCTGCACTATAAGAAACGCAAACACTCTGGAACAATTTGTGAAACTACTCGGTAAGATTCTTTCCACAAAACATTTGCTACTCTTACTTTAGCAGATATTGCGACGTGGCGGTATTATCGTAAGACATATTATTTACATGATTTATTATTTATTGCAGAGTCACGCAATCACCAGATTAGTGTACTAGAACAACCAGAACCGCACCACTTGTGTTGGCCACCATCAGTCAATACGAGAATATTTAAAATTAGCAATCATTTATAGGATTAATTTTATTTGTGAATTAATTAAAATAATATTAAAAAATTGTTAATTTGTTAAGATTATAAGAGAATTACATGTTATGCAAAACACTGAAAATATTATTCTTGTAATTTTTAAATCTCTTACGACGGATTTTATTTTATTAGAGGAATGAGAGCCAACATGTATTTATTATTTCAAAAGAAATGAAGTTCTTTGAATCTGGGGTTCAAAATGTTTGTAGACAATGATGGAAACTATTATTACATGATTTCTTTTTTTTCCTATTTTAACAGCTTAACGACCGTGGAAGCGTATTTGAGTCTTTGAAAAACAAAGGTTGCTGGCCGGCGGACACATATATGCGTATAAGCGAAGTATCTGGAAGCTAAGAAAATTAAATTTTGTAAAGATATCTCAATGTGTTTACAAATTATAGTGAATTTAGTAAAATTACAATTTTATTTCACCTGGTGAAATTTTATAAAAAAAACGTGCAGTCATTAAGCTGTTAATTTGAAATTTAAATATGAAAAACTTTTGAAAGTCTATAACATAATAAAAGAAAGCATTCATAAAATTAATACCATTTATTATATCCACACAAATATTTATGCAATCATAAAAACATGTCCGTCATCGTATAATGTACTATTTATACATCATGAAAAAAATTAGTAAAAAAATCTTGGAATCTTCACTTCAAATTTTACTATTTAAATATATATTCAGCTTATGGCAACATGGTGTGAAATTCCTTTACTTTGTAGGAAGTGCCGGGGAAATTACTAACTAAAATAGTTGTGTGCTAAAGAAAATCAACACTCGGTGATGTTATATTTTCACATTTTTATAAACTCTATACAAATTTACATATCAAATGAGAAAGCGCATTTTTTGTCAATAATAAATGGTGTTTTAGAGGTATAAAGTCAATATTGTTTTTCACTTTCAACACTAATTAATGTGCAGATGATTTCTATGGATTTCTGTTGGTCATAGAAGAGTCGAGTTCGTTGCGTCGCTGCTGCAGCTTGGTGTGGAAATAACGAGCCACCCCTTCTGGTGCCCACGCCTGCTGGTAAAAACTGGCACGTCTCTCTTCTTCGGGATTGCCCACTACGTCCGTCATCGTCTGTAAAATAAACATAATTCAGAAATATTAAACGATAACAATGTTGACAAGGTCTGAAATGCAGATTGTAAACAAAAATCAAAAAACATTTATTGAGCATTAAAACTTATTGCGCATACTAAATTTCTCAGTTTATTTTATATCTATGGAAATATCACAAATATGATTTATTTACACTAAGGCAAAAATTTACTTGAAAACATTTATTCACAGACTATACGGAGAGCTCAGCAGGTTAACCGTTTGAATACTGCGCAAATAAAGCATTAATATTTCCCAGAGATACTGCGTGTTTTGAGAAAAATAATTTTGCCTAATATACACTCGAATTTGATATTTTAAAAACCTATATTGCTCGGTATAGATAGCACTACACATATTCATCAAAATATTGATTATATTCTATTAGAGTACCAAGTATTTGATTGTTTAAATGTCTTGGACATCCGTGTTCGCTTGGTATTCAAGTGGTTAAGCTATTATAACCATTCAATCGATTTTATGTGTTCAATTCTAGAATCTTGGCAATTATCTGATGACTCGTTTATCATACATCTCAATCTGGAACCAACACAGATTGGAGCTTCCGCTTACATGTAGCGGTGACCTCGAGTCTAATACACAACAATGAAAAAATATTACAACTATTACCTTAAGATCTCTGGTCTGGCTGACCACCCATTTTTGAATAAATTGCTGAGGATCTTTGGCAAAGCTCAAGAAGAATTCTCTGTTTGTTTTTAATTGATTTATGGTGTCGACCTGTAACAGTAAAAATTTACACTTTATTCTCAATTACTTAACTATTACATACAAACTGACTGTAATTTAAATTTTAAACAATTTTAAAGAGGATATGAAATAACTCACCGTATCGTGAATCTTCGTATCGAGTCCTTGGATTTCCTGTTGGCTCGCCGTACTCATCAAGAAATTATTCATTTGGGCTTTCAGTGTATCGTCCACCTGAAAATAAAACGAAGCAAGTAAATAATTTTGTTAATTTTAAGGGTAATATAAAAACTGACCATGAACTAAACCTTCACGGGCACAAAACTAAATTTACCTACTTGAACGTTGCAATTTGATATTAAGAACATCATACAAACCTCAACATCGATGTCATAACACGCGGTCTGTTTGGCTTCTGCGCCGCCTTCCACAGAAATGATGTGATTGATGACGATCGGGTCGGGGGGATGCAGTAGGGGATTGAGTCTTTGGGGAATTTCGGCAAACTTCATTCTCTGGCAGCCAAATATCTGTTCCAAATATTTGTCGCACACAATATACTCACGTTCGTGGGCATCTTGTAACCTATAAAGAAGATATCAACAAAATCGTCACTCGCTGTGCGTACAAAAATTGCATCATACTAAATTATGGATAGCATTAATTGATTCACAAAAAAACAGACAGATCATGCTGCACAAATATGCTGCAGACGCTCTCAGGCGACAGGTTCTCAATGCAAAAAAGAACTAGACTAAATAGGCTAAAAAAAATATTCTTGCCTTGATACAAGCTTCAATATGTTGTATTTTGTTGTCTGTTATGCAGTAAGAAGTGGTGTCTTAATCAATACAAACAATATTTATTCATTTCTATTACAAGGCATATAAAGATTTATATCTATTTTCAAAAAATATTTCATCAAATCATTTTGTTGATTGAAGAAGTGCGCATCAGCATTTCAAAATTCTCATGATTCTAGAAATCGCATTGAGCAACTTTGAATTAAAAACACATAATTTGATCAAAAAGAAAATAAGATTAATACTTTCAATTGAACAGGAAAGAGTCATTAAAAAAAATATTGTAGTGTCCTCAAGGCGTTCTTGTTATGTGGAATGAAAACATACAACTTTTAAAAATGTTTTATGGTAAGTAAACGAAACCTTAAAATATTATAAATATTAACAGAAAATTATGCTCACAAGAAAAAAAGTATCGCCTAATGCAAATAAAATTCTTAAGATTCTTGTTAGCCATACTAAATTTAAGTCATACATATATACCGAGATGAGTATTTTCAATATATTACTTATGAGTCTTGATGTATTGCCACAATGCAGATATAATAACTGGACGAGTCTGAGTATGAACACCGAGCAAGCGAGCCAGACGTTGGTCCAGTTTAAATTGTAGCGGTTGATAATCCAGAAGCAGGAGAATAGTGCAGCGAACATTTTTATCACCTGGCCTCTTGACCTGAATATTTAAAAAAAATCTTACGTCATATTTTCAATAAAAATTTCAAATAAAAAAATTTTCTGCGATTAAAAACATTATAAAACCTGAAAGCCATCGGTTTCCTGCGTAGTGAGAGTGCGATGCCACTCGACTAAATGATTATCGGGACCGTACAGCTCTTTATCCAGTTCGATCACGAGGGATTTGAAAAACGATGAGAATTTTCGTTTCACCTGTAACATATAATATTCTTTTTTATAAGGCGGCAATTTAATTAACTATTTATATTAAGTATGAGGATACCTTTAAAAGATATGAGATGTAACATCAAATCAATTAAGATTTACCTTATTGGGATCACTTTTTGAGTCCTCTAAAAGACGCCCCTCCACTCGTAGCTCCCATGACGCTACAGAGCCTTCACCTAAAATAAATATCAATTAAAAAAACACAGCGAGTAATTATTCATACGATAATACATCTAACACGAGAATTGGACTCAAACTTTTTAAACTGGATAAAAGGGGACTAGAATACATCATATTCTTTCTTTGTGGTTGGTAGAGATGAGAAATGAATTGTGTCAAAAACACATGTTAATAAAGGGATACATTTTAATGATCGAATGAAGACAGGGTTTCCATTAACAATCTTCTGAATATGTAGAGACCGGAGGGCCTCACATTGGAAGCTGTTCGTGAAAATCGCATTTATCATTAATGAAAAAACTGGTTGAGACAAAAATAAGCATTTCTTACTACATTAAACTATCAGAAATCCAATATCGATATCAATCAAGTTTCCTATATTTTAACATTAATTTCTTTCAATCTCTTTGTTGAGTGATGCTCTCGGGCGTTAAAAGAATACTTTACCATAATTGGATATCAATTGAATTGATCGTCTTGAATTAATAACTTTTATTAATCTTTATGCCATCCTGAAAAACATGGGATTCAGAGAGCGGTGATAAGGCAATTCTTGATATTTCCCTAACCCCATCCTTTTTTCTTTACCTCCTCTGGAGAGTTGACCGACTGAATTACAACTCCAAATATAAGGAATAAAAGGTGTTGAAAAAAAAACTCAAATAACAAAACTTCTATGATTTTCACCTTCAGATGCATTTTCTTTGCCAGGATAGAAAGTGTTTGAAATAAATATTCTCAACTTTCTCTTTTGTTTCATCGGTCTTTTGAGGGCTTCCTGGATGTCGAGTCGTTTGCGCATTATTGTAGCGTCCAATTTTCTTTCAAATGCAAGAAGATCCATGTACGCCTGAGATTCGGGAACCAAGTCCCTAACTTTCTGCGGCAATATTTTATCAGCAAGTTTCTTCTTCTTCTTCGGAGGTACGGGATGCTGAAATTGATCACTACACCCAACAATCAAACATGTCCGTCGGATAAATAAGACCGTATCTATTATAATATTATATTTACTGCGCATTTATCATAATGATATAAATAAGCCAACTAAAGTTCAAATAGATTTACTCAAATCAATTTTCAAGCTCTTTCTACTGTTAAAAATAATAATGCAAGTATGTAATACCTACATAAATGAATAAAAGCATATTTCAAGAACCATTTTGCAATTACTACTAAGCTGATTATGTTTATTCAAATATTATTATTTATTATGAAGATTTTTTTTCAAAATCATCTAAAAGGGTTAAAAAAAAAACAAATACAGTTAATGTTAACAGGGCACTATGAGCAGGCGCTTTGTTCTACAGGCTATAACAAAAATACCATTTAGATATGATAAAATTAATTAAATTGTAAGTTCTAATTATGGCAAAATAAAATAAAAAGCAAACTCAACATACTAAGCGTAGACATACGGTTTCGGCGGTTGCGGCATGGGCCCCCTATTTTCGGGTGGACGTTTGCCACTTTGAGTAGGAGGTGGGGCAGGGCCCGCTCTCATGGGGGACCCTTGATAGGGTTGTTGCGGGGGCCTTTGCATTAGCCCAGCGGGTCCGACGCCTCCGGGAGACGAGCCCGGCGGACCACCCATTGGGGGCGGAGGCGTAAACCCACTTCTTTGAGGCTGAAATAATCAAAAAATATATATATATCAGTAGGAAGCTCGCGGCATAAACATTTATATATCCATGGCACTTGACACAACACTTCGTCCACCGTGTTTAGAATTCGATACAAAGATCAAAATATATTCCAAATTTACATTTCCATCACGTATAACAATTCTTATTTTTCTTTAATTCCCCAAACAATGTATGTTTATGGATAGCTTACTGGGAAATTAGGGCCAGTATACTGTCGTGGAAGTCCGGCATTTTGCGGCTGATTATAGCGCTGTTGTCCCATCGGACCTGGAGGCCCAGGTCCGGGACCTCCGACAGGAAATCTTTGTGCCATTTTAAGTTATTGCTGAATAAAACACGACATCAACACATATTTCACCGAAATTTGGTTATTTTATTTGACTTCTGACGGCGTCACATTGAAACTTTTTATTATCTATTCGATGCAGGCCACCGATGTCATTCGTAGCCAGTAATATGTTACATACCTTTGTTATACATGAACATACCAACTTTAGTAAGGATCAATCGATAAAATATTGTAAATTTTATTGGATAAGCCATATTTTTGATAGGAATGTTCAACGTCGTTGGCATTGGTTACGGAGGTGACGGGCTTGAATCAGAGTATTTATTAATTGGTATTTATTTTTAAGTGGTTTTATTTTTAATTAATGTTTACAGCTCTAACTGAACAAAAAAAATAATAAATTCAATCGATTTCTGTTCGAAGACATGAGTGTTTGTAATGTATAAAAATTCTCTCCCTCCTTCTGATCCTTTAATAACTGGGAGTAGTGAGAGCGATTAGTTAACCACCAGTCCTAGACTTACCTTCCTATCCCTATTACATTCATTTAAAAAGATAAGTTGAGCGACTGAGTAACAAACATTTCTCGTAGCATCTGTTAAGATACCTCCATTAGGAGGCCATGAGCTTCACATTGGAAGAAACATGGATTTCAAAAAAATATATAAACTTATTTGTAAATTATAAAATGATAATATTTTTTGTCATACAAATCAAAACAAAAAAATGGGATGTGGCTGTGCAATAGACACGTCCGTGTGTTATACGTGAATACGTCTCGTAATAGGTGATATTACGTCCCATTTTTACGTTATCGGCACTGCTCGACTCGGTCATATGGTGTTTTAATAGTAGCATTCGATTGCTTTTGAAAAGCCCTTTCCAACTGTATACGATCTTTGTATTTCGATTTGGCTTTTTGACGCGTATAGTCCAATATTTTTGATATTTTTTTTATATTTTAACACCTAATTATAGTTACAGTCACAATATTACACTAATGTTGTATGTATAATCGATAGATTTTGTCAAGAGCTAACGATTGAAACTTAAACGAAAATCGTAACTTATTTGAGTCAAAAGTTATAGTAAATAGAAATCTCTATACGCAGCAAAATGACCCCAAAATGGCGGCGCTTCCCCCTCCGTCCCGCACGATGTATCACAGCCCTTACATACATTCTTTGATTCTTTAGCTATCCAATGGTGTAATTGAATTTTGGAAAGCGATGATAAATATGAAGCTGCAATACCAAACTGTATCCCCTGATTTCGTTATCATTCGTTTTTTTGGATTGCTTCCCTGCAATTTGAAGCAATTTTAAAGACGTATTCGCATTTAAACACTTTTTTAGTAAATCACATATGACAAATTATGCCGCGCAGCGTACGTCTGGAGCATTGGTCCTGTCCTAGCCCTATTATTCTTTTTTACTACTCTTTCTACGAAAAAGAAAGGTTGAGCAACTAAGTAACAAACAGTTCTCGTAGAAAAAAGTTCTGTTGAGATACCTTTACTAAGAGACCGTATGCTCCAAAGTAGGAGCGGACATGGATTGAAAAAAATAGAACATATATCGGTTCCAGAGACAATTTCCTAAAAACAATGTTGTCTATGGTTTGTGGTCACCTAATGTCAACGAAACAGTGTCAAATTTTCGCATCGCTATCATTGATTGTTTTTAGTCGTCGTTCTCACAACTTTTAGCAAAATGGGGAAAGGTTTCAATAACTATATGTGTAAGAAATTCTTCCATCCAGCCTCCCGTGATAACCTTAAACGGGTATGAGCAAATTTTTTACTATTTATTATGTTTTAGAAATATTTATGAACACTATTGCTCTCTCTGTATATTCTGTTATTTACATACTAATTATAAATAGTTTCATTGACTAGGTATGGATGGCAGAGCAGAAGACAGAAGCGTACAAGAAAAAACAGGAAGAATTACGAATGCAATATGAAAAGGAGCAAGATTTGCACGAAAATAAGTTAGTATTACTTTCATTAATAAATAATATAGAAGACCATCACTTTTAAGGTGTTCACTGTCAATAATTGGTGGAATGGCATTATAATAAAAATAATAAAAGATTTTTATTATAGAAGACCATGTTTGAATCCCAGCATAGTTAATTGGCAACAGCTTGAATCAGAATTAATTCATTATCAAGTTCACAATAAAAGTGTATCAAACATTCTGTATTGCAGAGCCATGCTGAGTAAGGAGAGCAAAGATAAACTTAGTGTTAATTTTATGTACGAACCACCGCCAGGAGCAAAGAAAGAACGCGAGAGGGAGGACAACGAACCAGAATACAAGTTTGAATGGCAAAGAAAGTATAATGCTCCGAGGGAGAGCTATTGCAAAGGCGACAACGAAATAAGAGACCAGCCTTTTGGTATTCTCGTTCGAAATGTGCGATGCATCAAATGTCACAAATGGGGTCACATCAACACTGGTATGTTTTGACAATATAGTAATTCATCCATCTTATGTCTTGTTTAGTTGAAAACTGCATGCACTTCTTTTGTGCTTTCATTTTTCCCAAATCAGAAATTTTACTCTTCAAAAAAATGAAATATGAGGTAGCCCTGAACACATTTTTTCATTGAAACCGACAAAGTTTATTTCAAAATTATAAGTAATGAAAAAGTGTAGATAAACTTCAAGCTTTTAGGTTTGCATGATATAAGTGACATGAAGGTTGTATCCGTTTGTTTGTTGGGTTGTCATTAGGCAGGGCGTGATATTAGAAGCTTCTCCAGGTGTGGAACTATAATTGCAGTTTTTCAAGAACTTACCTTAGCCAGGCAATCAGTTTAATGGTGCTGAAAGACTCACTTTTTGCTTCTCGCTTTACTAGTCATTCGCCGCGGGGAAGCCAAAAGATAGGACCTGCTAGGTTTGACATATTCCATCATTACTGTGCACTCATTTGATGTAATCAATAAGCTTATATTATAGAATCCACCAGCCGTGTACATTATTTTTTATTTTTAATCCTTTGAGAAGCGAGTTAATATTTTACTAAATTAAGATTTTAATTATTTTACCAAAAGCTATTACTTCCAATTTAGGCCTAAAACTCTTTTTGCTTTCATCGGTAGACATATCCCACTCTTCTGACATTCATTCCAGAAATTTAATTTTACTCAATATTGTACAGCTACCGATTTGTGTACAAATATTAACCTTTTTACAAAATTGTTTATTTGCAATAAATAATAGAAATATATATGTATTTTATCCATATGTGAATAAGTAATGACAATCCTTTTAAAAAAATGAGAATGGCAATAAATATTAGACAACACATTTGGCCGCATGTATGCCGGCTGCGTGGACAACGTCGTTGGCTTCGGTTATGGAGGTCATGGGTTCGAATCCCAGTAGACAGTTTATAAATTGATTCATGGATTTCTGTCCAAGGGCTTAAATTAAGTCCCACCCACCCTATTCAACCACTAGTCCTGTCCTACTCCTATCCTTTTTTCCCTACTCTCTTTGAAAAGGAGAGGTTGAGCGAAATAACTTGTTGATTTACCTCTGTTATCCTCCACTTTGGAAGCGGACATAATGCGGCCATACTCCTTAAAGGGTTTATAATTGAATTTTATCTTGGCAGAAAGTAGTGTTCTCAAAATACATGAAAGATTCAATACTTAGCTAGTGAGAAAAATGTTAAAATCTATAAAGCAAAAATATATTATTTTTTTTAAGTTAACTGTATCGAATCAGGTGAAGTACTCACTGACGAGTTTGACTATGCTCAAAATCTGCCGGGTCTTTAGTGACCAAACTTGTGTGAATGTACATAATTTAAATGATGTAAATTTAATATTGAAATTCCACCTTCAGTTGAAATCTAAAATTAAATGTTAATTTTTTGATGTTTTTGAAACTGTTAACTACATTTATCATCAAGAAAACATGTTTTCTTTCTTGGATAACGCTGTTTTTCCACAAATAGGCTCAACTCCTAGTGAAGAATATTTATTAAGCCAATGTATGAATTAAGTATTTGATTATTTCTTCTCCAGATAAGGAATGCAGCTTATATGCACTATCGATGAGCGAAGCACGAGCAATGTCCGGTGAAGGTGGTGAAGACGCTGAAGAAGGCCGAGGGTCCGGATTGGCGGCAGGTCTGGCTCAAGTGGGATTAGCTCTGCGGCCCGGAGCCATTCCTTTGGCCGTCCGAGATGTTTCTTCGCTGCCTCCGGATGACGATTCCCTTACGCAACCTCCCGACTTGCTCGCCCGCCTCACCCATAAGCAAAAGAAGAAACTTCTCAAGTGAGTGTTGCCATTGCACGTCTGTCTAATATTTGTCATGTTTACTCGAGACAATAAAGATTCCAAGTCGGCGTGTAGTGCTTTATTTCAATATTATTCATAAACCCTTTAATATTTTTCAACAGAAAATTGGAAAAACTGGAGAGGAAAAGTTTAAGAAAAAGCAAGAAATCAAAAAAGAGACATTCAAGCGAAGGTTCCTCGGACTCTTTCGGCAGTGAAAAGAAAAAACGCAAAGAATGCAAAAAGAAAAAGGAAGACAAACACTCCAGAGAAAGACGGGGATCTTCAAAGAAAAGACACTGATTGTAATAATAATATACTTTATTTCATTAACTGCACAATAATTGTATCGTAACATAACTTTTCGCAGAGTGATCGTGATGATTTCATAATTCTTTGAATGTTGGTATTACTGATTTGCAATATGTATATTCTACTTGTCGCATGCCTTTAGAATCTGCATATTATTTTTTTACTAAAATAACTGATATCAAAAGAAACCGTAAATCTTAAATACAATTCCAAAGCTCGAGTAAACCTACGATATAATGAAATCGACTATGTGCAGTACATTTCAACCATCAATATTTAAGCAACAGAACCGGTTCAATTCAGTGAAGTAAACATTTTCAAATTATAAAAATGCATTCAATCTTTCGATTATAAATAACATGAAATAAAAATGGTGGAATATGTACTAGATTGGTACATAGTGTTTTCATATCTTCTTAAATCAAATAAATTTAACACTGAAATTGTTAATAAATCGAATCACTATTTGTGCCATAAATTTGTTGTCACAATCGGTACGTAGGAATGCACAAAAAATGTAAACTTTAGACCGCATTCAAATCTTTACTTTTTAGAACTTTTTTACTTTATATTGTTAAAAAATAAATTACTTATGAAATCATCACTGAATCAATGAAATTGAGAAATATGTATAGTTGTAAACTAATTGAATATATTGTATGCAGTGAAATTGCAGTATAATATATATTTAGAACGATGTATTATATATATAACAGCTTACAGTGATTCCTATTATGACAAGGTCTATCTCTCTAATAACCCCCGTGCAACACAATTATCAGTCATAACTCACATTAAGCTACTGCAAGAGAATAGGTCGCTGAAATATATAATATCTTTTCAAATCGATTTAAAATCAAAATCAAGTATGAAACAAGAATCAGCACATTTGTGAGAAGTATTGTCTAGCTGAGATTCAAACGGATAAGTTTTATGCCCAACTTTTAAAATAAATGTATGAAAAAAGAATGAAATGGGTGGAATGAAATACTTATTATTTTGGAAAATGTTATATTGTATTCCATGCTACCCTATATGATAATATATTATGATTATTTTAAACTGCGTATGAAATAAACCACTCACGTTCAAATAAATTGAAAGGTATTTTATTTTCACATAACCAAAAATGGAACAATGCTGTTTTAAAAAAAAAATTGAGCATTTGATTTTCATAAAGTTAATAACTTGCTGCCTCATAAATAAACGAGAATCAATGTATTCAGGTATATTATTTTTTCCAATCGGTTCCAAACAAAAGAGCAAATATATTGCGGAATCGATTCTGTGAAAACAAAGTTCATCATTCGAATATTCATCTTTGAGAATGTTTTACAATAGTATGCAACATCATTAACTGGAGTCTTCAGTGAAAACAAGCAGTAACTGTAACATAGAATGCCTTTATGAAATTAAATGTGTTTTCGTATGTTATAAAATTATTATTTGTCACATTCGCAATGTCTAAAGCCGCAGCAGAAAAAATATCAAACTGAAATCCAATCAGGGAAGAACAGGAGGTTTTGTTAGAGTCATAATGTTTTTATTATCTTGTACAGCTATATAAAAAAAGAAAAATTCACAGCTCGATGGTTACAAAGTTTTCTCGAGAAATTTGGCAAAGGAACTGACGTTTTCGATTCATGTTCGATCGATACTCGAAAATTTCATCACAAGCGAAGCAAAATTTCATCATGCACAATAACAGGGTTGTAATTTTTTCTCCATGTGAACAACTACGGTTACTTCAAAATATCCTTAATGCGCATCACAGTAAAGATATATAGCACACTGATTATTGCTATACATTATTCTAATATATCTGAATACGTATATATATTTATATAATATGCTACTTAACGTCTGGGCTTAAATCTAAAGGTCTTTTTTTCCTTTATTTCTGGTAAGGAACACCATTACAGCGATATTTTAATATAAACAAACATTATCAAAAGCCATAATGTACTTGGACGCCCGCCCGACACGGACAAAAAAAATGCATATTCCTCTACCACGATCGTATAAATAATCGCTACGAGATTTTCTTGCGCCACTGTGATGCTAGCTGTAAAGGTGCTCAACCGTTGTTGAACAAAAGTTGAACAACCGAAGTTTGCCATCTGCGAGTGTTCAGTATTTAAACGATGCAATCGAAGGAATAAATAATTTGATCGTCTGCGGGGGAACGAGTACACGTCTTGTGATAAATTTTATTTTTCAACAGGGTAAATAATGACATACATCGAAAGGGGCGTGTTATCTTCAAAGTTAAATATTGCATATCCACAGAAATCTATCTACAAAAAATAGTCTTCTAAGTGATATATTACATATTAACACGTCAAATGTACAGCATTATATTAAGACAATATAATAATATATCCGAACAACACTTACAGTAATGATCAGATAGTTGATAACATTCATAATATATGTAATACTATTTCTAAATAGCTACTGGTGAGTAACGAGAGCGAAGCTAATTTTGAATACTTTTTCATATTTAAGTTTGCGACCGTGCAAACGTAAAGTTCGCGAGTCTTTTAAACATATAGAACGCAACTAATATTCGAACTTACTCGATGTATGACGCCACTCAATAAGTATCTCAGATTAAATTAAACGATAACTATCACTCTAAACGTGGAACGTATATGAAAATTAAACATTAGAGAGAATACGTTTTAAAACTGCACCCAACTGCTGTTCGACGCGGCCGGGGCGACCTCAGCTGCCGGCTGCGTCACGGGAGGTGTCGCACCGCCGCTGTTGACAATAAAAAACATTACTCTCACAATTAGGCCGCAGACTAGACCAGTCGTGGGGAACCTGCGGCCTTTTGGCTACTCTGGTGCGGCCTTTTGACCTGATCGACCAAATCTGCAAATTTTTGTAAATTTGTAAATTCCTGAGATTTAGGATTCAAACATTTTTGGAAGAGCTTTTTTTGGCAAATCCGTAAATTCTTGGGATTTTTGATGTCTAAATCCTTTGGGAATTTGGGAAATCCGCAAATTTCTGGGCATCAAATTGGCATGAAATTGTTTCCGTAGTCAATTTTTACTGCGGGCTTATGTTGAATCAGAAAAATGAATGCGGCCTTTAGACAAGAAAAGGTTCCCCACCCCTGGTCTAGATTATCAGAAAAAGAAATTGAGTGAACAATATTACCACAGTCAAAAATTTCAGATTGAAATAAACAAAATGTTTTCGCAAATAAGATTGCAACTGATAAATTTGTATTAGTCAATTAATAACCTGGCAGCGTTGTAATCTCCCCAGTCAGAGGCGCTAGTGGGTGTGACGGCAAGAGGGGTGTGCTGCGGGGAAGGGGGAGGAATTCGACCCGCACCCGGAGGCGGAGGCAGCAAACCTCCCGAAGCACCAGCGGGTCGCAATTTTCCTTTGCTTGAGCCTTCTGATCCATCTTTTTTCTTAAAACAGAAGACAAATAGTTGACATTCAACATATTTTTATACATAAATCTTACATAAAATGAAATAAATTTTCAGGCTTGAAACGGCCCTAGTTAATTTAATTTGTCCATCAAATGGAAAAATCTATCATATTTCTTGACATTAAAAAATAGTAGTGTACTAATTAGGTGTGATTTTCCAAAACCAAATAGTTTTATGGATCCTAAAATGAATTTGTATGCTAAGAAATCTCATTTTTGTCATTTTGAGAGTTTTGAACTCAACCTCCCTTGTCAACTGCCGCGGCTCTTTTTGGTAATGAATAAAAATCAGCCAGGTCTAGGTTCGAGTCCTGGAATGGTCAATGTCAAATTTAGATTTTTTAAATTCAAATATGAGATCAAAGACATGGGTATCTATGATGTATCTTTTCTTCAAGCTAATCTCGAGTGACATCAGTTTAAACACATATTATCTTGCAAATACAAAGTATTCACATTAGCTGTAATGCTAAATATTTCTTAAAACTTATGTAAAATACAGTAAAAAGAAAATAAAAATCGTGGAGCGTATATTTAAAGTTTGTGATCCTAAAAAACATTGATATTGATTGCCATTCGTCATTGCACATAAAATATATTTTAATTTCATCAGTATCAGGTGTTATGCTGATTAACAGTGAAATGAAATAAATCAATATCATGTTTCTAGTTTTAAATTATCCACGCAGTAGAGTCAAAATTAGTGACAATCCACTATGTATACTTGTGGACTGGGAAAAACATTAACAATGGTTCATAGACTACAAGTAGAAAATAAAACTGTTATTTACACAAAATGTGTGCTAATTTTTAAACCTAAAATAAAAAAATGGAAAATGCAGTTATTTTAAAAAGTTAGATATCAGTATAAGGCATTTAACTTTTTAGCTGATGTAGAAAAAAGTACGCAATTATCTAGCATGCCGGCTATAATTTTCAATTATTAATTTAATTAGTTATTGATGAGTTAACTCGTAAGTGGTGTGTTGAGTACGAAAATTTTTCCGAGATATCTCATCTGTGGCAACCATCGAATTAATAACTTTCAAAATGTAATAAACAGTCTGTTAACCTATATATGAGGCTATTACTTGCAAACCCGGCTTATTCCAAAATGGTTGAAAAATGAAACTTGAACATCATTTTGTACAATAATAATATACATTTAAAATTTGGAATAATATTTTGTATGTTATCAAGCCATTTTTGAGATTGCTTTCTAAAAATACTTCTAAAATGTATTTGTATTATCAAAATTACATTCATGGTTAGCGTTTCACCAATTTCGGAATGAGTCGATTTTGCAAATAATAGCCTCATATAGTTGTTGCTATGCTTTTAAAACAAATAAATAAATATCAGTAGACTACAATTCAAAAGAAGACATCACGCTAGCAGATAGCAACACTGAAATTGTGTACTTACAGTTATCTTCATATTAATTTTAATTGTCTCGCCTTCCTTAAAACTGAAGTCATGTTCAGTCAAGGGAGGAGCATGTTCGGCTTCTTTTTCTTTCTTGAGCCACTTGAAGTGGTCCTGCAGGGCGACATTCAGATCAAATGAATCTGATCTGTCTCCAAATCCTAGGCCAATGAAGGCAGCTCTTCCTAAAAATGTAACATTTAAATTTACAGCGGACTTTCAAAAGAAGTGTTAGGTATTTAGTACCACACTACCCTTGAGTATGCAAAAGTAATATAATTTATCAGATATCGCTGTTTGATTCGAATTTTTCCCCACAACAGAATATTAGTTGAAAAAAATACATGATAAAATTTAATTGGTAGGTATGCAACAATACATCAATAATTCATTATGAAAAATATGGCAACAAAAATTCTAAAGCGAACTCGTACAAATAAATAAAAACCTAACAACATTATTCTCAATCTGAATTGCACTTGTATAATGTTGCAAAACTTTTAAGACACAAATTCAATTGTATTGCACAAGTTCTGCTAAACAACATTACGAATTTATATTCGCTAGCCTTGATTCAAATAATAAAAAAGTATGAAAAAATTAGGAATTGATTGATTTCAATGAAATTGATCACTTAGAAATAATCATTGTAACGATTGTATTACATACCGTTGTCATCTTGTATCCGTAAAACAAAATATCGCGAGCTGTCAGTGACAGATTCCAAAGCTGTACCAGGATAAGTTTCTATCGGACACTTGGCAAAAAGATCTCCATTTATTTTGTCTTCGAGTTTGATAAAACACTCTGTTCCCTTTGATATGAGACGCATACGACCTGTCCACTGAGGCTCTTGTAAATTCCAATCAGCGGCCCTAGATAAACACAAAAAAAATACATGAATAAATTGTTTTTTTTTAGATTTGATTTTAATGATTATAAAACAAACATAGTCACCTGTGGCCTCTGTTATTTGCCTTAGGAGGTATTTTAAATACAAATACTTCAGGTTTCACAAGAAGTACGCTTTCATACGTGTCCATTTTGACAAGTATCAAATATTTTTTTGGTGTCACTAGCGTGTTGCCAGACGTGCCAGACATACAAGTTCAACCTTGTTCACCTTGTTAGACCATTATTTTCGTGGAACAAATTTAGTCACGAATGGAATGTTTAATTAGCGAATATTTCAATCGCAATTAGACAATTCGTATAATTTAGCGGTACATTTTTTGAAAAAAAAAGTAGCAAAACTCAATTTTTCTCAAGCTTTTTTTTCTAATTCATGCCCCTTCTCAATGTAGAGAAGATGGCTTACAAATAAAGGTAACCCAACAGAGTTTTTTTTATTTTTTTTAGTCAGTTGCTCAACCTGGACTACTTAACTTACAGGACTAGTAGTTAACCAATCGTTCTCGCTAAGTTAATTTTAGGATTGGAGAGTGAGAGGAATAATAGTTATATTTTTACTTTTATTACGCTTTCGCAATATCATGATTTAAAAATATATTTTCAAACGTTTTTTGCCACAAACAAAAGTTTTCAAAAAAAAGTGAAATTTTTCAAATATTGATGTAAAACATTAAAAATGACATTTAAAAAAGGTGCCGGAACGCCGTTCCACCGCGTTAAAAAGAAACAGAAAAGCACTGTATTTTAGTATTTTTCAATTTCAGGCGATCATAAATTATTTCAGGTGCAAAAACAAATTTTTATTAATTCCTTAAATAGCATCTAAGAAAAATATTTTTAGAAGAATTTAAAAAAAAAACAATTTAATATTACTAAAAAATGAGTCAAAGTGATTATCGGATATTCAAAATTTATTTTAACTATTTTAATCGAAGATATTATAATTTTATTCTGAGTTTGTGAAGGCTTTAGTGTTGAAAGCATTTTTTAATGATTTAAAATGAAGAAATCAGCCATTGAAATCACCATTAACCATTCAATAGCTTGAAAAAAAATGTAAAAACTCAACCTATTTGTGTGATTTGTAGTCCCTAGATGTAACCAGAGCTCAACAAAAAAAAAATGCCATTGAAATAATGTTAAGCTTATGACCACATCTTAAAAAATCTGTAGTTAAGGTTATTATCAGTGGTGTGCTGCAATGGGTTCGTACGGGCTCTGCCGAGCCGGTTTCTAAAATAATTCGGTTTGGAGAGACGGTTCCTAAAAACCATAATAATTATCTATTCCTAAAATCATGTCTCATAAGTTGATGACAGCAGATGATATACGAATAAGACCCGTCATGGTTATTAGAATATCAGTAATTTCCTGTGATTTTTGATTCGAAAATTCTTGGAAGAGCTAAAAAAACAAAACGCGCTGGAAAATTAATATGAAATCGTTTGAAAAGTCCCAAAATCACCGACCAAGGTGCGAGCCGGTTTATTAATTTTTAATAGCACACCACTGGTTATCATCAACGTTTGATTTAATTTTGAAAAAAAATCCTAATACATATTGTTACGGGCAAACGTCAAAACCAAGTTTCCAACCGGTTTCTACCTTTAGTTCTAAATTCTAAATTCTAATTCTAAATTAGTTTTGGCGCACTGAGCAGCCAAATTTTTGTTATGCTGCCAGTACATTAAATAATTATGTATATATTATTTTTTTAGAGCTGCAATCTACAAAAAGATTTCCATTCAAACTTCGAAGCGGCAAAATCAAAATAATTTACAATCGACATTCATTTATCCTTGTTTCAGCGAATACGCCTATTAGATAATGGAAAGTATTTTATGTTCATGAATAACATATTTTTTTTATTCTTACCTGTACTGTTAAAACCTGTGCAATTTCGAATATAATCGCACTTGATATTTTTAAAAAGTCAATGGTTTCAATGGGAAACACAAATATATTTTTTACTCAATTGGTATGAAAATCGTCTATATGACAAATGTGTACTACATTTTTAAATTATCTTGTTATTGTGATAAGAAAATTTCTTTATAATATGTACAACAGCGTAATTTTGTTATTGTTGGCAAATATTCATCACACCTAATTATAAACATAACCTTAGTTCAACACTTGTCATCTTATTCCAGCGATTACACACTCAAAAATAATATGAGATATTTTATTGTCAATGATGTATGGATTCACTTATCTAAATCCAATTTTTCCTATAATTTCATTTTGAAATTTACCATACTTTTCACGTCAAACCAAAGAATGTTTTGTGGGGAAAGGTTGAAGTGGGGCGTGGCACAAATGAGGTTGGGAAACACTGGTTTAGGGATTTGACTTTGTAGTTTTCTGTAGCAGCAGTGGCCAACGAGTAGTATGCAAAGTTTTTGCAAAAATGTCATTAGATCCATAAACTTAATGCATTCAGCAAGAAATGGCACACAGAATATTTTATTACAATCAAACAAGAGTAAATGGCCAGTCAATGTTTATGATTAAATAGATTTAAAAAAAGCCTGTGATACCTGGGTTGATAAATTGAGAGTACATATCTATACCCTAGTTCCAGAGAGCACTATGTCTGAATTTGGCAGTATCAAGTAAAGCATGAAAGGTATTTCAGAATACAGACATTATCACTTCCAAAGAGCAACCAAGACATTATGCTGCATTAGAAATTAACCCTCCAAGGACGAGCATGATTATATGGTCACAGTAAACACCGTTGTCTATTGATCCCACTATTCATCCTTTTTCTACCTGAATATCGTTGCTTTCACTCATATTTGGTTAAGAAGGGTACAGACTTCAGTTAATCATCAGCCGCGGGGACAGAAATGGCCACCAAAAGCACATGCGATTTATTGAATTTCGGTTTTTTAATGGACTTTTTGAAACTGTTAATTATTTTTTTATCAAAACATTAAATTATTTACAGTTCTTTTGCTAATATATTTTTATTGAATTTATGTTGATGTAAAGAGGTCAAATTGTAAATATTTAAAAAAAAAAATCACATTTAGCTATATTTCAACCCCGAATTATTGGGTGCCCATATGGTCACGCTCGTCCTTACTACTGTTCGTACGCAATATTACACGGTAATAAAAAGATGAGCATGAGACCATATAGTCATGCGGGGTTTCTGTACGACTTTGCGTTCTTTTTTTTTTTAATTTTTGTTAGGAATAAAAGTTATCCGTGACTTCAATATGGCATAAAAATATTTTAAGCTCTTGTCTCTGGAAGGTTAATGAAATGAAAAACGATATTCTCTGACAAATCAGTACCTAATTGCAATTTCTAATAGAAACATAAGACTGTTGCCTCCTGAAACTTCTCGCAACTCTATGGCTGCCACAGACGAGATATCTCGTAAAATTTCTGTGCTCAACACGCCAGAGACGAGTTATCTTTTCAATAACTAATTAAATTAATACAGTGAAACCTCGATTTTACGTTTTCCAAGGGATCCTGGGAAAAAAACGGTAATTGCGGGAAACGGTAATTGCGGGAAACGGTGAATGCGGGAAAGCTTCAAATAATAATAAACAAGTAAAATCTTAAAAAAACATTTATTTATTAGTTACTTGTACATACTGTCCTTTATGCTAGTTTGTTTCTTTGTTGTTTGGCACTTTAATCGGAACAAAGACGCCTCAAACTCGCGTACTTTTCTAAGAGCGGATTCATCGATTTCTTTGGAATAGAAAAATAATTTTATTTTTTCGAAGGCCAATAATGCTTGTATAAATGTCGGAATAGGTTCGGTATTATGGTCTTCGCCATCTTCTTCTTCACTGCTGTCATTAGTTGCATCACATAATGACTCGATTGTTTCAACGCCACAGGTAGCTAGCTCACTGTCACACTGCACATACATATGTTGCAAAGTCAAGGTCCCCCCGAGCTGCAAGACGCCAGTCATCATTAAATGAATCGTTTGATTCCTCTTCAGTTTCCATTAGTTCTTCTTGAGAAATAGCTGCTCTGAAAGTGTAACCACATTTCCGGAAGCAATTCATTATTGTCGTAGCTTTGACCTGATGCCAAGCAGTTACCGTGTAGTGTATTGCCTGTAGCCAGAGCCCCCTATATTATCAAGCCATGTTGCACGATCTGGCAACAGTGTATTAGGACCGCTCATATTATATCATCTATGGAAATACCATAGACAATACGTCTAACACTTATTTGACAGTTGACATACGATTTGTTTGCTATATTTATTGTCAGAAATCCATGAATGTGTTTATGTCAAAATCAGTCGATTTTTTTAAACAACGTTAAATTAAACCTTTAAAATATAGAAAGGTTTAAAAATTCAGAAGTAGGTAGGGAAAATAAGACTCTTTTAATTATTTTAAATTTTATTATAAAATGACCACATTTGAACCATAATAACCACAATATAATCATAAATAACCACAATATAAAAACTAATGCATTCATTGATATCAATAGCTTATCAACACAATTTTACAAGGAAGGTCATAGTAATGAACCCTGGCAGATTTTTATTGGTTTAAGATTAAATGTATTGAGCAAGCTGACAATGTAATTTTTTATCATCGCCTACTTCTTGGTCCAGGTTTTCTTCCATCTTATCGTTTGACGAGGTCTTATGCATAGCATTGAACTAGATTACTGAAAAACAGTTTGTTGTCTCGTGATGTTTCTTTATTACACCTGGTTAAAAAAAATTGCAATGATTATAAAACATGAAAAAAAATATATGCCAATATGCTTCTCTTCGTCAGAAATGTTGATTAATTTTATAAAAATAATGCTCAGTTACTCAATGTAATGAAAACCAAATCAAAAAAACTGTCCAGCAAGAGCCACGCGGAGGCGGAAGCAATATCTTACCAAGGAAGGAATATAGGTAGGAAGGTTACGATGGATGGACAAATATTAGTAAAAAGTTCAAACATGCATTTTTAATGAAAAATCATTACCATTTAGGTTTTGTCATGAATTAACGGGCAGATATATAAAAACCTTTAACATTTTTATCATAAGCCTCATTATATTTTAAATTCTAAGCACACCTAATATAAAATTGATTGAATAAACGAAAACAAAAGAAGGCATACAGGCAGTGGCGGACTAAGCACTTGGGAGGCCCCAAGCGCAATACAATTTGGAGGCCCTGTTTTTCGAATTGCACCATAGCATTGGTCGGCAAAGTGCGGCTCTTTGGCCCCTTAAGCGCGGACATTAATAGACAGATTTGGCTCCCAATATATTTTTTAATTGTTTTTAATGTTTATATTTGGCTCTTTGGCGAATAATTTTGCCGACCACTGCACTATACGTTATAATCTTTTCCGTGAAAACTGAGCGGCAAGATTTCCCACTGTGGGATTGCAATTATGACAAACATGATATTACAAATTGGTCGCAATCAAATTTTGAATGAAAAGAAACCATTACAATTTTTAATAAAATTGTTTGAGATTAATTGAAATAATTAAAGTTTGTCATAAGTTGTGTCAAGCCTTCAGAATTTTTATGAATTTTTATATTCTCAGTTGCTGAATTTTTTAAGAGAGTGTAGCGATAAAAGTACAGAGCTAGGATATGAAAAAGCTAACAAAGCATAGACTTATTGAATTTAATTTGTTTATTTCTTATAAATATTATAAAGTTATAATAAGTTTTGTAAATTTAGTAAGTTTTATAAACTTCTTATGAACATCCACTCTCAATGTGGAGCAAATGGCCTTCTGATGGGAGGTATCTGAACAGAAAGAAGCTTTTTTCTACAATAATAGTTTTCTACAATCAGTTACTCAAACCTCTCTTTTTCGAAGAGAGTAGCGATAAAAGAATGGGGCTAGGACAGGAGCGGTGGTAAAAAAATATTAACTCTTTAACACTTCCTTCAAGGTGCTAAAAATACGTCCGATATGTTGCTGGCCCTTAATGAACCAAGTGAAAAAACATGTTCAAGCACTTACCGCCCATTGATGGACGGTAAAAACCCAACACGCATATTTTTAATAACATGTTATAATAATATCAAAATAATAAAATCAGATATAATAGATAATGACATATTATTAAGCTGATTTGAAGAATTTACGATGGCAGGACATGTATTTCTTTTTTAACGATAAATTATATATTAATGAGTATGACTTTATTTATGTCGTTTTAAAAATAATAGTGGTTGGTAAACGGGTAAAAATATACATATTTTTAGTAAGTACCGATTGTGACTGAATATGGGATTAATTTATGTATCCTATATCCACTAAGTTATATGTTACAAATAGTAATTAGAAAAAAAAAACTGTAAAACACATAATAGCACTAGATTCTTATTAGACGGTTTTTCGTACAGGGCTTCGATATAATACGGTGATATATCTTTTGCGTGTACTTAATATTCAGTTATATGCCCTGAGAGATTTATTTCTTCTAAGCCGATTTTTTAAAAAAATTATACTTTTTTACACAGTAGTGCATAGGTAATGTATCTACCGTGTAAAAAGAGAGCCGAATGTAGTTAACATTTCAAATCATTCGAATAGGTAATGTAACAATCAGCATTTCATTACTTGTGCAAAAAAGATGACCAATTTACTAAAATTTACGGTAAAGATTTTTCTATATTTAAATTAATGTTCGAATAATAATGGAATTATTATTCTTTTTAAATAATTAATGAATATTTTTAAACTATATATATTTTGTATTTGATTAAGAAAAATTGCATTAATAGGTTTATAATGGTCCAAACTCCAAAACCATATTTATTCTATACATTTTTTTGAAATACTATTTGTTTTTCATTTAGTTATAAATTTTGTAACCAATACATATAGGAATAGTAATTATTATTGCAAATTCATCAAGATGACAACATAAAAAAATATGCTTAGAAATAAAATATTAACAAATATAAAATAATACAAAAAAAACTTTTTCGGATTTGTTGCATATACCTAAAATGCTAAATAAGTTAGGGTTAAAATTATTATTTGTAAATATTTCATTCATATAATATATTTTTAATAAAATTAACAGGTTTATAGAGGTTTTTTAAGCTAATTAAATATAAATTTATCGTTGAGAAGTATTATAAATTTTACTAATATTATTGTTTATAAATTTTATAATTATTGTCAATTAATAAAATATTTTTCTAATAAATTTTATAAGATTTCTTATCTTTTTATGTGTACATTTTAGAATTTTTGTAGTGTTTTACTTATTCGTTTAATAATTATATTCTATAAATAAAATATTTTTATATACATTTAAATTTTTAGATAGGTACAATACGTATTTAATCGCAAGAGTTGGGTAAAATAAAAGATTATACACTTCATTCGCAAGTTCAATAAAAAGTTTATAGCGCCTACATTTGACTTTATCATTTATTTATTTTTTATTATTTTGACTCACCTATTATTACTGTCTCTGCCAATTATCTAAGTATCCATATATATGATCCCTCACTGATTGTGCAGAACGACAGCTTACATCGACCCGTTATTTAAAACTAAATGTAGGGTTTGAAAAGATATTCTTTCATCGTGAATATTTATTTACCAGGATGCATAGAATCCTACAATAACATACGTATTTATAAAAAAGGCTGGCTAAAATCGAGTGACCTGTAGATCGATGATTATTATTTTTACACTGAAACATACAAAAAAAGCTATGTTCATCCATCCATATAGGTTTCATAATTATGAGTCGGTTATTTATATTTTAAAATCTAAAATATGTCAACGTTTGATTAGCACCGAGAAGCGAAAGATTTTCACCGACAAATAATTTACGGCTAGAACTAAGATATAAAAACAAAACCTAGTCATAAATTAATCCATGCATTGACAGATGCAAGTGGTATACAAAATGTTTCAGAGTCAAAGAAATAAAAACAAATATCTCAGTGATTTGCATTGAGCTAAAAAGATAGATTTAGTAGGTATAGTTTTTATTTCGTTATATAACGAACATTGATTTTTTTTATATATAAAAATGTAAATATTTTATTTGAAATAAAATACATATCTACAATACATAAATTATGCGTAATACTTATTTTGTTTTTATTTGAAACTATCTGGACGGTGAACATTTTTTTCATTAATAATAATTCCAGCATCGTATTCATAATTTGTCAATTGGATTATTATTATCACTTTTAGATCAAGTATGTAGATTTGATCTTAAATCGACCACAGTAAAATATGATGTGAGAAGCACTGCTCTACGAATAATTAAATAAATACAATTAATTTGCGAGCGTCACACATTTTGAAATAAATGTTGTTTTAGGGCGAATATCATATTTCATTCTATAGATTCATTACAAAAAATATACTCATTCAACCGTTCAAGGGTTTAACTGCTTGCGATAAAAACACATGTGTGTGTGCTAAGTATCGAATGAAATATATTCATTTCTACATATGTAGGGTAAAACCTACTTTATTGGCCATCCTCAATTATTGACTACATGGAAATAAAAGCTAGTCTTATAAGATATGAAACCAAATTTTCTACGTGCTAACTTATTTGAAAAACTCACCAAGTGTTCTTTCATCGGAAAAACACAAAACACAGTTGGATCAATATGCAATTTTCCGTAAATGTTTTAAAATTTACTACTGTGTATACTGAAGCTGTCGTAGATAATATATAAGTCAAAAATTGTAGTTATGTATTCATTTTATCTGAGAATATTGTTTTCTCCTAAATTAGCAAAAGACTCACCGTCTTAGTAAAATTTAATAAGGGGCTCGCAAATTTATTTGCTTATAATCTTTGAAACAAAAACCAATTATAATAACATTGCATTAAAATAAAAGAGGAAAAAAAAGAAGAAACGACTGCAAGAAAAGACAAAGTAATTAGCAAGAAAAGCAATATTATTGCTCCGTCGTGTAATGCAAGAAAACATATTGCTTGTGTCCAAATATAATCTGTAAAAAGCAGGAGACTTCCTATTAAAATTACTGAAAAATATAAAAATGAATCCGATAACATTAATATTTAGATTTATCATTAGATGTATTAATTAATTCAACAAGTAATGATGGTGATATTGATAATAATGATGAACGTGGACAATACAATCTCAATGAAATAATATTTCTCAATTCTTCAACAAATATTTTCGATTTTGAAGTCAATTTTCATTCAGCTCCATTTCATAAAATAATATGCTTCTCTCGGTGTAGCACAATGTATTATATGTCGTTAAATTGTCGTTTATGTAACCTAAAGTAACATTAAAATTGCAATTAGCACTTGACTTCCCACATAATACTAGTGTGTGATCATAACATGACATAATTATTTTTTATTCTATTTTGAATTGTTAATTTATAGAATTTTTTGAAGTGGCCAATAATTGTAGATTTCCACCTTTTTGTGATTATTTTAAAAAAACTGTAATTTATTTTTTAGATGTTATTACTATCGATAATTAAAATTGTAAAAAATGGAAAAAAAATATAAATGGACTTCATTCCATCTTCTTAATGATGCATGATCAAACAAAATGAAAAAATCCTTAAGTGGCCAATAATTGTATGCTTTACCCTACCTATTTCTAAGCGCATTCGTCAAAAATGATCCGGGAATCACCCGGTTGAAAAAAAAGCTTCTCACGCGGTGACCCGGCATTGAGTTGCGGTATTTGAAAAAGGACTACCGTCATCAATTTTGGGGCCTCACTTCTTGCAATAAATTTTCGTATTTAAAAGTGTTTCGTGTAAATAATTAAAGATTGAAATCGAAAATGTGGTAAACGTTTTTGGGGCCCGTAAGATTCAGAGGCCTCTAGCGCTTATGAGTTAATCCACCACTGTGCCGATACGAAGATATGTTTGCGCTTTGCCCTTTGCAATAAATAAGTGTTGCATGGGAAAAAAGATGCGATAAATTTGGGGCCTCATATTTGTGGCCCCTAGATTCGGAGGCCTGACGCAAGTGCCTCAAGCGCTTACGGGATAATCCGCCACTGCATACAGGCATTTCTAATCCCACAATTTACAATTAATATTATATTGATTTAATTAGCATTTACTTGGGAGATTATCTATTATAAAAAAGTTAATAAATTCAAAGTATTTAAGTCAAAACATGGTGTCAAGTTATGTGCATACTTGTCGCTGGTCAGAAAATGCAATCCTAAGATAATCAAATTGACTAGCATACTTGAAGAAGAATGAAAACATTGGCAAAAAGATTCAATGTATAAAAACAATGTATTATTTTGATTGGGTAAATTTTCTAATCTTACGCTTGTCGATTCTATTACCCAACTCACTATTATTAACATTTTTGGTATAATTATTTAATGCCAAGTTAACTAATTTTGAAAGTACCTTTCCATATAATTTTCTAACATCACATCCGAATTCACATGTTAATTTATTATGATATGTGGCCAAATTAGCCGACTTCAAGCTTGCGAAAGTTAAGCCATATAGAAGTGCCTTTTGTTTATTACCTTTTAAAAATTTAGATTTCAACGGTGCACTGTTTAAAATATACTGGAAAATAGAATGTAAATGCAAAAACATGGAAGTCACAGAATTGGTAGGTACACAAAGGCCGCCTCTCTGCAAATAATCAAAATATACGTCGTTTATTTTATTACCTTTATTGTCGAGTATTAATTTTTTACATTCAGAACAAGATATTGTTTTAAATACAGAATATGCAGCAAATCCGCTTACATACAGCATAGATGACTCATCGAATTTAGATACGGCTAAGTAATCTGTAGAAAATATAAAGAAATATTCGTTTTGTTTCGAATATCGGCTAGAATCACATTCAACGATATTATTTCTAAGTTCCTTGATGGAACGTTTGCCTTTATTCGATCTTAATAAGTGTCGGAGACGTATTTTTTTTTCAGATTCTACAACTTGAACGTATGAAATATTATAATTACAACCAGATAATGATCGGTATTGTCCAAAACGTCGTTCGAGGTTGTCTGATTGAAACTTCCCCGTTAAAACATAATTTATCGCATATTTTTTAAAAGAATACTGAATTAATTCTATCAGCACAACTGTGCTTTGCCTGATTGCATTAAATGTGTCTTTAGTTAAGCAAACTTTATTATCCATGGAATTCCACATATCTAACCAAGCTACAAATTTATATAAAAACAAAATTTTCTCATCAGTGTCCGTGGTTATTGGACTGCAAAAATCATTTCTCTTGGCTATGCCCTTGAATTTACTTTTAACATTCACTATATTCCACCATTTTCTAATTAATTCTAAAAAATATGCAGTTTCGTGATAAACACTTACAGATTTTAGAGCTGCAACAGTTGAATCATGAAATATGTTGTCAGCGGAACGAACATCTTGTCTCTCTAAATTATTTGGGAATAAACTTTTAACATTGAGTTTGTATGCCTGCTTCACAAGCAATGTCTTCTCATTGTTGTACAGATCTCTCAAATGTTGAAAACTAGCTTTCATGCTCTGGTTTATTTCAAAATTAGGGAAAACAAAAGTTTTACCTTCATTCTTTAGATTTAACCAATTGTTGCGAATATTTTTTATAATATGAACTGTATCATACATCAAAAAAATCTTTTCATCTGAATATTTTGGATTACAAAAAAAAGTATTATTATCGCTGAGCAATTTGAATAAGTTTTGATTAATTCTATTATTATCTGTTATAATACAAACTATTTTAAAACCTATATTTTGAATAAAATCGATAACTTCCACGGTTGCTTGTTTTAAATACTCCCCTGTTATGGTACTAGCAGGAATTAATCTAACTATTTCTTTTAAGCTTCCAAAAGCAGACGTTATCATGAAGCTATGAATACTTTTTGCTAGTTCATTAACATTATTGCTAGCTTGTCCTCTGATACACTGGGCTTTGAAATGTAAGCCACTTTTAATGTGGATTTCATCAATCACTAAGCAAACAATTTTTTCACGTTCATTTAAATTATTGCACATTTGCGACAAATAGTGAATATTATTTCTGTTACTTTCGGGTGATATATTAAAAGATGATGATATTTGGCTAAGATATCTTTTATGCGGCAACGTCAAAAAATTTCTTAACAAATTATAACACGAGGAAGATTGTGTATATATAAAAAAAGAAAATATTATAGTATTACTACTGTATCTAGGTCTTTTTTCCTTCAATTGCAAAATTTGGTCACTAATAATTTCTAATTTACTCAAATCAGATGAGTTTTGTTTGTCTGACAAAGAAAGAGCCTCTTCAAAGTATTGGAAAGATTTATTAAGATAAAAATTTGCTGAATTATTGTTTTCTAAGGATTCTACTGTCAGTTTGTAACGATCTAGTAAATTTTCTAGTTGAGACCACCTACTTAATTTAGAATCAGTTGGCAATATCCATAATAAATCATACGCAGGTATTTCAATATTTTTATGAATTACCTTTAAATGCATGTTCGTATCTACATAAATAGTCGAGACAATTTCTAACTTAAAATCTATATAATTATTGTAATCAGGGGAATCTACATTTAATAAATAAAAATACATGCGATTTTTCAACATTTTTGTTGACCAACTACAATTTTTGAACTTGATACTGTGATTGACAACTAAGTCGTCAAAGCTATCAATAAAATCGCTTTTCAAAAAATCTTCTATCTGGCTGTTTTTTTTATCTGTTATTGCATCTCTCCTCACCTGTGGATCTTTACGCTTAATTATAAACTTGCTCAAGTATGCCGGTAGGTTTTCAAATATTGAAGGGATGGCTACTTTATTTAAATTTGGCTTTTTCAACGGAACCTCTACAATAGTTCCATCTGTTGTTGTACGTTTAAATGTTTTGGTTACCTCACTCTCATGAAAATGTTTAATGCATACTACCGTATTGACTGTAGGAGTCCAGTTTTGACGGGGAATCGCATAAATCCATTTCCTTCTCATTATATCATCTTTCGGAAAAGTAAATGATGACACTGCGCTGTTATTAAGCAAAAATGAGTCGTAGTTAGAATTGCATCCCGGGACACAGCACCGTCTAGGCATCTGAAAACATTACATAGAAAATTAGATAAGATTTAAGAATAAATAACTACACAAAAGCTTTTATTAATCTTAATAAAACAACTTTATCTTGAATGACAACAATTTTACTATGTCGTCACTATATCCTCGATAAATAATTCTTATTACAGGTAAACCATGCCAACTGATTCATATATATTGTTTCTCAATATTAGTTCAATTGAATACATACAATCTGTTTTCAATTTGGAATACCAGTTGTATTGCCAATTTTATTTTTCAACATTCTACGAAATTTAAATATAACTCGCATAGTAATCCAAATTATATCATTAACAAGATTCACAAGGGACATTTACAATATCAAAACATGTATTCAGTCACAAATAATATCATTTGAAATAAATTTAATGTATGATGTATATGTATGTCAAATCCTAACCTACAATATGAACATATAAAATATTACATTTCTACATTTTTTGAACATTACTTATTACGGTAAATAATTTTATTTTGAGGTGATGAGCCATGTCAACTTATTCTTGGAATATTGTTTTTCTATATAAGTTTAATTTAATGCATACACTGTTTTCAATTTGTAGTGCCAGTTGTATTTCCAGTTTTATTTGTCGGCTTACTTTCAGCGAAATTTTAATATAATTTCCATAGTAATGCAAATTATATCATTACTAAGCTCACAAAGCACATTCACAATATCAAGACATGTCGTCAGTCACAAAAAATATAATTTACATTGTATTCAATGTATGATATATACATCAAATGGCAGATCCTAACGTATAATATATTACATTTATACAATATTTGAGAAAATTCTCAATAAATATCAATGGTAATAAATATTCAACAATTCAATACTTATTCAAAGATGTAATTTAATGAACTGGTGGAAATAAATTTTGAATTTAAAATGTTCGATAATGATTGACAAGCGTGGTTGTTACTATCTTAATTTTCAACAGAAATATCGATATTTACTTACTTTAAACGGGTATTTTGATGAATCCTTATATTGGCGGAAGATAACAATCACTGAGCAACCTTGAATGGTTTAAAATTAGAGTTTAATGTACGATATATCACGATTTAATAGAAATTTATGGCTTGATCTAACCCCAGTTTATAAAATCAAAATGGCTGCCATTGCAGTTTTGGAACAGAAATTATACGTCTATATAAATCATTAAATTTTGTAAGTGTAGGGTGGTTTTTGAAGAATTTTTAACTGTAGAATGATGCCTAAGTAGTCACAGAATACACTGTTAAAAAATCTTCAACTCAAATACATTAAATTCAACGAAAACAAACTTTTAATGCGGAGACACATAGAATCACTCACTCGGTTTCCATACAAACTCTATGTAAATCGCTAGTCGACGACAGACTCAAGAGGGACTCATCGGAAATTGCGTGATGCTTTTTCTACTTGGCTTTGGATGGAGACGGTAATGCTGTAGCACAGTTATCTTTAGTGTTGCTGGTTTCATACCACTTCCAGAGTCAATAAGGTATATCATTTTTTGTACCAAATGATTTCTATAAAGTTGATTAAAGTTCTTTATCACTCCCAAATCAAGTGGTTGTAAAGCACTGGTACAATTTGGAGGGTAATAAACTACCTTGATGTTTTTAAGAAATGAAGTATCTCGAAGATGGGCGGCACAATTGTCTATAAATAGTAGTATTTTACACCCCTGAGCACTAATTGAGGAATCGAAATTCCTCAAGAAAGCCATAAAAATATCGGTGTTCATCCATGCCTTCTTGTTGGCGTGGTATTTTACTGGAAGTGTTTTTATATTCTTAAAACATAGATGTTTCAGCGATTTTCCTTCTTCTTCTCAGCTGAGTTTTAGTTTTCTTTATGGGTGGCGGCATTTTAGTTTCAATTTGGAAAAAAAAATGATACGAGATGTGAGGCAATATTGAACGCAACTGACTTGTACAAATCCAGCTACGCGACCAAAAAGTTTGTATGTACAGGAATAATTATTATCATGAATTTTAAACAATTCTACATTTGCATCATAAACAATAATACGCGTGTGGTGGATTTCAACCCAAAAAAAATAGCACAAGCGTCCAATGCGTCTAACATGTACAGTGCATTCCAACAAGTCTAGACATAACACCTGCAATCGGCTGTGTCAAACTTACTTGCAGAGTTATGGAGAAATATGCAATAAAAACGGTCAATCAGGATAATATTTGTGACGGGACCAAAATATTTAGACGGTTTATCGAGGAAATCGGTAAATCGGGGAATGGTCAATGCGAGATTATTTAACATTGTTCTTATGGGAGTTTGACGGGACTATAAAAAATAAACGTTCCAGCCGGGAAAACGTATTATGCGAGAACGGTTGATCGAGGTTCCACTGTAATTAAAAATTATGGCCGGCGTGCTAGGTAATTATGTACATTTTTCTACGGCCGCTAAAAGGCTAAAGTACATTACTATCGGGTGCATATAATGTACCCAAAATAAATATAGTACCAAACTAGTTCTACGGCAATCTTTGAACTCGTCACTCTTGCAATCTAAAGTGCATTTTTCAGCTATTAATATTAATTACTTAACAGTATATTACATATTGTTTTATAATATAATTATATTTAGTAACATCCGAATGCTTTAATAATTTTTGAATATAGTTGTATAAATGATAAAAAAAATCCACCCCATTCAAAGAACACCACGAATAATTTTACGATTAAACGAGCCACTTGTTAACATATTGGCAGCCCACCGATAGTGCCAGGTAGCGTTGGAATAGGTAAAGAAATAAAACTGCTATACAGAAAACATTCAGTAGTGAAAACAAAACTTACAAAGTAGTTTATTTATTAAAAAAAAATTATACTAATACACAAATACAGAATGTTTTCAAAAATATATATACATATTTTTACTTCCAGAGTTTCTTAATAGACATATTCTTCTCGGAATCCTTCTGCATTACTTTAGCAACGGCCATTTCAAAATCTTCTTGAGTAACATGGACACGGCGTTCTCTCAGGGCATACATTCCAGCTTCAGTGCAAACACCCTGAAAATAATTTAAGATGTACTTATAGCTGACAAATTTGATATTTTTGGCACACACTTTAGAAAGAAAATATATAACACATGGCACTATCTGTATTTGAGTGTACAGTAAACTTTTATACCTCATTTAGACCAACCGATAGAGTGAACTCAGCCGTATACTAAACAATCTTGGGATTTGGCCAAAGTAAGCAAGTGAATAGAAACCGCTTCCAATTCCTCGGCCGAGAGGATACCTCCACAACCTGTAGCATACCCTCGCTCAAATTTCCGCTCCCAATGGATACTGCCATGTCCTAATAGAGGTATGTCAACAGAAGTTGTTCAACGAGAACTGTTTGTTACTCAGTCGCTCAACCTCTCTTTTTCAAAGAGAGTAGTAGGGATAGAAGGATAAGGTTAGGACAGGACAGGACTAGTAGTTAACTAATCGCTCTCGCTACGCCCACTTAGCTACGCTACTTGTTTTTATCGATTTTTTACAAAATATTTATACAAGACGACTGTAATGAAAACTAAGGATTAGGAGAAATACAAGGCAGCACCCCGTTATGTCAGTGATCACGGAGGCTTAGGAACTGGCTGGATAACGTACTGCAAATTACCTCTAGAGTGCCTCAACTCAACCCCTCTTGCCTCTTCTTCCAACTAGTGGGATTTCAGAGACCTGGGGGACTGTCGGGTACTATCCATAGGATGTACTTGGGATGAACTGAGGGATGCTGGAGTGTCATAGGAAGAAGGAAAGCAGTTGGCAGGAATCATAGATGTGACAGGTGGTGGCCGTATGCTTCACATAGAGTGAATTTGGTCAAAGAGGATTGTCATGATATAGTTTACCTTCACTTCAGCACCCGACGCTCCCGGCATGAGTTCAGCAATTTTGCGAAGGTTAATGCCACGGGTCAAATTCATTTTTCTCGAATGAATCTTCAAAATATCTAATCGAGCCTCTTCGTTCGGCGGGGGGAATTCAATTTTACGATCAATACGGCCAGGTCGCAGCAGAGCCGGATCGAGGATATCAATTCTGTTTGTTGCCATTATAACCTAAAAAGATAAACATCAATTTAATGAACAAAAAATAACACGGAAATATTGAACATAATAGTCATAAACCACTGATTTAAAAGTAAAAACTTCTTGCACATGAATAACCAATTTTTACAAGAAATTTTTACCAAATCCATTATCAAGTGACAAGAGTAAAATATATGCTAGAACGCTAAGACAAATTTCGATGGAAGAATAGGCTTAGAAAAGAGTTAAAAAAAATATTAAAACATGCAAATACTTTGAAATAAAAAATATCTATTCTCAACAACGTCTGTGACTTCTCTGATCATGTGATGAAATTATTTAAAAATATTTGGCGGCTTGGCTCTTGGCAGCGATGCTAGATATTTCTTTGAAGCAAGTTTATAAAAATAAAAACAACAATACCTTAATATTTTTTGTCGCTTCAAATCCATCCAGCTGGTTGAGAAGTTCCAACATAGTTCTCTGCACTTCTGAATCACCACTGCTGCCCGATTCTATTCGAGACGATCCAATAGAATCGATTTCATCCATGAATATGATAGACGGCGCGTGCTCTCTAAGAATAAAATTCAGAGTATGATAATTCATTACACTTACAAAATCACTTTCGTAAATCAAATTTTTTTAATCTTAAATAATGTAATCTAATATTTTACTATGCATGAATTGTTTTTATGATGTAATTGCACTTCACAATGTATATTTTGGGTAAATGTTTATTTAACCGAATAGTTTTCCTGCGTAACTGGCACCAAGACGACTGCTACTTATATATTGCTTTTCTTTTTTATTAAAAATATGACATTCACCATGCCGAATAATAACAATCTAAAGGCCATAATTGACACTGATATGGAGATTGTGCTGAAGATTGGAGTCTACCAATCAACAGTACAGCGTCTGGATTGCTCATGAACGATGTTGACCAAACACAAATTAAATGGATTGAATTGGGTAGTTATTAAGAATCCAACATAATGGCCATACTTTGCTCCTTCTGACTATCATTTATTGAAGTCGTTACAAAATGATTTTAATGAAAAAAAAAAGTACAACAGCGCAGGTAAAATCATCCCTTAATTTATATTTTACATCAAAGCCAGAAGAATTTTACTCCAGGAGTAAATAAGTTGATAAAAAGGTGGCGATGGGTTAGAGCGACTGATGGAAATTATATTACTAATTAGGTTGAGAAATAAGAAAAAAATAATTGTATTTTCTTTTCCTATATAAAAAGAACGTCACACCTTTTGCATTAACTTGTTAAATTAAGAGTTTTAAAAGTAGTTTGATAGCTATCTGAGAATCAAAGGTAGAGTATATGTATATAGCGCATCTATAGAATGGTTTTATATAAACATGTAGCTCATTAAGAAGGTAGAACAATCATGGTATATTGTGATAGCCATAAATTAATACTTGTAATAATAGCGAATTTCAAAAAAGTTCACAAGTACCTGGCCATGACGAATAACTCTCGTACCATACGACTTCCCTCTCCGATAAACTTCTGTACCAATTCTGATCCAGACACACGGATAAAAGTGCATTCTGTATGGTGAGCTACGGCACGAGCCAAGAGTGTTTTACCTGTGAATAGAATATTAATACAAGCTATTATTGTTAGTAGAGATTTCAAATATGATCGCGAACAGTAAAGATGAACGTATCTAAAGAAAATTCGAGTATGAAATAAATAAATTGGGAGATCAATCAGAACATACCTGTTCCAGGCGGTCCATACAGCAACACTCCTTTGGGTTGAGCGATACCCAACGCATCAAAAAGTTCCGGGTGCTTGACGGGAAGTTCAATAACTTCTTTAATCTCTTTGATCTGCTTATCGAGACCGCCGACCATCTCGTATGTAGAATTAGGAACTTTTTCTACCATCATGAGAGACACGAGGGGATCCACCTAGAGACATATAAATAGTACAATCAATACTCAATTGAATAATTTTAAAAATAGCAATATTATTTAATGGGTCCAGGGTGACCAATCGACAACACAAGTCACCAGCTTAAGTTTTGAATGTATAACTATACCTTGTTGGGCAATATTTTATGGAGCGTGTAACTTTCATTCCTCAGAGCGACTCGGCAGTTGGCAGTGACATCATTGATATCTATGTTCTTGTCTAAGTCCACTACAAACTTTCCCTCGGGATGGACCTTCACCAAAACTTTCTTCTTGTCCATAGGCTTAACGACCTCTCCGACGTAGGAGCCTTGCTCTTGTAGAAGTTGGAGTTCCTCTCGGAGCATTCGAACTACGATACAAAATTGATAAAATAATAAAATAAACTGGTATTCTTTTATAAAAAAAAACTGCTGTTTATATGATGCTTTAACCTTTTTTAGACGACATAACTTTCAATACCTGCGGACGGGCAGATTTTTCGCGATTTATAAATCTCATTTGAATTGGATATAGTATCACTTTAAAAATATTCAATGCTGTAGCTGTAACCTAAACTGTTCAAAGATAACAAATCAATCCGACAATCAAATATTTTAGTAAAAAAACAATAATCCTTTGTACTTCATTCCACTTTATTTAATATGTCAGGACCGGTTTCGCTCATTACGAGCATCGTCAACTGACGATACGATATCAGTTGACGATGCTCGTAATGAGCGAAACCGGTCCTGACATATTAAATAAAGTGGAATGAAGTACAAAGGATTATTGTTTTTTTACTAATATAATGCCTTTCCACCAAGTATTGACAGTGAACACCCTAAAAGTGATCCATCAAGTATTTCTTTATCTAAACAATAATAATGACGAATATAATGCCTCCATACAAGAAACAAAGAACCAAAACAACTGCAGCCATACCTCACTCGATGCTTGCATCATCTCAACCGACAAGGAGTGTGCGCCGACAACTGATCCTATGAGTTTTTACACACTACAATGAAAGGTTTATATTTGAAAAGTTTTTTTAAAAGAGTTCTTTAAACACAACACACTACATATTGTTAACAGGGTTTCTTATGGTAATTATAAAAACATTCCAAGGCACACAAAGGAACGTCACATTCGTAACACATAGCATTAGTCATTTTTCGAATATTATTTTTGGAGCAAAATCTACACCTGCGGTACGGCTTTTTATTATTTTCTGTTGGTGGTATGACTCGCGGCATATGTTTTATTTCCATCTTAAGATGTCTATGAGGATTATCCTCAGCATGATGGTATTCAGAACTGGGCGATTCATAATTACCATATTTTTCGATGAGTTGACGAATAACATGTAATTGGAAATCAGCTAATCCAGGATTTTTTCCGGTTATTTTTTGAAATAAAATATATGAGTTGAATAAAAATAAATCTATTATGTGGAATCCCACTTTTTTATACCACTTCATGCACTTTCTCATACAGGACAAGCTACTTATCATCATGTCAACCTTGTCTACAGAACCCATATTTTTATTATAATCTATGACACATGATGGTTTTTTTATTGGCTCCCCTGTAGATCGGTTGATTTTTTGAGTGTCTTTCATAGAATCGTCATGAAGGGTGGTTAGCATGTGGATCTCCCGTCTGTCATGCCATTTTATGACTAGCAAAGGTCCACTGTGTTGCGATGCCATCTCGCCTTTTTTTAGTTTTTTGAACTTTGGCATGCGTTTCCGATTAGATCTCACCGTACCGCAAGCATTAGTTTGATTTTTGAATAGGGTTTCAAAGAGATCGGGGCTGCTATACCAGTTATCACAAAATAACGTGTGTCCCTTATGGAAATAGTCTTTCATTAGTGTCATCACTACAGATCCAGATATACCTAATGACGGATTTTGAACAATCTCTGTCCCATCACCACAATAAACAATAAAGTCTAAGATGAATCCTGTCTCTACATCACAAATAACTTAATACCAAATCTGTGCCGTTTTGATGGGATATATTGTTTAAAAATCAGCCGACCTTTAAAAATAATAATACTTTCGTCTATACAAAGATTTTTATGAGGTAACATTGTTTGTTTGCATATTTCCCGGCAATGATCCAATATTGTTCTTATTTTGTACAATCTATCATTGGTATTCGGGTTTTCTGCATCAGAATAATGAACCATCTGGAGTATACTTTCATACCGATCCCTAGGCATAGTTTGGCCAAAAATTTGACATTTTAATAGAGGATCTGTGTTCCAGTGCTCTTTGATGGTTAGGTGGCGGTTTCTCGTCATTAACAATGATACAGCATAAAATATGTACATATCAGCTACTGTTGTATCTTTCCAACTATGCATCCGTGAGTGCGATGCTAATTCTTTGGATTTTTTTAGTAATCTGTGGTAACCATTTGTATAATTTGAAATTTTGCTTACCAAAGATGTATTCAAAAAATGAGTGAAATAGTCAATTTCTTTAGAATCTTCATTTAATGAGACAGACGGATTAATGCCAGAGTTGAAGTCATCAAAATCAAATATTATTGGTACAAATGGGCCTGTATTCCATGATACGAAATTTGATGAAGATATTCCAGAAGCGACAGGTTGTTCTGTATTAGAAGTTGAATAAGAACTAGACGGTTGGTCAATATTTGAAGCAATGGGTTCACCACGAGTGAGTAAAAATTCGTCGTCAATCAGATCGCGAATATTTACAACCTCTGTAGGTTCTTCGTCATTATCACTATCCATCTCATAATCGGAATCTAGAATAATCTCCATTTCATCATTTGTCCTCTTTGCCATTTTAATTGATGGATGGAAAAATATTTATACGAACTGTACACAAATTGCTTGCACGTTAAGATAGTCTTTACATACACTTTATATCAACTAAATTCACAATTTGTATGCATTTATTTTCGTTGACAACAATGAAACAATGCACTAAACATACAAAAACACAAAAAAAATACACCGCGATTACTAATTTTATGGTATCAGAGATAAAATGTATATATGTTTCAATTCAAAATTAAATCGCAGCCAATATTGACGATTGAAACGAAAACACTGATTTAAAACAATAGGAATCGGCGCAGTTATCTTCCAGCACGTAATATGAATAAGCTTACTATGCACATGCGCTCTAGGTTCTCATAATGCGCGGGAGAATTTAAATCAGTTGCGTGATTTTCGGAATATTGACATGGTTCGCTTCTTTGATTATTTAAAGGGATATAAAATGTGGTGGGCTGGCAAATAGATAGATGTCGTGAAGAAAAATGTATGGGCATATTATTCATACGATTTTCGTCTCAATCGAGTATGAATTAACTGAGATATTAAGGTTCAAAATTCGGTGTAACGCTGTGGCATGTACACATGACGCTCGTCTTTGTGGCACGTCATAAGTTGGCATGTCTAGATGACGGTCGTCTGAATTAGGTTAAGACATTTATAATATCGTAACTCATCCAACTTTTTTTTTCCTAAAATACCACTAGGCTCACTTCACCCCTCAGGGGCTCAGTATTTTTAGGTAAATACGCTTTTCAGCATGCTGCAATTTTACTAACCAAAAATTAAATAAACGCCACAAAAAACCAATGCAATACTCAAGAAAATTAAATTGCTACTAAAATAATACCAAAAACCCAATCATCAAAATCTGATAATTTATGCGAAAAAAAGAAAATCCGTTGCCATATTTCAAATTTACTCTAAGATGTTCCAATTAAGATATTATTGTTACTACTGACTGACTTTTTATTTGTATTCCACGTAAATTATCTCTTCCCTTGTTTCCCATGTATGCTAATTTATCATTTTCCAATTTGTTGTTAAATTTGCTACAGAACTACATTGTTATTAGTTGCATTTAGTTCATTTTCAGGTAGAAAAAGAATAACAGTTCCTTCCTTGTTTAAGCCCAGGCTGTGAAACCTTTCCATATAATACATCACAGTATATGAAATGTGATCATACTTCCCGTTTTTAGATAGTCTATCGTGTTGTCCTCAAGCAGAGCTTAAAATGGCCCGTTTTCTGAAGGACTTCAGGATTCAAAATCTCTCTCTTGAGGTTTTTTTTAAAATGTATTCAAAAATGTTTTATGTCGACAAACAATATAAACTATGTATAAAAAATAGTAAAAATTACAGGGAATATTGACTTATTTTCCTTTGATTTCCTGCCCTCTTTATGTTTAATGTCGAGTTGAAACAAAGCAGATACATTTAGATACTGCTTCACACAACAAAGCCTAGAGATAAATAAAATAGGAGGGAGAAAATCAATAAAAAATGATTTAAGGAAACGCTGGAGATTGATTTATTTAACCGGAAGCTAGCCTACGATATCGAAAAAATTGTTATGAATTGATCAAAAAGAATCAGGTTATTCATGACAAACAAAAAGTTATATTTACCTTTCGCATTCAACTCATTTCTTTGTGCTTGGAGACGGCGTAAATTGTGTGACTTTTCTGCCACTATTGATACCAATTCATCTATCTTAGAATAGTAATATTCAGACAATCCAGCACCTTTGTCCATTTTCTAGAAATAAGGTTATTCAGAGTGAAAATAAAGAGAATAAATAATATCAATTACGATTATGGTTTTTTAAATATTAAATTAAATAACCTCCACAATTGCAGCCATTTAAAGGCGTATTTATAAACGAGACGAGATTCCTTTGCAAACAATAATGCAAATCAAACCGCTTCGAAAGTCAAATCGTCCTGTCATGAACCAAAGAGAACATGACGATAACTAGTTTTAGCATTCCTCTTCTTCTAATCTCTATGGTTGACTACCATAACCAAAATTTTAATCATTTCTAATACCCTGTCAAAGCATCTAGTACTAAAAGTTGTCAAAAGTCTTGGTGCTACTGTGAATGGTACCCTATAAACTTATAATAAACTCCTTTTTATCAGAACATTCCTGATCATTTTTAATAACAATAATACCAAAACTTATATTTGTTTCTTGTAAAATGTTTTTGTTTGTGATTTTCATGTCTAAAAATTTACTTGTTACTAAAAAACTACTTATGTTAGGTCTGTAACCCAGTGTCACTTTACTACATTTTGTTGCATCAAATTTGTAACGTTACATTGATTACTATTTTTTATACTTTTTTTTTAAAACGATATTTATTTGACTTAAGTATTTTATTTTAAGGTTTACAAATGACGCGTTTCATCATCATTATCAGTAATAGTTATTTTAGTTTTAGTGTCAAATGTAGTATAACTCACAACAATATTTCGATTAGCCATTTAATGCTTGACAGTAATGTGGTAACCCCAAATTACACCGATTGAAATGTAACCCGACCTGACTGACGTGGATTTTATCATTTTTATAATATGATGGATTAAAATATCGCAAATTATATTTATGCTTTCTAGATAAATCAGTGTCCTTACTGTTTATTTCCTCCTGAAATCTTGATTTGCAGGTCAAAAATAAATATATTATTTATCTGTCAAAAATATATTTATTTAACGGTGCGTACATTTATACACATTGCTTGGAATGTATTTATTAATTAAAATATTATTAAAATTATAAGACTATTATGAACGCCTTGACATTATTTCATTTGCTTATATACGGTTGTTTATTATTCTATCATGTACGATCGTCTATACAATGACGTTTATGTCACATCTAAGATGACATGTTTTGTTATAAAGCCGTTTATTAAATGATTACAGAATCAAAATGATGCAAGATGCCGATTCGAAACCTACACCACCCAAAAAAAATGTTCTTTCACAAGCTTGGACTAGAATATCACAGGTATTATCGACATTGTATTCATTGATATAATATCCAACATACAAGTGTTCATTTTGTTCATAATCTCATTATTGAACACATGAGTCATCTTCCTTAAGTAATTAATAAATTCTGAAAGTTGTACAGTTAAACAACATTCTGTATATCAATCTATAATGTTTCAATTGGACTTTGATCAAAGAAGTATCATGTAACTGCAATCTTGTTTTATATGATCCTTAAATATATATATATGAAGAGCCCCATATCAAACACGCCCAAACCCAGTTATGACAAAAAATAAGGGTAATTGTGTGTTGGATTATTTCGGCGAAAAACTTCAGAAACTTACCTGAAAACAACGCCACGATTTATAATTATTTTTTGAGGGCTTGACAATCGTGTTAAAACCACACATTATTACGAAGAACACTGATAAATTATGCGAAGTACTGAAAAATATTTCATATTTCGCACAATTTATCAGTGTTCTTCATATTAATGTGTAATTTTAACGCGATTATCAAAGCTTCAATAAAACATTTTGAATCGTAGCGTTGTTTTTAGCTTAGTTTGTGAAGTTTTTCGCCGAAATAATCCATGACTAGCTTTAACACACAATCACCAAAATGAGATATCACTATGATATTGGAGTACTGATTCAAAAGAACAGAATTTATTTTTTAATGTCGCTAAAAATCTCCAACTATGCAGTCCATGCAATTAAGAATCAAAATATGATTTTATAAGAAAAGTTTATTTTTCCTCTGTTCAGGAAAAAGATTTCTTACCAGAAGAGGTTCTGGATTTGATCATATTTGATCCCAATCTCGTCTTATAATGTATTTGTTACAATTATTTAAGTATATACATCCCTTGGAAGAAAGAGAACATTTATAGAAATATCCAAAACATTTATATCAATTAGAAAGAATTACAGAAATACCAGAATTACAGCGAATTAAGTCACTTTTATCTGATATTTTATTAAATATAATATTTACATCCCATCCAAATTAGATTTATTACATATTTACCATCAAGTCCATCAATAAACAACTCGGTTGACTTTAAATTTAGTTCAAACCGATAGTAATAAAAGTCATATTTCATGATTAGCAGAAACCTCTCAAGTATATTTTATGTACCTTAGCTTCAGATATTTTTCGCCTCTTAGAGAATTCTCATCAGACTAGTGCTAAACCCGAAGAGTCCAGAGTCCATGAGTTGAGAGAATAAAAATCTTCAAAAATAAATTATTTAATTACATCAATATAGTTTTTGATTTTTAAAAACATTTCAAACTTTGTCAAATTTGTCTAAAAAGAAAACTTATTTATGGTGCTAAAGCAGGCTAGTCTGCATGAATCTTTACTAATTTATTAGTTACTAAGTTAGTACATCAATCAGTTTAATATCAGCCGTGATTAGACATGTCGACCAGAGAAGGAGAGAATACTGAAAAGGTAAAATCTGGTACACTAACACCGCCTCATTATTCCATTTCATTTACTGTTTCATACTTATAATCAAATATTGTGTTCAGGGTGAGGGTAATGACGATTTTTATTATACCGTTCATGTGATCTGCCGTCGGTGGGGTTTAATTGAACCATGTGAGTATACTTTGTATTATGATGGATCTTTATATTTTGTAATTTTTTTTTGCGAGGGCAGATTTACCAGGGTTATCTGGATAGTTGGACGCCACACATGAAGGGAAGATGGGTAGCATCCGCTGTTCTTTTATGTGCTTTCGTAGCCAGAATTGTTTCCCAGCAAGTGAGTCATTTAACGGGCCGAATTGTTTATAACACTCGGCAGGTGCATACATAAATACAGTAAATAGTATCACATTGACGACATAAATAATAAATTATCAGTTTATCATAGCACTACGTGTCCTCGCTCTACTATTGACTGTTGAGAATTTTAAAATCAACATGTTGATATTACAACAGTAGGAAACTGCGAAAGCACTAAAATTGCTACTGATTATCAGTCTGATCCCGCAGGAGTTTTAAAATCACTTAAAACTGTTTCGTAAATTGCTATCGCTTTTCCTTCAAATCAATTTATAATTTCACTACGAAAAGCGAAAACAAAAAAGTTTTTCATGAATTTCCTACATGCCATAATGTTACCCAAATGAAAAGTTGCCTTTAGTTGCTTATATTATCAGTATTTATTAAAACGAAAATAATGTTGAATTGCCGAGTGTTATAATAATTTGCAATTTTAGACAACTTTTGTTGCAATATACCTATGCTGTCCCGGCGTGTGTGAATGTGCCAACCCATGCAATGGAGTTCAATTAAGCGTCGAAAAATTGCTATCTGTGTATGTTTGATGTTCATAGAATAAATTTAATGTTTAGTCTAAATTGTCGATAATCATATTCAGCATTTGTGGCGTTTATATATCAAACATGTTCATCATCATATAATATATAAAAATGTCGCATTGATGTGAGAAACATTGTGCTGATCTCCCAGCTGAAAGGCTCATGAAAATTAAAGTTAAAAATGTGTATCGTTTTAATAAAGAATTGAAATTTGTTATAGTCTTACACTGGGTTTTTGGACTCCATGACACCGTATACGCGAGGTCGATGGTTCGCAGCTGCCCTTTTTCTGTTAGCATTTGTATGCCGCATCGTATACGCGCAGGTACAATTTAAATACCAATTAAATACAGCTTTTAATCGGTTCCATTGCATGGGTTACGGCACAAACATATACGCTACTGTAATATTAAATATTGTTTTTATTTGTTACTATACTTTCTTTGCATATCTCTCAAAATATACCCGAGTGATGTGGTTCCGAGCCTTTGAATTGTGGATTCCTTATGAATTTATTTTTTTGCTAATTTACATGGTCCTATATTTTTACTGTTATTTCAAAATTGTCATTGACAACTTACTGAAATGAATGATTCTTACTCGCTACTAGGCTTGGTTTTACTGTGTGAAATTTCTAATAACTTATTTACAATGTTATAATGCTAATTGAATATTTACAGAGACCCTTTATTCCGGCCTGAAATATAACTAATAAGTCTTATTTTGTAATGATCCGATTGTTACGAATTCTTTAAAAGTGTCTATAATCCTACCTCTTTATAAACTGAAGCAATTTTTCCATCTAATGCTCAAATTCAAAGGGCAATTAACGGTGGTGAGGTCTCGTTAAATGTTCTCTTGTTTAATAAGTATTTCTATATTTGCAGGGATGGTATATAATAACCTACGCCTTGGGCATCTATCATTTGAATCTTTTCATTGCATTCCTAACGCCAAAAATTGATCCTGCCATGGATTTCGATGGTATGTATGAATAAATTTTAATCTTAATAACACTAACTGTCTTTCTTCTCATTTTAATTTTTCAAATTTATTAAGTCAGTGTGGTTATGTAATGTTGAGAATTTGACCATTAAAAATTGAGTGACTAGATAACAAAACAGTTTCTGTTTAGATGCTCTACTATGAGCCTCCATGCCCCACGCGAACTTGGCTTAAAAAAAGAAGGAAATTCATTTATAATTTCAATGTTTCAGCGGAAGAAGAAGGCGGTCCGGCGCTTCCGACTAGAGTAGGGGAAGAATTTCGACCGTTCATTAGAAGACTTCCCGAATTCAAATTCTGGTTATCGGTCACCAAAAGCACAATATTTGCTACCGCTTGCACATTTTTTGACTGTTTCAACATACCAGTTTTCTGGCCTATCCTGGTCATGTATTTCATCACATTATTATGCATCACTATGAAGCGTCAAATCAAAGTAAGTAAAATTGGCTCCAAATATCGATTATTTCACATACTAATCCGCTACGCACAGACAAAGCGGACCTTATTTAGCAGACAGTGGCATTCTCCACTGCTTTATACTTCGTGCAGCGATGTCAAAATCGCTGGAAATAACTGAGTAATCAATACTCTCAACCCAACTTCATCGGTTGAGGATTTCCTGTATGTTTTTATGAATATGCGATAAACAGCATGCGGGAACATGGTCGATGTCGTTGGCTTCGATTTCGGTGCATGCTGGTTTGAATCCCAGTGTGGAGTGTTCTATAAATTGAATTTTTAATTAATTTATGGATATCTGTTCAAATGCGTAGATGTCTAAAATCTGATTCTTAAAACGGTGTAGCATGAGCGGTTAGCTTATCACTAGTCCTTTCCTAGCCTTACCCTATTCAAATAAAAGAGGTTGGGTAATTGAGTAACAAACAGCTCCTCATACTTCACATTACATATATGAGCGCCTTAGATTCAAAACCTACTTAACTCCAATAACCAAAATTGTTGGTTAAGTGCAAAAAACTGTTGTGGGCTTTGAGTGGGTTTCGAGACTAAACACGTTTTTGTAAATGTTTTCTCTGTATTTAGAGAGGGTTTGAAATCGGAAATTTATTGATTGTGTAGATATTGAAATGGTTGAGAACAAGTTGGCATCAAAATTTGGAAAAAATCAAAAATGGTTTTAGCTAGGTTTTGGAAAATTGAAGTCCTCATATATATATATTATGTATATGTACTTAGTAATAATTAGTACTTTCGAGATCTAAAATAATTTGTTTTTCGAGGGGGGGGCATGAGTTACTTTTTGTGGATGTCCTAAGTGTGTCGTAAGTGATATTGAAACGTTTATCTTTTGAAATTTCTTATCAAAAATTTTATCTCGAACGATCCAACCTCATCAATATATATTTATTGATAAACGTTTGAATTCCAATATTATGCTTGAAATCAGAGATGCACAACTCGCGGCCTGTTTGAATTTTTTTGTTTTAATCTTAAAATTAAAATATATTTCGATATAAACTGTAGGTGCAGGTGGTTAAATCAATTTATTGACTTGAATATAAATACTAGTACGTGCCCATTATTAAATCAATAAGTTGATTTTGCTTATTCAATCTAAACATTTTATTTGAATGAATTGTTACTGTTCATTTTAATTTTAAGCCAATATAAATATTCTTGCAAAAGGTAGAATGACGGAATACTTACATTTCTATGATTTTATATATTTGCTACTCGAGCGTCACTTTTTTCAATACGTAAATTGCATACTTTATTGGTATCCAATGTCTCCTCGTAAAATGTTTGGTTCAAACAATATTTTTATTATATTTTTGCGGCTTTAGTTACATTTGTGGAAATAAAACAATTTGTTTCATTCATAATTAATATATTCCATTTACCAGTCAATATTGTCCTCAAATTTCTAGCACAATATGTCCTATATTGAATCAATAATAATGTATTAGGTTTAATAGTGGAACACACAACTGGGTTGCATTTGTAGAATTTCTTTCGGGGGATATGTATGAGTGCCAGTGATAGCATACCATGCTTACGCCTTGAGTCTAGTGATGTTCTCTTGTATTGTTGTTCACTGTCAATTCTCAAAGTGAAAAAATATCAAAGTATTTTAGTTCTACAAATATTATTTTATATATAGTCGATAAATATTTCGACTTACGCCTTCATCAGAACTATAAGGAACGAGACATTGATATTTTTTAACCTTTATTACAATGAAGTTCTATTAAGGAAATGCCAACTCAATCAATGAGACATATTAAAAAATAAAAAACTTTGTTTTAATTCCACGTTATTTATTATAGATCTCGACCAGTTTCACTCATCAATTGATAATGCTTACGATGAGCAAAACTGACTCTAATCTATAACAAATTAGTGTGCGGAATTAGTATAAATATGCTTAAATTGTGTAATGTATTATACTTGTTTTATTTTTGTACCAGTTTGCCTTATTGTATTTCATCTCAATAATATTGTTTTTTACCATTTATAAAAAAATCAGTAAACCACCAAAAATATTGTGATCATTTTGTGGTCATAAAAAAAGCAATGCTTGACAACTGTTTATAAAAAATATAAAAATTCAGTTGATATCGTGAATCGAGTTGTAATTTTTTTTTTTGATAATATCGATATCTCAGATAAGCTTGAATAACACATACCGCTGGTAAAGATAACTAAATTATCATAAAATGCTTTTTCATTTTTAATTGTCAACGATTTTTTTTTTTTTCAGCATATGATCAAATACCGGTACCTGCCCTTCACACACAATAAACCGAAATACCAAAGTACTGAAGTGAACTGACATCGATAACCAAAATGTGCAGTCGAAACTATAGGCGTAACGTTTAGTTCGATAGCTGTCGCTGTTGAAATAAATATTTTATTCTCAAAATCATTTTGCATGAAATGTGACCGAACTAGGCATGAATATGGACAAAACATGATCAGTGCGAGATATTTCATGTATTTCTATTTTGACAAAAGTATTGTTTGTAGATAAGACTGTTCATTCGTAATATGTTTTACGGTTACGAATTATCTTTTTCTTCTATGAAAATTGTCTTTGATGATTTTTTCTATTAAATAATTTAATTCTGTATAATACATTACAGCTTTGTACCTTACATTATTGTCCTATTTTACTTTCTATCATCTGTGCCTCAATTTAAACTAATAAGTTGCGCGCGAAGTCTCGTTCTAAATCTAAACAGTTCGCGTCGCGCGCCCGCTTAATCCAAAATGTTATTTTCATTAAAAAATCTTTTCATAATATGTTTAATCGAAAGATATTTATTCCATATATATTGTGATAAAAACATTTCTGAAGGTAATCTGCAAGTACCTGAATGTGTAAGTTAGAAATGTTAAAATCAAATTCCATACAGTGCTCTTTTGTAAATTATTTAATCAACACAATTATGAAAGCGATCCTACTCTATTTCATCGTTTTATTTTGCATTCATTATCCAATCGACTAATATAAAATTGTCACCGTTTGCTAAATTTTGACATGTGTGTAATACGACAGGTTTTCGATTCAACTTTGTTTTTAAAATGTGTACATGAATTCATATTGTATAATAGTCCTCCGGTCGACGATGCGAAGATTAGTATTCGAAAGAGACTTCTGCGCTCGCTATTAAACAACGACACCTTGTTTATTTAATGTGTAGATAAATTAAATTACCTGATTGCGACGGCTCAGCTTGAAACAATACTAAACCTCGGGTAAATATCTTAAACAACCAAAGAATTTGATTACATAGTGTAACAGTGTACCTAATTAATAAGAACCGCAGAAGTTTCTTCGGCGAGATCTAAAAAAAATGTACCACGCAGGACAATTTTCGGCGACTGGTAAATTTGTATCGAGTTTAAAAACGAAGGACACCCGTCAGCTTACTTTTCAAACCTCACCTGCGTGCTTATTCGGTCGACATAACTTGAATGCGTTTCATTTCACATTTCAGACATGTTGGGCAGTAAGTGAAAAACTTTCAATGAGATTTTGTTTTTATTGTTTCTGTAAATTATTTATATTCTAAAGGTTTGAAAACTAAGCTTACAATAAAGCAATGTTTCCGTGATGATAAAAAATTTGATCCCGTCGGCCGGAATTTTTTCATGTCAATCTTATCATCCATCTCCGTGACCGATAAACGGGAACAAATATTAAAATTATCACGGAATAGAACTTTATAACTGTACTGAGTCACAAGAGAGCATTTTAAAAATGTATTATTCGTTATTTTCACTTGATTCATGTTTTTCTGTTTAATTGAAAATGACAACTTTAAAATAGTAAACTTCTATAAAGATCGGAAAGTTTATCTGACCGATATTATATTTTACAAATACTTTAAGCACATTCAACAAATTTTTGTAGTCCTGTTAATTTTTAGTGTTAAAATGTGTTAAGATTATTAATAAATGTCCCGATTTATTGATAACTTTGCATTGATTATTTCAATATTAAGCTTCATGTACATTTTAGGTTGTATATAATATTCTTGATTAAATGAAAGCTGTTCGGAAACTGTTGATATAAAATGTTGTGTAAAATTATTTGAATCTTTTTACCCAATCACTCATTTCCAAATTAACGGTTTGCGACTTTGATATTACTTTATCAAATTACAAAATATGCATATCAATTATCGCGCATATCACAACATGAAAGACAAAACGAGTAACTTTTTGAGAGACATCACAGGAAGCAGTCAAGTAAAGGTCTAGGAACGCATCTAAAAATAACAGTCGAATCGCAGAGTAAAGGCACAACAGCTGATGTTACGCGGCAACACCGCAACGCAGTGAGTGAAATGCACACAGTACGCAAGCCATATGACATACTGCACTGGCACTATAAAAAGAGCTGAGCGTATCGCTCACTTGAGTTTATTTTGAGTAGCCGCTTCGCCGACCGGGCGTGTGTGGATGTAGATATGTCAGAGATGGATATACGAATACAATACAAATATATTGAAACCACAATGCAGAGCTCAATGCCAGTAATATATTTCATCTGGAAATACAACACAACACTTCCCAATATTAGTATAAAATAAAATTAAAAATATTGTTAGTTCAGTATATAGATAAAACTTTTATTAAAGTACATGATTGATTCCGATAGTTAAAATCTATAATGGGAAAGAGAGAATCGGTGAAAGGCTCTTGTAATAACATGATTTACGAAACTGAGTGCGTCTGCCAAAAAGAGGAGGGAAAATGAGTAAGCCACTTCCGTATGCAGATCGCGTTATTGCATCAATTCTAAAATTAAAGCAGACCGGAAGAGAGGTTTCTTGCCGTCGCGGTCGGCTCGGACCCGTCCGCCGGCCGCGCGAGCTCTAAGAAAACTGTCTTCCCGAACGCCGATGATTAAAAATGCCTGCACTTTGAAACAGTAGGGGAGAGTACGAGATGTTTCAGAAAAGAGTTAGCGTTTCCCAATTTGAAGCTTTCCGCGGACGGCGTAGATTAAATTGTCAACATCTTTTCTGAAGCGGCTTCATTGTATACTCCAGACGTGCGATTCCGAGGCCGGTAAGTATTCAATTATATGCAGTATTACCTCACAAAAGCACTATGCTATTTAATGTTCGAATATGTAAATCTGTTAAACTCTAGTGAATAAAAAACATCGTCACCTTGATGGTACAAAATAGAATCAACAGATAAACTACAAAGAAATACTCAACGATATTTAAATATTTAATGCTAAAAATATCCAATATCTATGATTCACTGATAACCATGTATAAATAACCTAACGAGATTATGTTTACAGAAGGTAGCTGTACATTTTCAATTCTCAAAAGAGGATTCGAGAGATCCAAATAATATTTCATCGAAAAGAACTCGTCGAACGGTCAGAGTTCGTAACAAAAATTCTACATCATTAATATAAAAAAAAATCAACAAAAGATGACTTATAGTTTCCCGCGAGATAGAATAGATCTCAGACGACATTTTGAATATTACATATAGATAAATTGTACTTGTATGATTATACATACGAAAAATTCATAGATGAATTAATAATTATCCGCATTCTTCGAACCGATCGCCAATGATGGGACCTTCGCGTCCCCGCCTTGAAAATTTCAGAACATCCAATAATTTATTTTCACATTACTTTAAACCAATAACTTAAATTAACTCTCGATATCTACAATATGTTACTCGCAGATTGATTTCCCATTCGAAATAATTTTGATAACATAAAACTAGAAAAATAACACTACGCATAGATAAAGTTAACTTTACAGATTGCCGACCGGATCGGCCGGTTAAGGATTATTTTACGAACAATGAGACATCAAACATATTATTTTCAAACTCAAAGCCAATCAATATAATACGTATATATAAACAATAACACGGAGAAGTCACAGTAATTATTAATCTATTATAACGAATGCAATAAATTACTTATTCATAGCAAATATCAACAAACATAATCAGGATTCTGTCAGCGCATCGGAGGTCGCCGTCTCATCGAAAATGGAATTTCTCCGATGGAAATATAAATCTATCGACGGAGACGAGGCTTCATTTTTTCATTTACATCGATTGCCGTGTACGCTTTGCAAAAAATTCACAGAGGACACTGTCGATCAGTCAAACTCCGATGCGCATCGAATCAAAGAAAAACGGAACGTGTACAAAATCTCCCCTAAAATATTTGCAGAAGGGCGTCCTCGTCGCAAAGTGCAGGCGACCGCAGGTCCCCCCGACGCGGGACACATTTATTCAATACGTTAGATAAAATTATGATATTACATATTTTGTACAATTAAATACAATTAAGTACAATTTGTAGCAAAGATATTATTAGTTTAAGAGAGTAATAGTTTTTTTTTTCATTTATCTAGGTAGTTGTATATATAATATAATTTAATATAACACAGTACGGTAAAGGTGAACGGGTGGGCGAGCGCGCTCCCGTCTTCCGCGGCGGCGACGCGGGCGGTTCGAGGGAGGCGGTCCCCGACCGAAGACCGCGGCGCGCGACGTCAAAGGAGTAGGAGTGCGGTGGATTATAAATAAACGTGCATATCTTAAGAGTTAATTGACTAGCAACTAATGAATCCGTCGCCCGCGGACGCTTGGAGATTGAACTTCCTCGGGGGGAGGGGAGGGGCAGCAGCTTCACGAGCGCGCTACGCTGTTGACGTGCGCCGGTTTCTTCTCCTGCGGCTCCGGCGTGCGCTGGCCATCGCGACGCGGCGGCATGCGCTCGTTGATGGCGTCAAGTCCCTTGGCCTCCGCGAAGGAGGTGATCTTGTGGTTCGGGGAGAACCCTTGCAGCGCATTCTTGAGAGATGTCTTACCCCCGGACAGGGCGCCGAGCGGCAATGCCCCCGTCGGCGTCAGTCCTTTTAACTGCAACACTGACTCGCTCTCCTCTCGCAGAACGGAGAACACGTGCGCCATTTTGCCGATGGCCCGGATCTTGTTACGTATCACCTCCTTTCGCAGGTTGGCCTCTTCCATGGCGTCATCACCCTCAGACATGAGTTCGTCGTCCGAGCAAATATTCAACACGTTGACCAGCATTTCGGTGACCTTCTCTCCCACAAAAGGGAGAGACCACGTGAACACATCCATGAAATTGGGCAACCAGTACGGGTGAGGGGAACAATTGAATTGACGAATGTTCATGACGTTATTCTCGTACTTGAGCACCGCCGCCTTGTTATTGTACACATCCAGGTAGTTGGGTGCGGAGAAGATGGTGATGAGACTGGGAAAGCCTGTCGTCTGGCTCTTGCGGTACATACGGTATCCGGCATCCTGAGCTTCATGCGCTCGAATGATTGAGAGCAGATTGTTCTTCTGAAGGAAGTCGCAACACGCAGCGTAGCTGTAAAAGTAAGAACAGCCCCTCACCGAATTATGGGAGAAATGCTCGGTATTCTTCTCGTTGCCGAAATCCTCTAGGGGATCGGACCAAAGCAGGTCGCACATGGGGCCGAAAGCCGGCGGCTCCTTGAACCTATCCAGCTTGCGTATGTCATCCAGATTGTGTATCTCGGGCGACAGCCCTCCGTGTACGCACAGGAACTGCTGGTTCATGAGAGCAGCTAGCGGAAGGCAGTCGAACGCATCCATGCACGCGTCGTAAACGCGTTCCGAATATTTTATTTTGCATTCCTGCTTGAACGTAAAATACTCGGTGAGATGTCTGCATTCGTGATTTCCTCTCAGGAGAAACAGAGTCGTGGGGTGGCACAGTTTCAACGCCCACAGGTACAATACGCATTCTATACTAAAATATCCTCTATCTACGTAGTCCCCCAGGAAAAGGTATTTTGTGCAAGCGGGGGAGCCTCCCACCTCGAACAGTTTCATCAGATCGTAAAATTGACCGTGTACGTCGCCGCAGACGGTAACGGGCGCTTCGATGTCGATCATGGTCTTCTCGGAGCGCAGGAGGGTGGCGCCGTCCTGTATTATCCGAAGGGCAGCCGCCTCCTCGATCCGCCCTTCCAGAGTGAAATGCTGCTTGAGGACATCGGGAGAAGGCTTGGACGTTTGCGCATCGAACACTTCGGCGATCGTTAATTTGTGACTTGGAGGGAATGCTACGCCTTGGATCATCCGCTGCGTCGTCGACGCCTTCTCGTTATTTCCGGACATATTTGTCTTTTTACACTTTAATCCATAAACACGATTATTTTTTTCACTTCAAAATGGCAGAGAACAGAGCTAGAGCCCTGACCCCTGATCAGAGCGCGGAACTACTGCGCACTGTAAAACAATGCGCAATCGCCTGGCGAGTGGTCAATAAAATAAACAGGGATATCGAGCGCGTTTTATTAGTTTTCAAATATGTCTTTTTTAATGTTACATGCCTCCGATAGGGTAGAGCGGATTATTTATAAATTTTTCATCGAAATAAAACAGACGGAGCATTTAACGAACGGCGTGAAGTGACGTCGAATACATAATACTCGCAATAATGAAAATATTTTTAGGACTGAAAAATGCTACCTAGATTTTTAGCATGCACGTGATATTTGAACAAACACTCATATCAAAAATTTAAAATTCCGGATTTTTTAGACATTCTCAATAGCTAACAAAGGTTACCTTTTTTTAGAACACACATAATGTAGGAAAAATTACTTTTGACAAATGTTTCTACAAAATCAATACTATGATTTACTATAAATATGTATATAATTACACGCAGCCGTCTAATTTACCCACAACAGTGTGTGATTACTATTTATTCAATGAAATTAATTGTATTCTAATAACTATTCAAAAATAAATTGATCTAATCAAAAAAAGTTTTTAGTAGAAAAAACATTTTTATAAATATAAAATTAATGGTGCCAGCAATGATTTAAAACGGCCAATCTTTATAAAAAGTAAAAGAAATGAATAACAACCTCTTTTTATTTTAAATTATATTATAAAAAATAAGTATTTAGTATAAATACATTCCACGCGAAAAGGCGTGAAAAAACGAAAAAGAATGTAACTAGTAAATGTAATTTATTTTACTGTAATCAAAGAAATGTAAGAAATCAAAGATATTGGTGCAGTAAAAAAATATTTAAAAATAGTTTTGAAAGAAACTTTTTTACTTGAAAAGAAAAAAAAATAAAGTGTAACTTCATGAAAACACAGATAGCCTACAGCAGCTACAGCACACTTGTAAAAGGGTACAAATTATATTTCCTCTCTTCAAAAACTTGAACAAGTGCATTTAATTCTTGATTTGTAATATAAATGTTCACATTGACATAACAGTTCAGATCTTCTCGGTCTAATCTTAGTTCTGTTAATTTTCGAAAAGCATAACATACAATATGTGAAAATCAACAATTTTCAAAGCAGAATAAAAATATTTGTTTTCGAACATTACAAATGCAGAGATAAATGGTGCCGGAATGCTGTTCCACAGCGTCACATGGGAAAAAACACTAGTTATAACACACTTAAAGTTGTAAGCGCTAGACAAAATTAATTTAATATGTAATTCCATTTAAAACGGCTGAAAAATATTTTAAACTGTTGTGTTTAATTTGGTTACAATATATGAGGATTGCAGTAATTTATCAGAGCTGTCAAAAAATGTATTGTCATATTTGTGGACATGTGGTTACTATAACATATAAACTGATTTATCAACTAAATAACTGCAGGGAAATCACAATTTTTTATTTCAAAATTTAAACATGTGAAATTGAGCAAATATTTTCTAATGGCTCCTTGCATGTCAGTTGCTGAAACACCCTTATCAGAAAATTTTGTGAATAATTATAGAAAAATATGCTAAAGAGGATTTTTCAAACATGTCAATAATTTATCAATTACCAATCTGTAATGTATGATTAATTTCGGTCTATGGAAAATTATATGGCAATACAAAATAACCGTTCGATTTCCTATACGTCAGTTTTCTTTTCAAAGCGCTAATATGTCTGCAGAAATACAACTATTAAAAGTAATAACCGGTGCATTTAGCCAGGTAAATTTAACTTAAGATACTTTAATCGAACAATCAAAGTGTCCATCAGTTTTTCATACTTATATCAAAAAAGTTACATAACGTAGTACGTTTTAGGCAATATGTTATGTCTGCTCTTGTTTCATAAACCTGCAATTAAAAAAGATATGTTCCTCTGTGAAAACGTGAAACATAAGTTCCAATAAAAAGTTGGCTCAAGATTACAAATTTCTTGTGAAACACAATAAATTTGACATGTTCGAAAATTGTAATTTTAAAAGAAACATAATTGAGATACTCGACCGTTAAACTAGTAGCTCATAAATAAATGTGGCATACTGTCGTTCATGGTCAGCTGTGCTTCGTGTCAATTATAAGTGCCATGTGAAATTCACAAAAAAGATGCCAATGCAGTTAAATAATTTTACACTAATTTCTAATAGCATCTATTTACATATTTGGGTAATTGTGTGTCAAAGCTAATCATGGATTATTACGGCGAAAAACTTCACAAACTAAGCTAAAAAAAATCGCCACGATTTAAAATGTTTAATGAAGCGATAATCGTGTTAAAACCACACATTATTACGAAAAACACTGATAAATTATGCGAAATACGAAATATTTTTCACTACTTCGCCTCCATTATTCATTATGGCCGCGCGCGGCCTTGTTTTTTCTTGTTAAAATTTTCTCATGTCTTAATTTTTAAAAGTCTTCTAAAATTACTTTCAGTTTCTTCTGCACGTGCAATGGTAATTTGTTGATTTGGTAAAGAGGTTGGCACTTTTCTTCCCAGGAATTTACTTGTTTTCCAGTTGACAAAAAAATGACCAAAAATTACTGTTTTTTTTTTTTTAATGCGGTAATTTTTCTTCAAATATTAAGCAACTATAGTGTGGCTTTTTGTTCCTTTGAATATACAGTATAACCCAATACTACCATTTTTTTTCAATGAGGTCAAATTTGGTACAACATTAGAACTTTCCAGAACCAGGTAGGTACAGCAGCTTTCAGTGAGACGGTGATAACTTAGAATTGATATTAATCTATTTTTCAAAATCACAGTTACATAAGAATAGTTGATGGGATTTGTGAAATATTCATTTAAAAAATTTCTGGTTCAAATGTTTCATTTCCATCGCAAATTCAAGCTTCCATTTTATATGTTGCTAAGTTCTTTGACTGATTGATTGATTAGCGTATACATTGATGTCTTCAACCGCCTAGTTCAGTGATTTCCAACCTTTATGGTACTGCGCCTCCTTTTGGAGTAAAAAATATCTTCGCACCTCCCCATTCTTTATTTCATATAAATAAAGACACGTTTTAAAGGGTAAATAAATATTTTGGACTGTTCGCGCCTCCCTTTGCAATTGTCCACGCCTGCCCAGGGAGGCGCGCCTCCCAGGTTGGAAATCGCTGGCCTAGTTCAATAAGTAAAATATTTTTGAAAAAATTTAATCCCTTCTGTATCTCGGGGTGGGCCACGGCTGATGCCAGGAAATCCCAGAAAAGAGATGAGTCGGTATGATCGATTGTCATCTTCAGAGTTTTCATTAAATTCTTCATGAACGCCTATAGTCAGATCTTCATCTCCGCTGCTTGAATTTAAAGGTAACATTAAGTTACTTCTATTTGTTTTAACATCCTTACTCTTACATACACTATGCAGTAATGATCGATTTTGTTAATATTACTGAATTCCAAATTGACAATTTCCTCTTCGCTTACGGTTATATTTTCGGATTAATCCAACATTTTAAAATTAACAAAAATGTTCTATACAATTATTATCTACATCGTGCAAAGAAATGAATAGTATGAATATCTGATATGCAATTTCTTCCAAAACGATTATTCTCTAGCTTAAAATTATTATTACATAGTAATTAATATTTTTTGGATTTTGACTGATGATGTTTTACGGAACTTAAATCCTTAAAATTTTGTACATTTTCATATAGGTTTCGCCTTTTGACATCTTCAGGCCTTTAAGTGCACGGATGAACTTGAACTGACGCTTAGAAAATAGTTTTTATCGTCTATATATAATATTCTCACTATATTAAAAATTATTGATTTGGTCTATATTAATTTCACTACGGTCTATATTGATATTAATGATGTCCAATCAATTACGAAAGTAATCGCATCGCATAAACAGTTACAATTTCTGTAGTTCTTTTGAAATTTTTATAATTTTATAAATATGTGATATTATGTAAAGATATTTTAATTATTTTTTAACGACACAGATAAGAGCATTGACGGTTTAATCGGAACGATAACTCGTTTGGTATCTGTCTAAAAGCAAATGTGACTTCATCGACATGGAGTTTAATTGTGCTTTGATTTTTTATCGCCCTCTCTTTTTGACAACGGCTCTGAGCAGCAATATATCACCGCCCGGTAACCGAAAGATTAAAATAATTAATATCGGAATATAAATATAATATTAATGAAACAAATTTCAGAATGTGCGAAGAATACATTCTTCCAAAGGGTTGTTCGCACGCACGAAAACCTTCTCCATCTACAGATGGAATCCCGACCAGGCAGAAAAGAAACCTGAGATGCAGGAGTACAAAGTGGACCTCGACGGCTGCGCACCCATGGTACTCGACGCCCTCATAAAAATAAAAAATGAGATGGACCCGACTTTGACGTTTCGACGTTCCTGCCGAGAGGGAATCTGCGGATCCTGCGCTATGAACATCGGGGGTGTCAATACTCTAGCGTGTATTAGGTAAGTCTGTCATTAAAAGCGAGCCCCACAGGAGTTGAATAATATTGTAAATTCCTACATTCGAGTTTACACAATATAATTCTGTAAAATCTTTAGAGATTTTCATATTGTGTTAATTGACAAAATAAGAAGTCTGCACAAAAAAAATCAATCGTATGTTACGTTTATTAAAGCCATCTTTATTTTTTAAAAATAATACCAATACCTTTGCTTAGATAAAAGACTCTTTTTAAGGATAACATCAAGCTTATTTTAAATGGATTTGAAATTTTAAACCTTGCTGAATGATGAAGAATGAATTGGAATACTTCCCTGGCACGAGTGCTCTTTTATAAATGTAGAATCTTTTTTCTTCCTTTTCCCTAGGACATGTGTAAAATTTAAGATAGCTAAATCAAAATTTTTTCTGTGCCTATTTGCAGCAAGATCGACACAGACTGCTCGAAGCCCACAAAGGTTTACCCCCTGCCTCATATGTATGTGGTGAAAGATCTCGTGCCGGACATGAGCAACTTCTACCGTCAGTACACTTCTATCCAACCTTGGCTGCAAAGAGACGAGCCGAAGAAGCCTAGGGCGCAGTTGCTGCAGGCGGTAGAAGACCGAGCCAAGTTGGACGGGCTCTACGAGTGCATCTTGTGCGCCTGTTGCTCCACTTCATGTCCGTCGTACTGGTGGAACGGAACCAAGTACCTCGGTCCTGCAGTGCTCATGCAGGTTATTATATTCATTTATTTAAAAGCGATCACTTATGATTCACCTAGTTCACATTGTTCACCTCTAACAAATAATATATTTAATATGACCTCATAAATAAACGATAAATTCGTGTAGTATCTGTATACGAAGACATAATGATAATTTTATCAAAATTACGAGCTTAAAAGATTCGACTCAAAACACTTTAGCATCCCTGTACGGCCATATTACTCATATCAATTTTAAATATATCACTTAGATAATATTATGTACGTGTGGTATATTTCTCAGTTCTCCGAATTTATGATTTGAGGGGTGAAAAAAAAATGAAAGTTATAATAATAGAAAGTTATTTACGACAATTTATGACAGCACCATTGAATTGTTCGCAGCTATAGTGTCAAAATATTTTTATCATTCATTCCCAAATGAAGCTATCCGACATTCATTGTCACAAATTGCTTTTGAAATACTACAGTACTAAGTAATTCATATCTTCAACTTGAGAAGGAAAAAGTAAAATGTCCTGAAATAATATTTTCAATGGATTTGGCAGCAGTTTTGTGGAAAATTCATTTTATTATTTTAGATTATCCCGAGATGCTTCTGAGAGGCGAAACACATGTCACTTCTAGTCACATGACCGATGGGATACCAAAGTCAACAATATTTTTTTTGAATATGTGATTTAACAAGGTTATTTTATTGATTAAGGCGTACCGTTGGATTATCGACTCCCGTGACGAGAATTCGAAGGAGAGATTGCAACGACTTTCAGATTCTTGGTCCCTTTACCGTTGCCACACCATCATGAATTGCACGCGGACATGTCCTAAGGTTTCTATTTTATTATTCTCATAATTATGTATTTAAAAGAAAAATATATAAACGTCATGAACATTATATATTTTCTACACCCCTATTTTACAGTAAAAATTAAAGTTGGTCTTTTCCATTAAAATGGCATAACTTTAAAAAAACATTTTAAATATAACATTTTAGTAAATCAATCTGTTTTTCTTTTCAACTTATTATTTATTTTTTGTCGTTTATTTTTCTAGGGTTTGAATCCCGGTAAAGCTATTGCGGAGATCAAGAAATTAATGACGGGTATGGCCAAGAAAGAAGAACCCAGATTGGATACGGCCGCTCTTCAAAAGTGAATCTATAGAATTTAACAAACTCCCATTTCTTTTGGAAAACTATCTACTTTAAAATTATTATCATACCTACAGTAAAAAGGTTTCTCTTCTAAATTTTAATAACATGTTATCTTTTTGTAACTCCAATAGTTAGCATTACTCGGCGTCAACGCCGTTAATATTTTTTTTTGTTGTTGTATATACCGCATATCATTTACGTTAATTTTGTACAAAACCATTGTTCCAAATATTTAACGTGACGTTATTGCCCCTCAGTATTTTTTTTTAAGTTGTAGCATGCTAGGATATTTCTACGTCAAGTATTAGTGTCGCTGTTTTCTGTACCGTCTGCTACTTAGTGAATTGTGCCAACAGACTTTCTTCTAAAACGGATACTTTAACGCATTGACTAAATACAATAGCTACACATTTGAAAAATTTACTAAACTCAAAACAATAAGAGGAAATTGTGCACAAAACAAACAGTATTCTTTTAGGACATTCGTAAGTTCATCGGCGCATCGTTTTAGTTTTAAAATGAAATTTAATCAAACTGCTGTGTTACCACTTACCTATTTATGTACAAAAACTATGTTTTGTTAGGATATTATTTAAATAAAGGTCTATTTACTTACCTTGAGAGGTGTACTGATTTTACCACACAATCCTTGTATATTGACACATAATCAGCAAATTCTATTCAAATACATGGACGTCACTCTTTCAAAATTACTAGATGGTCTTTTTTAATCTTAAAACTTCATCAAGAATAAAAAGAGAAGAATCAGCTTATCACTCTGTCTCAACTGCATCTTATATTCTACCATCAATATAATAAACACTATACACAAAGTATAATGAACAAAACCAGTAGTGTATATTTGATGTGTATTAAAACAGACAATGTAGGGTAAAAACTCTTTCTCAGAGAAATTGTTGAAGTTATTTACTATCAGGATAACTTGAGCAATTCTGAAATGTCATGTTTACCCAAATTAAAAAAAGAAATGTATTCATCCAAAAATGGTCCTTCACATTCGGTACAAATATGAAAAATTGCAAACTTAGCTTTGGGGTACGAATCATATTCAAATCTAACATGTATTTCCTTCAGGTCCAAAAATTTCTATGAAGATGCATTTTCATTCACTCTAAGCCATCTTTCTAAGGTAAAATAACATTGAATGTTAGAATATGCGACAGTCCATGAAGTCAAAAGTATCAGAAATATATTCCTGCTCACAGGAAAGATGCATTCCCAGATTAAAAACCAATAGGTTTCATTTGAAAGGTTTTTTCTAGTATATTACGTTAAATATAAATTCAAGGGCAAAATGATCGCACGTGAACACTGCATATTTGAATTCTACGATAGCGAAATTGCAAACATTTTAATTTCTTTTGTATTTACGATTTATCAAACTACCTTTTCTCATAGAATTTCGATTTTCCATGAAGTTACGCTGATTTTTCTGCGGTCTTATTAATTTCTGTGTGCGCACATCACATGATCAATATTAAAGTTAAAAAATAACAACATATCGACTGTGGAAAGGAAAAAGGATGTAACCCACATAGAAAATTTTACAGGAGGCACAAAAATCGTGTTTTGATGATTTTGGGCCATATGCAAATTATGAAATATACACACCTGGAGGTGCACGGAGACTTCTAAACTGGTGTTAAATTGACATAATCTAATATTAATTAAAAAAATTGTCTACGAAAAACCTTTTTTTCAGTCTTTTTTCTTGGTTTCAATTTTCAAACTTAATAGCTAAATTTAGATACTAATTCCGGATTTGCAGCTTACATCCTTTTGATAGAACATGTATCAACTTTGATGCATTGCGATTGTTGAAAAAAAGCTGTTTTGAAAAAACTGTTGGTTACGTCTTTTTTCCTTTCCACAGTCGATATGTAACTCAAAGAGGATTGTCATTGCAGTTTTACACCATAATAAAAATATCTATCATGGTGAATATCATATACCTGCCATCTATCTTAAAAACACAAAACACAGGTGAAGTCACATATTTCCCCAGAGCAGAACCCACGCAGACAGGCAATGGAGTATTGTGTTAATGGGTATTTTTTTTCATAGGATTTGAATAAAACAACCGACTATAATGTATTTTAATTAATTTATTTTGAAGTAATATATAAGCATAGTGACATTTTCCTATCTAAATTTTAAATGTTTTCCAATATGTCTGTGTATGATGTGGTCGTTCTGTAAATAATCTGGTCTCGGCTTACTTTCATAATTCATTTACAGGTACGGTACAACATACTATTACTTTCCTTTCGTAGGTTTTTATTAAATAAAATATTTAATAAGAAACAATTTTTGATGGTTCTCTAATAATACTAGAAACAAAATCGGTTTTATATAAAGCAAGCTTTTGTTCAACAAATTGTATTTAAATAAAATCATCTCCATAAAATTAACCGATTGAGATTATTTCATTTCGTGTATAAATATAATAAAATAAAAAAAAAACAATGTAAACATTTATTATTCGTCCAACAACTTTAATTTTCGCATGCAACATAATAGATTTCTTTTTAAAATATAAAATAAATGCAAACGTACAATAAGAATACTGTGACAATACAATGGTAAAAACAAACGATTTGCCGTACAAACGTAACGCAGCGTCACGGCTACACGATAATTACCAAGTACCACATTAACATTGGTCCACAATTAGCAACCAATCTGCTTAAAAGTAAACGGCGAAAAATGAAAATCGCTGAAATTCAGTTAGGGGAAGGACAGTGAAGAATATAATTATCATACACGTTATTCATTCTGGCATGCTATGCATAAACTTAAGTTTTAATTATATTTCCAATGTCTATATGTGTCGATTCATCTAATTGTCATTATTATGGTCTATTATGAAATATTCAAGTATACATATACTAGGATTCACATCCGCGATCGGAATTTTAATTTAAATCTCTGATTTAAAAATGAGACTTCCTCTCGCCTTCGGTGAACGGGAAAAGATCGAGTGGTAAATGTTACACTTGCGGAACGGGGCGATCTCGACACCGTAATAACAGAAAACGTATTCTTTTAAAAATGTTTCAATAAATCTCTGAGAAGTGCAAAACTGCATTGATTTATTCAAAGATTCTACATATCCTACTTACACAATAAGGTAATATTGATATTCAATAGAAGTGTCCTAAATATGGCATCTCATACGATGTTTATAATATAGTTATAGATTATTAATGGTATTTACAATATAAAGTGAACATTCAAAATCAACCAGTAATACAATTGCTTTCATATTTTATCATATGTGAGTATAATTATAATTTAGTTTAAAAATAGTAAAGAACCCTCTGAAGGATTCGCAGCGATCCGTCGGAGACTGCCTGCCGACACGATTTCAACAGCGACACGTGTTCATCATACGCAATCGTGTCGTCTTAAATATATGACTGCACTATTTGGTAGTACAAGAATCTATCTTAGTCATTTATTCTTAGTCTACGTAAAATGTATTGCTTCCTTCACATTGCCGTTTCGAGCGTCGAGCGCTCTACCAACCTTCTATATCTACTCTTAAACAAAAATATACATTGAAGGATTTCAATCCCCTCTCGTCCGCTAACATAATATTACAAGACAGCGCTGTCGCTTTATGATAACAGAGTTATTCGCAGGAGTTAGCTGACACGGTTGCAGATTTACAAACGGGAATCTGATACGAAGAAGCCTTCTCTTATTTTATTTTACCGCTTATTCTATGTCTTCCTGTAGTATTCAGTTCTAGAAGATAGGAGTGAAGAATAACTGTAATCCGAGAGAAGGCGGCGGCCATTCTGTTTGGGGCGTTGAGATGCCAGCGTGACAAAACTTACAAACAATCAAAATAATGATAAAAATTAACCATAATAATTAATTATATACACAAGAAATGTAACATTGAAATTTTGTAATAAATATGCACATTTCACGATGTTCAGTTTAACAGCCGAATTCAGCACGGCCACGAGCTGTCTGTCTATTTCACAGCTGAATACGTTTGGCTCTGGTTATTGTTTGATGCCACCCACGATGTGAATACATCTCTGGAAGAAAGAAAACAACCAATGTGAGTGCTCTACTGAGCTTTCTATAATTCTTTTTCAATCATATTTGAACAGTTAAAAAAAAAAATGGCTGCACTCGGAAACGAGCAATACCTGCAGTGGCTGACGACACACTCATTAGAACAATATTCATCTTCCCACTCGTTGTTGGCAATGGCAGGATTTGTGCAGCCGTGGCGGATGCAGGCACCGGCTCCACCTTCAGATCCACCGTTTGACTAAAACCAAAAAATGTTTACCTGTAAATAAGTACACAAAATGACCCATGTGACTCATTGGCTTTTCCTAAATCTCACAGCCCCAAATTGTGTTGACTAATAAAGGTCTCATGAAGAATCATGAAAAACGGTAACATTGATTTGTGATGCTTAAAGTTTCAACAACTTTCATATGATCATGAAATTTTAGGAATAATTTTTTCTCTTATCAAGAATCCGTCATCAGACCTCAGCTATATGTATTGGCTTAGAAGCGGAGATACACCTTTTAAGGCAGGACATATAGCTGAGTAAATGTAGTTTGAAACATATTTCTGATGAAGGCATACGCCGAAATACCCAACTATTTAAAAAAAAAAATATTTGTAGAACTAAACACTTGGTTATTTTTTACCTTACGAATATTTTCATTTTTTTCAAAAATGCCTAGTCTAAATCATTTGTTGGATGAAAATTACCTGGGGACCCTGAGGATGTTGTTGATGAGAATTCATCATCTGATGCTGATTCTGGGGAGGCGAATGACGATTAGGTCCCCCCATCGGCATGCCTTGTTGTCCCTGACCCTGTCCGCTCATCATTTGATGGTTCTGCGAGGCCATGTGATGATTGTGCTGCCCCATCTGCTGCTGGCCTTGCTGATTGACGTTGCCTTGCTGACCCTGTCCCTGCTGATTCATCTGCTGCTGCGCTTGATGGTTCTGCTGCTGCTGTCCCATCTGCTGGGGGCCGGGGCCCATTTGCTGATTGTGGGGGGCCATGTTGTGTTGGCCTTGCGGTCCCATGGGCCCTTGAGGTCCCTGAGGGCCGTGGTGCTGGGGTGATCGGTGAGGAGAATTCAATGGCTGCATTTGGCTCGGTTGCGTTTGCTGAAATTTGAAATGAGGAATATTCTTATGATACAATTAAAGAAGTGATGCACAAACCACGGGCCGCATGCGGCCCTTTTTGAATTTTGTAGCGGCCCATCAATCTTTTCTCTACATATTTTTTCACGTAAAACATTTATTTAATAAATGTAAGCAAACTTTTTCTTCAATGAAGGAGAATAAATCGGTTCATAGAAACAAGCCCTCAAATATGTCAGATTAAAAAAAAATAGTCAAAAATTAACAAAGACCAAGATCGCATTAACTTTTGAATTAAATATAAATGAAACATAAATATTTCACAATGAAACGTTTTTTAATGAGCATGTACTCCTAATACTTTTTTTGGATGGCTTATTTATTTTCACATTTTCGAAATAACACGGCCACTGTAATGGAACCTATCAATCATTTATCTAAATTCACTTAATATTTTTTACACGGTTTTTTTGTGAAGCTGTTTTACGTAGAACGTACATATGCTCCGTGTAAAAAGAGGACTGAGCGTACTTTAAATATTTTTTTTCTTTGCGGCCCGAACCCACGAAAATTTGTTTTATGCGGCCCATTAGAAGGTAAAGGTTGTGCATCACTGAATTAACCTTTAGAGGAGTATGGACGTACATATACGTCGGCGCCATTTTTCTGTAAATGAGTATGGAAGTACTTTAAACTCAACACAGTGTCAACAAGTGTCTGTCTGTAAGCATATATATGCCCTAAGTATGAATTACATATTCATTGGGAAAAAGTCACAAAATTGTCATGTTAAGAAAAGGCAGTAAAATAAAGTAAGGTCTGTATAAATCTATTCACTCCTCTAAAGGTTAAAGGAACTCGGGACTTATTCAGTCGATTTATTGCAGGCGAGATATAAAGAAAAAATAAAATCTCACCTGATTGTGATTGTGGTGTAGGTAAGTCTGGTGGTGGTGGTGAGGAGGTCCCATAGGCGCATGGTGCATCCCTCCTCCTCCTCCCATCATGGCGAGGTGGTGGGGGGGACTGACGAGGGGAGAGCGGGGAGGTGCAGGCGGAGAGCCTTGACCTTGGCAATTATTAAGGGGAACATTCGTTGCTCCGGGAGGGTTATTTCCTACTCCGGGATGATACGGAGCCGGAGGGGCACCGCTCGGGTAAAAGCCGTAAGGTGTCCCTGGACCGCCTCCTACTCCTGCTCCGTTCCCACCGCCACCGCCTCCCCCTACTCCGTTGCCTCCATACATTGCACCTTCTGGCTCACCTCCCTGAAATTATTCAAAACTATTATGTGTGTTCGAAAAACTCGATTCGAGTTAAAGTATATGAAAGTACTGATGTCATAGTATTAAATCTTGGTAATATAAAAAAATAATTATTAAATAAAAGAAGATGGTGTAAAATAATGAAGTTCATTGAGTTCCAAAAAATTACTGACCTTTGAGACTAAGCTGGCCCTGTAAGCTGCGAGGGCTTTGAGGTATTCTTTCTTAGCTGCCTCCGTTTTTTGTTTGTAAACCTGTAAGAGAAATATCGTAATATTGGTCGTAACAAGGACTGAGTAAACCATTTCTATACGAGAAGCAAATACGCTGTCCTAATGAATAGTATTTGATTTAATTACGAATAAGATGACTAGTTAGATGACGGTCCTTACGCTTTTGTGTTCAGAGTCTAATCCGTCCCACATAGAGGCGACGATTTTTGAAACTTCCCCGAAGCTCGCATTTGGGTTTTGTCCTTTGATGGCCGCTTGAGTATCACGGAAGAAGAGCGCATATGCTGAAACCGGTCTACACCAAAAAATATATTGTTACTTCACGGAGTACTTATTGGTGTTAATGAACACAAAAAAAACAAATAAGACACATCAAAAAAGTTATGGAATAATTTAAAAATTAGTTATGTAAATGTCTTTTTCAAATGTGTTTAAGAAATTAGAAAGTTTCCATGTATTATTTGTCAACTAAACAAGAATATTTGTCATAAGAAGACAAAAATATAATACTGAGCAAGTTGTCAGTTGGCGCTATTTCTGAGTTGAAAATTCACATATCAAACTGACAAGATTTGAATATGTAATTACTAATTTACAATATTGACAGTAGAGTAGTACATTACACAAAATACTCACTTCTGCGGTTCATTAGGATCCCGCTTCTTCTTTTTCTTCTGCACTTTGGGTTTCTTGGCGACCTGTTGCCGGGCGAGGTTATGCACATCGGGCGCCACTCCAGCGGGCTCTGGCGAAGGTCGCTTTAGGGTAACGCCTCCGCCCACGGCCGCAGCTCCGACCGGACCAGCGGTGCCCGCTTGCTGTAAATTTACATCAGAACACATTTCGTACGTCAGTTATTGACCTTGTAAATGACATCAGTTAAGTCGTTATAGAAGGCTTATGAATGCACACATTATTTTAATTCTAGTTGCCGTAGCAAAAATGTTTTCAAGCAGATTTATTCAAACCATTTAATGAGCTTAATTAAGAAAATTACTCTATTCTGTAACACAAAGTAAATAAAATGTTTCCAGTAATCATAATCAATTGTCATTGCGCAGTTCACTCACGCGCATAAAGTTCACATTATCTGTGGTCAATTTCAACCGAAATGTAGAGATAAAATATATTTTTTACCGAAATAATATTAAACAAATGATTATTTAGCAAGACTGTACATTTACCATATTGATGCTTGTGAGCAGGTTTTTTTTTTTACTTTCATTAATTGAATTTAATTGTGAAAATGTGCAGATATTTTTTTTAATTAACAGGTAACTTCCAGGAGGTTTATTTATAAGAAGAGTTAACAGTGGGCTAAAAAATGAAGTGATTCTCTCATATTCACATAGATTATTGTAGATAACTTTACAGAATAACAATTAGGTTATGTCATATTAAAACAAATGAATTCAAGTCCAAAAAAACAGCAAAGCTTTATTAGTTTTGAAATTGGAATTTATTCAAAACGGTGGGAAAAACAACAATATTGATTGAATTGACATTTACTATCTATGCATGTTACTTATGTTTAGATCTCGCAAGAGAGTAATCCAGATAGAGGTTATATTATCAAATTTATGGCATTCATTATGATATTAAAATTTGTGAAAATGAAATGTCAATGATAAATCTTCTACCTTATTCACACAGCAAAAATCTTGCACTACGTTACATCTAGTTATTTGTTATTGTTGAGTTATTAGTGATTAAAATAACATTAAATAAGTGAAATGATAGATTTGAGTTAGGGGGAAGAGAAGAGGTATTAAGCAATGGTAATTAAAAACTAAGCGAAGACTGAAAGTGAAAATAAGTCAAGATTTAGAGATCCATATTATTAAATGACATTTAATGATATTTTTGAAGCTGTTCACTGTTAATTCTAGGTGGAAAGGCGTTATATTGAAAATTGAATGCTTTATGTAATAATTCCACATTATCTATAATACATAATGTGGAATAAGTACAAATAGTTTTTTTTATTTTTCAATTTAATGATAAATATAAAAGCTTTGTGATAAATTTCAGTAAGGATTGATGAAATAAGGAAAATAAATTGTCTGCACTATCACTACAAAAAAGATATGTATATTTATAAAGATTCATGAATATTTTAAGTTGTTTTAAGAATAGTAAGAAAAACATTTGATATGCAAGATTCAATTAGATGAGTACAAATGTTCAATGAAACCATATTGTACATAAGTAGAAATGTTTATATAACATCTATTTTATCAGTTTTAAGGTGTTCATTGTCAATTCGCTCGTCATGAGCTTAGTAAATAAAAGTGGAATTAATTTTATTTTTTGAACATCTTTTTGAGATGGTGATCCGAATGCACAGCATTGGCATTTTGATAGAAGAGTAGTAATGCGATATGAGCCTTAAGAACACAGACTATTCTGAATATTATTTAGAGATAAAAATATTTTTATTTATTGAAATAGCAATTACTTGGGGAAACTCTTATTATAATTGATTAAAAATAGCAGGTTTAATTCAATGACAATTATGAAATATAGTTGAGATTTATTTCATTTGACTAGTCGTCATTGAAAAAGCTATCAAAATATATATTGTAATTCATGTTGAACTACCAACTTTAGCCTAAAAATAAAGTCATTCCAACACAAGCCGAAAGAATACATGGCATTTAAAAGTATTGCTGATGTTTAAGGTTAAAATTAACATTACGTGAAGGTCAGTTAGAACGGAAGTTTTTGAAGCCGAGATATTGTTAATGAGTTATTTATAGATGAGCGAATAAAGGTTGACACCTGGAGAGGACGCGCGTCTTATAATCGTACTATCGATGACTGCGTCAGATTTTTCCGCGCCCTCCGAAGGCCACAACCGGGAAGAAATGATGCAGCGGAAAGGGGCCAAGGAAATCGAAGGAGCGAAAGGAGCCGACCGCGCGCCGCGACACCTGGGAACGCCGCCTCCCGGCACACCTCTTCCGGTGACTTTTTCACAAATATAAATTACGCTTTCGCTTTTTGACAAACGATATGACGGCCGTGATCAGGTGAAAGGTGAATATTTCCAGGACCGTTAGAACAGTGTATTAACACTGCTCGATAATCATTGAAATCAAAGTATTTATTTTTAAATCGATCTTTACAGCCAGTTTCGATAATGCCAAATACGATATGGACTCGGATATTGTCAGGCGTTGAAGAGGTGTGCGGGCGGAGGCGATGAGGCGCGGCGGCAGGCGGCCGTCGTCCGTTACCTGTCGGAGTTTGGGGAACGGTCGCCGACTCGCCGAGCAATAGTGAATGGGCAAAAAGCTCTCCGCGTCCCCGGGCTGCCGTACCCACCGAGAATAAAGTACAGTTGAAGATATAGTCTATCGCCTGACGGGCGCAGTTCACTCAATACAATGGGAGATGGCGAAGCCGAACGATCGTCGGGAGCGAGACTTCTGCACTAGATTACTCGGGAGTCGCCGACTCCAGGAAATTGGATGACGGAACGCACTGATGGAGCACGCTGCTTACGATGCCCGACTTCGACGAAGCACATCTTTTTTTTACCATTTTGTTATACCGATGCGTGATTACCAATTTTGTTTTACCTGTAGATTAACTATTTTCCATTCGAAGGATAAATGTAATTTTACCATGACAAACAGTGAACACTTACTGTGCTGTAAATAATCTGCATATGGCTTCTTGAGAAACACTATTTTTGTACAGTGCCGGCAGAGAACACAGCACGCTTGTGAATTGCATCAACAGTGTCCTTTTTTATAAGTATTGTAAATGGTAAACAATAAATCAATATTATATACAAATAAGATAGATGTGTTATTATGAAAATATTGTTTTTTTCGGACCGATGATCGCTTTACAGCTATGCTCCAACGTGGGTAAGGAAGGATGGAAACAGTTGAAAAGTTTTTAACTCTGCGTTCATCCCGAACGGAAAATTAGACAGCGGACTCGAAGGACAAGGAGAGGACAGAGAATGCTTGCCGAATTGCTAGATCTAATAAAAACCGTTAGAAATCTGTCGATTCAATAAAAAGCAAAAGAACTGACGTACTCATTATCATCACGACTACTGCGTGATAGGAAATATAAATTTTATACTATAAAATATATTTCCATTTCTTGAAACCGTGAAATTATTTTTCAATTGACTTATTGAACAAGAAAGCTTATTTTATTATTCGACTGAAAGACATCACAGGTGGAAACATGATATAAATATTTTTGATGCAATTTTTGCTCAGCTTTCTAAATCTTTATTCATTTTAACAACACAAAAGAATTCATAAATAAATAATACAAAGAGAAACGTGATAAGTATCGTCGGAAGGTTTTCAGAAACCTGACAAGTACAGTAAGCTGGGATTGTAATATTTAGCATGACGAGATTAAACAATTCCATTATATTGTCGTAAAGCTTTTTGATAAATAATACCTACGCGTGAAAGCATAGAGTGCACAATAAATAACAGTATTATAAAAAAGGACGAGGGATACAAATCATGCAATGCTCGATAGTTTATTGTAATCTGAACAGAAAGCGATTCTCTCTCCTGACGATGAAGTCGTTCGGACAATGTCAACTCAAATTCATTTAAAATCTTAACAATACCTACATAAATAAATAAATATAGCGAGGAAGTGTAATATTTCATTGGCTGATTATGATAATTCGTCGACACAATGTGGGATAAAAAATAAGTGGGATTTTCTTTAAAATAATAAATGATTGCATTCATCTTAATTTTGAAAAGTATCAGTGAAGGGAATTGTTTTTTAAAATCAAACAAAATTAACACAAAAATTATTCAAATACTTATGGTGGGATATTTTTGACAAAATGTGGAATCAGGATGTATATGTCATTCAATCCACAAAAAAATTGTATACATTTAAGAATTAAGTGGTAAAATTATCTAAAGCGGAAAATTGGAACTTGATTATAAAATCTAAATAATACTTTGATATGTTGTTTTGTTTTTAATTTCTCAGTATATATTATCAGTCGGTTTTTGTTTGCACAATAAAATGTCCTTACCATTGGCGCGTGATGCGGCGCACTATCGTCGCTGTCTTCGCTGGTAGTGTGGTGGTCAGCTGAGTTAGCGGGAGGTGCACCGCCGCGGGGCGGTGATCTTCCGTACCCCGGCTGCGCTCCGGCTCCTGTCTGTCCCGGTTGCCCTTGCTGCGGTTGTTGCGGCGGCTGCATCACTAGTAACCGCGGTCCGCCCGGCTGCTGCTGTATCAAGTAATTTCCTGACGGCTGGGGGCTTCCGTATGCTCTGAGAGAGGTCAAATTGTTAGTAATTATCATAATAATTGATTTTACTAATACAAATTTGAGATGAATCGAAATTAGTTCCTTGATATGTGTTATGGTGTTCAATAATAAAATCATATCACTGAAGATAATTAATATTATGTGAAAACTTTCATACTTTGTAAAGGCAGCAAGCTAAATACATAGAAAAAGTTGAAATTTACTCACGATTGCATGGGGTGTTCTTGTGGTTGCAGATAAAGCGGTTGCTGATAAGAAGGCTGGCCGTCAGGGAGGGAGAGTCCATCTTGGGCAGGATTGATCATGCCCATCTAAATAGAAAGAAGGCAATTTTATAATAGTAAGCACCTAGGTAACGTATTGGCGATATATCACTGAAACTATTTCATCCCGAAAACTTAACACAGCAATAAACCTTCATGTTGCAGTTTCAACCAAATGCTTCGACACATAACGAACTATTTTTTTAAGCTTGTTATTTTAAAACTTTATGCTTTTGTTTTATTGAAGAAAATGACACATTTTTTCATGTAATGAATTCATTTCATATTGCTTGGTTTATGTTAAGCACATGTGACATTTCTTTGTTAAGTATGAATCTCCGCTATAATAAACAAACATATTTATGATTTTTAGTTGTCTGTTTAGTTTGACTGCAACAATTGGAAAATAAAATTGTAAATTGATATAACACTTTAGTAAATTCTTGTTATCTACTATATTTGAATAGATCATTCATAATTACTTATAATATTATTCAGTGTTGGTAAGTTATTTGATTATATTAATTGTTATTTGCTAATATAAATTCAAGTTGAACGAAACAAAAAATAAAATGAAATGCATTCATATATATTATTACAAAAGTATTTGAGGAAGTCATTTTGTTAATATAACAAAGTTCAGAATTGATTTTCTAATAACTCGCTGAATGAAAATTAACTAAGCCGATGGTTATCCATAACATAGGTGAAGAGTACACATGATGATTAACAAATGACCTTTTAAATCTTTTGATGAAATTATTGTTGATAATCTTTAAAGTTCGAGCTTGTTGGAATTTTGAATATTATTTTATTTACCAATAGATGGCAGTAACTTTGTGGATGTTTATTTTCAATATAAAATTTGATAACTTCTTTACTCATTTAATTCATAAGCCATGTGATATTCTGTATGTGGATGCTTCTTAACACTTTGAGGAGTGAGTTGATTATTACTAAATTAGGTTTTTTCTTATATTTTGATTATTTGTACTATCGCTACCCACTAAGATATGTCAATTCCAGGAAGAGAATCGACGCTCAATAATATATGGTTACAGATTTGTTTATTTGCAACAAATAATAAAAATAATGTGAATGCCAAAAAACGAAGATATATTTTTTTTATCCATTTGTGAAGAAATAATGACAATTCAATAAAAAAAAAACACGAGAATGTAAAATTGATATTAGACTACACAACATTTGGACACAAATATGCGGCGATACTCATCAAAGGGTTAAAGAAACGAAACACGTGTCACAATTTGTAACACAACAAGTGGAGTAACAAAGTTATCAAATCAAATTTGATGTTAAATTATCACGTACGAGGACGTTTGATGTTACGAGATTTTGCCACACAGAGATTGCTGAACATAAAATAACCAAGCAACAAGTTTTATTCATATTCGAGATTTTATTTCTTATTTAAAATGGATAAAAAAACATAGAAAAAAAGTGCACATTTAAGTGACAGTAAAAACGGTGATTAAACATAAAGATAAAATGCACAATTGACTAAAATTGGGAATATAAAAAATTAATAATGTAACATAAAAAGTACTACACATTGACATATTATAGATTATATGATAATTAGAGATGGTTAAAACATTGACTAAAAGAAATGATCGGTTCAGTACATAGCATGCTTTTTTAACAAAAGTTATGATGATCGATTAGGTATTTATGTTTTATATCAACCATAGTTTAGCTGTCATCGAGTTTCGACTAATGTTCCCTCTAAGACAAGAGGTTAGCTGCGCGGAAATTTCAAAGGTTGCGCGGACCGATCAAATATGAATTGAATAACTGTCTTGTAGTGCACGCCAACCCGGAATGAATGTAACGTTGGTTTCGACCCCTGAATCGCGATCAAATTTTATGTAGGGTTTTATGACTAAATTTTTTAATTGAAAATCTATAGAACGGGTACCACCGCCAAATTGTACACCCCCCAAAATAAGCTCAAGTGATTTTAAATTATGAAATATTTAATTACTTTTAATTAAAAGGAAATATTTGTTGGTTGTCAACGATTGTTGTACACAAGTTCTTTACAGACAGAAAATAAAAACAGTGAACAACACACGAAAGGAAATAAATGATTTGAGTAAATTTTCCGACACGTCGGGACAGTTCCGATCTGTTCCGGTGTGCGGTTCTTACGGCGAGGTGTTGGTGGTGTATCGTTGGAGACGGAGGCGAAGATACCTGCGGGGCGCGATGGTCGTAGATGGTGTACGACTGCGGGTGTGGTGTGTGGTGGTGCATCTCGCTGAACGGCTGGTGCTGCTGCATGTGTAGCGGTGGAATGTCAAACTCTTCGTCGCCGAAAGAAGGCGTGTGAAATGTCTGCAAGAAAAGTAGATATTGTAATCAATAAATAATATTTTCAAAAATAAAACTAAATCAAAAATTAACCCATTCACCGCCATTACATTCAGGCACTGATTGCTTAAGCTAGATTCTAAATTGTAGCCGATTCATATTCAACGAATAGCAGAATGAACCGCAGATGGACAAATAGATACAGTAAAACCCCCATATATTATACATTAAAGTCAGGACCGTGTAAATGAGAGTAGTGTAATTGGGGGAGTGAATCTCATACAAATCCGCGAAAAATGCAAAACTAAGATTTCCCTTAGTTTTGCAAAAAAAATATATGGACGAAATATTTAGTTACTAAGTGATAAAATTTAAACTACGCCAAAATCCAACACATACAGTCGCCATGCTATGCGCATATAGCCCTGGCACGTGTTGAATACACAGACGATAGCCAACATTTAACTGTATGCACCGCACAGACGACCGTCTCGTAGCAACGACAATGGAATGCGACCGTTAAATTGGGGGATTTGTGGCGAATATTTCAAGCCAGCGCGTAATTCGAGGTAGTGTAATTGGGGGTTCCATTGTATACGTAAACTGATTTTTCGTTTTGTAAAACATTTCTGGCAACATTCTGAGCAAATAATTTTTGAAACTAGTTTGTAACTGCGAGTTGTAACTTTTGTATTAAAAGTTACAACTCGCAGACCGGTGCTTTATGAGCGCTTAAACTCCGATCATAGTATTGATTTTTTTCACAATTTTTAAAATCAATTGGATGTCTTTATAAAAAAATTCTTAATGTGTTTAGAATGTGTCAAATTCATTTTTTTTCGAAACATCGTATTAAAAATAAAAATTCTTTCGACTTTAAAAATTACGATAAAACGTATAAATAACTAAAATTTCAATTAAATCTTTGTAAGTTATTTAAATAACATCGGTGAACTTTTTCATTTATAAAATATGGATATCAAAGACAGAGCATATTTTTGGCGTGCTGTGCACGTCATCCGGCTTGAAAGGGTTAACACCAACCCATGTATCTCAATATGCGCGCAACAACTAATCTTAAAGAATAATATAAACTTATTTAAAAAAGAAATGAAGTTATTTTGTATTTTATGTTTTTGTCTCTGTATTTTCCGTATTGTTTTGTAATTTTGAATAGTTATAATATGTAGATCAATTACAAATATTTTTTTATATTATAATATTGTAATATAATAAATGATGTCAAAATGTATTAAAATTGATAAAAATGAAAATGGAAGCTAAAAACAAGCATTTTTAACGCCATAAAACGCTAAAATCACAATTGACAAAATCTTAATGGTCCCCAATTATACCGAACGTGTAAATCAGTAATACTTGATTGCTATTGCATCAATACTAGCTTGATGTTAATGAACTTTAAAAAGCATTAACTTAGCGCCAGATACATCTTTGTTTTGTATGCCAACGTATTTTTAGACATGCCACCATGATGAGGGTTGTCAAACTCCTTCATTAAGTTAACACGCACTGAAAGTTTTACTTCAATAAACAGGTATAACATCATCATTGCAAATAATACGTGTTCTAATTCCACCAATCTACACTATAAAACAGTTAATCAAAAATTGGCACTTTATATTCTTACTATTAATTTTGGACATACCGTGAGTGAGAAATGTATTCCAGCTAAGGTTGCCAGATCTCTTGAAAGTGAATCCGGGACATTTGTCCGGTTTGCTGACTTTCGAATCAGAAAAATCCAGGAATTAGGTAAGCCTTTTTGTAATTCGGTATTGATTAATTTTCAATCCCTTACCCTACTTTTCCCCCCGGATTATCTCGTTTTTTTTATTTAGCTTACCGAGGAATTTGCAACCTCAATTCGCTATACTTTTTCCCCAGATTACCTCCGAAACTCATAAAAATTCTATCAATTTTCGTGATTTGCTTAAATTTCCGGGACAATTTAGTACTCATCCGGGATACGGGACAGCGATTCCAATTCCGGGACAATCCCGGCCAATCCGGGATACATGGCAACCCTAACTCCAGCAGAAGACGAAACGGATGAAGGTAAAAGTGTATTTGAAGTTAATTTTATAAAATATAATGTACGATTCGTTGTCGGAATGGAGAAAAGACATCGTTAAGTAGTCATAACCAGTGTTCCTTCTAAGCTGTGCGCGTGAACGCACACACACACGATCCGCCGATCGCGCGCACATTCATAACAAAGTGCACAAAAGTTACACCAGCTATACTAACACCAGAATAAATTAATTGACACTGCAGTAAAACCCCCATTTACGCGATAGTTGGGACCGCGTAGTTGGGGGAGTAAATCTCATACAAAATTAGGGGTTACGTTTTTTTAGCGAAAAATGCAAAACAGCCAACACTAAGAATTAATGAAAAAATATATTTGGACGAAATATTTACGTTAGCTAGTGGTGAAATACATAGCGCTCGCCAACGTTTGACTGTATGCACTACACAGACACCCGCCGGCTGTGAAATTCGACCGCGCAATTTGGGGGATTTGCGGTGAATATTTCTGTTCGACGCGTAATTCGAGGTAGCGTAATTGGGGGGTTCCCCCGTATAGTTTTGTTAACAATTGTAATTATTGAAGATAATCGTTTTGTTTAGTAGGTCTAAATATCGTTGTGGCGCACATTTTTTTAAATTTCATTTCAAAGTTGCACAGCTAATGTAAAAGACATAAAATTTTAATAAAATTAGAGGGAACATTGGTCATAATAACACGCGCGCGTCAAGAAAAATTCACCAAAAGATTCTTAGTTAGTCAAGTCAAGCATTGCAACATCGTCGAGGGCGAAATATAAATTACAAAACAATATACACCCAGTCCCTTTTTTACGCGAGTTTTTTGGACGGCAACGTTTCTTTTTTAACGCCATTTACCTGTTGTTAAGCGACTTTTCCCATCCGATTTTTTTTAACAGAAGAAATAGTGAACTTTCGCAAAATCTTTGATTAATGACTTTGTTCTGAATTTTGTTAAAATACGAAATGAAAATGTTAAAATAAACAAATTTTGAAATTTTTTAAAATAAAAAATTGAATTCGTAAAATAGCATGTTTCGGCCATAAATTTATCCAAATATATACAGATAGCTTAAAATGTATTAAATCTACTAAATAAATGTACCATATAAATCCGTTGTTTATAAAGAGAAATAATTAACCGTCAGATCATCAAAACAAATCCAATGTGATAATAATCGACTCAGATCAAGAATCTAGGAAAAACAGCATTTTATCAAACAAGTCAGGGCAAAATTCAACACTTTCTTTCAAAAATACGCAAACGATATCTATATAAAAGTTAATACAAATATGCATATCTATCTTTTTCTCATTGTATTTAAGTATGAAACAAAGAAATTAATGGTTAATATGCAATAGAAACTTTTTTTGCGCGAATTTCAAGAGCAAAATTTTAGCTTTTATACATTTTTGATACTTTTTACGCGATATTTCGATTTTTGGAATTTATTTTACGCGTCAGTTTCTGGAACCAATATATCGCGTAAAAAAGGATTGGTGTACCATGGAAGAAGTGTCGCCCGGAAGCCAGTTAGTTTAGGTAAGGGTCATCTTGATAATGCATATTTGTCTGCAATGCGATTTTAAACGAAGAATTCAAATTTTCTCATTTTATTAGTAACGATACTTATGTTCTTTCGGTTCTGCCAACGTACTTGATTAATATCGCAGTCAATCAATTAATAATGAGTCGTATTTTATTCGATGAATTATACTAAAGTGATTCTGATTGGAAACTAAGTGATCAACGATGTCAACTTCGGCGTACTTGGTTGCGCGTTGAGGGTTGTGTCCCCGAGGAATCGTTTAAGCTTTGATTCTTCAATAGATTTGTGTATCAAATGCATGGATATCTATAATGTTTTCATGACTTCCTATCCACCTATATGCAGTTTTAAAAACGAAATGACGAGAGATCTCTTCTCATCAATATTCTTTGCATATCCAATCCGAGTGAGTGGATTCACAAGCAATTCTTGTTCGATATATGTTCGACATTGAGAATGGAGACAGTAAAAAAAATAGCTCATAGTTCAACGAGTGACGCGTGATGAAAATTAATACGAAGCTTATTTCTCCATGATTGTTACAACGTTGCAGACTATTTCTGGATGCCAAACCAGCAAGCAAGTTACAATATTATTATTACATCAGGACCACGTGTACAACTAGCAAGTCGCGAGGCATTTGGTCGGATTGCAACATGCAACGTGTTATATACAATTAAAACACATCCGCCACATCTCGCCAGCACCATAACAAACATACTGAAAAACTGCAACAGCTGCTAGCGATTCGTTACGGTCGACCGCCATCTTCCCACAGACCATTTTTTTCCAAGTCTATGCTATTGACTTAAGATTACATGTAAAATAAGAAAATTTACCTGCCAAACATGACAATATAAAAATAAGTACGTTCGAAAATGGAATTCAAATATTCATAGAGTATTTATTATAAATAAATCTATTGTCTATTCATACACGCTTCAATTGTTTTGATAAAGATAGCAACACCATCAGTTTGGTTGACCACTTCGAGTTTATTCCGGAGTCGTTTGTGACGAAGAAACAATTCAAATGTTATGCTTAAATTCTGTCGACGGAATTAACTAAGAAAAACGTTAATTATTAATATATGCCTAGTTTTTTCGGAAACGCACGGACTATCAGTATCGTATTGCCAGAATAATCACAAACTAGATATTATAAAAAAATAGCCTTACGTTTTAAGAATTCAAAAAACGTATAGATAAGTTCCTTTACAACTGTGCGTTTTTGTTTTATGTCTAAAAGTGAATTTTTATTATTTGTATCTTTTGGGAATACTAGATAATTAATCATTTTTGAAATTTCACGAATAGCTGAGTATAGTTTTAAACAATTTATATACATTTTCGCACAACCCCAATTCGATGCGACATCAAACGTTTTAAAATCTTTAAAAATGTATAATAGTAATCTAGGTGCGCTACACATATATATATATTAAAATACAATGTTTCGATATAGTACCTATACAAAAATAATCGATTATTCATACTATATTGGCATGGAGCCACCGCGGCTAATAACATAACATAAAAAAGTATTTTGCTAACAAACAAAACAGTCAAATAAATGAATAGAGGGGAAGTGCCTCCCCTGGGACATAAAATATGCCGTATTACATTTTCAGTTCATATGTGAAATATAAAACAAGAATTATGACGCGTATTAAAATTTGGACTGATGTTTTACGATGGCGGTCGGAATGGTTAAGAGAGAATGGCTGAAGGTTCGGTTTTTGGGTTCGTTTTCCATTTCGCGGTTTACTAATAAACGCTATTATACGGCTTCCATTTTATTTATTGTAATTGCAAACAGAAGACCCGGGATGGGGATGCCAAAATGTTTGAAAACAAATTATACTTAAAACTGTTACTATATTATTTATTGTGCTGATTGTCCTGGAGTCTTCATCTTCAAAGTAATTTTTGAATACATATCGACTGTGGAAAGGAAAAAGGACGCAACCCTCAATTTTCCAAAACACCTTTTTTTCGATAATCACAATGAAGACAACTTGACACATTCTATCAAAAGGATGGAAGCTGAAAATGCCGAATAAGTATCTAAATTTAGCTTTTAAGTTTGAAAAAGATGACCTTGTAAAAAATTAAAACCAAGAAAAAAACACTGAAATAAAGGTTTTTCCGAGACAATTTCTTTAATTAATATTAGGTTGTGTCAATTAAACACCAGTATAGAAGTCTCCGTGCACTTCAAGGTTGTGTATAATTCATAATATTCATGTCACAAAATCATCAGAACACGTTTTTAGCGCCTCCTGTAAAATTTGATATGTGTGGGTTACGTCCGTTTTCCTTTCCACAGTCGATATGTGTATTCTAAGGTTTATTAATTACTAAATAGTAGTTAAACAAAAAAATGGAAAACGATATCAAATATTTTACATTTTAATAAGGGCGAATTGGCACGAGTACTTTTATATGCATCTTAAATAGTTTTAGTGGAAGACACGCAACTGGTCTAGATTAAACGTGATTATTTTCTTCCAAATAAAAAGTTATAAATAGTATTAAAAAAAACTGTTATCGTATCATCAATCATCATAAAAAATACAAAATTAGGCATCCTTTGTATTTATATAAAATCAGTTTTTAGAATGAAAACTGTTATTGCCTATTAATTATGTTACAAATCTTCCAGTGGAACTGTTAAAATGAAAACAGGCAGACAATTAATATTTTAATAAAATATTAATACAAATTTTTATTATGTACTTTCAAAAATAAAAAAATATATTTGATATTCGTTTAATGTGGTAGCACAGATGAGTGTATTCGAGGATCTTCAAGATAGAAAAAACGAATAATTCTAAATAAACTATTAAATGTATTTTTATGTATGTGGTTAGTTTTGCACTTCGGGTTAAATAAATGCATAATATAGAAACATTTTTTTAATGTTACTTTGTAGAGCAAGAAGGTCTGTGGAGTCACGGTGTTTTGAGTGTAGTACGAGTCGTTAAAAAACGGGCGACACCCCACTATTTTTAATTGAATATAATAAACAAAAGTTATGCATTTTAGTAGATATTAAAAAAATACTATAATATGAGTCATCCTTTTCCAAAATTCACCTGGATCATTTACATTTTTTGAACTTATTTACAAATATTTTTTTCAATTTTATTCAAGAAAATATGGTTATTATTTCAATGTTGAGGTTACCTACACGTTCTTTTGCAAGTATGTATGTCCAAAAAAATTAAAATGGATAAGATGAATTTTGTAAATCGATGTCATAATCGGTGATATAATTTTACCTTGGTTGGATGGAACTAGCCAATAGTAGCGAGCTGATAATGAAGACATTGCTATTACAATACTAATTCGTAAACGAAAAACCGCATTGTTTGTACCGTGACACTTATTGTTTGTGGAAAGTAAATGCAATTTAGTAAGAGTTTAAATGTTTTGTCCATAGATTAGAACATTCAACGTATTTTAATTAGTGTGTAAGTATGTACGCAGAGTGTGGCTTTGACTATTATAATCGCACTGTGATGTTTATTCTCATAACGGTATGATTATTACAACTAATAAACAAGGGCCTAATAGAATTTAATGAACAGCTGCTGCATATGAAATAATGGGTTTACTAACAGCAATTTACAATAATGTTTTTTTACTCTTAAATACGTATGTTTAATTAATGCGGAAAGGAGTCGGGTTTATTATTAACTAAATTGAACACTATACAGGAAACATTAATTCTACTCAAATTAGTTGACTAATATAATATGTTGATTATTACAGTACATATATGGCCGCCTGTGTGGTCGAGTGGTCAACATCGTTGGCTACCGCTACGGAGGGCACGGGTTCGAATCCCGGTACGGGCAGTTTTATAAATTGATTTTTCAATCGATTTATGAATTTCTGTTCAAAGGCATGGATGTATGTGATGTCTTGAATTCCCCCCTCCCACCCATCCTATCCTATGAACGAGGCGTATGGAGAGCGATTAGCTAACCACTAGTCCTGTCCTTGCCCTTTCCTTCTATTCCTACTCTCTTTGGAAAAAGAGAGGTTGAGCAACTGAGTAACAAGCAGTTCTCGTAGAAACATTTCTGTTGAGATAAACTCCATTAGGAGTCCATATGCTCCATATTGGGAGCGGACATGGAAAAAAATATTTTTTTTTAATTTAAAATATTTCTTGGCTATGTCGTATTGGAAAACCCTAACTGAAAAATCTTACAATGCGACAATTTTCATCAACGGAATGTTAATAATAAGAAAACGATTATTTAACTGACAATTAACTGATCAATTTTTGTTCATTCACGATTTCCTCAGTGGAAAACGTAAGCGGTGCTGATAATTTTATAAAATTTAGGAATTACTTTATTTAATTTGATAGTTCATTCATTTGAAAATGATTAAGGTTAAATTTTGTTTTTTTAACATTAGTTAGCAAGTGGAGTATTGCAGTTCTGTATTTTTACGATGCCTTATTACCGAAGCCGCTCTTTGGAAGATTGTAATTAACCTGGGATAAAATACGGTAAAAAAAAAACCGACCTTCCCGGACTTGTGATAAGTGCTCCTTTGAAAAACAATTACGACGGTCAACTTGTGTGTTATATACAATTGAATCAAACAATACTAAAAACAAATAGTCCTGACACCACAATCCTAGAACGGAATTATAGATATCGTAAAATAATCAAGAAAAACGTATTCCCGTTTATGAAAACTTGATTTACGTGGGTGGCACCTTCCACCCGGACCGTGGCGCTCGAGTTGGGACCCACCCCCACACCCTCGACGGCGCCAGGGCGCATGACTCAATTTAAAATCTCATTAAATATAAAAATCAATCTGTCGCCGGCGGCGCCGTCTCACCCGACGTTAGTTGCAACACCCCCAGTTTGCTTCGCAGCCTCTGTTTGTTGGCCGGGAAATTCCCAATTCGAGCAGGAAATACTACAACGTGTAGAACTCGCGGAAAAACATTTCACATTTGGGGATGGAAAATTGGCTGAATATATCTTGTACTATTTATAAGACGATGAAAAAAAAAATGAAAAAATAGAAAATTCAGTCAGCTATTGCAGATATGAAATTCAGTTCCATCAAAGCGAAATCAAAAATCTATTAGTGCACAGCAATCAATGGAAAATAACCTGTCACCATTTTTGTTAATTAGTTAATACGACAAACTGTCGGGTCGACGAATAATTTTAAGTCAGTTTTATAACGGGGCAGCCAATTTTCATTTATGAGAACTGTATATATAAAAACTGACTTTTATAACAACAACAAAAAGATAATTTTAAACACTTAAATTTCATTCGGTATTCCTATTCTGCAGTAGACTAATTTATACCTGCCCCATTCTCGAAAAGTGTATTGAAGTCGAGATTTAGGACAAAAATATTTTAAAAATAAACCATAACAAATTAATGTATAGTGAGTATATTTCATCTCGTTTTATTTGTTACCAAGGCGTTTTTGTATCATAATATATATTTTTTAAATTAAATAATAAAAAATATAGAATATCAATTTAAATAATTGAAACCGTATTAAGTTAAGCCGACAAGATCTAGTATCCACAAACAACCGTGGGTTCTGAATATATTTTTTTTCATTACTACTTATTCATTTACTTATAAACAATAGATGATGGTATCAATTATCAAGTGGCAGTAGATAGTAAATTATAAAACAAATTATATGCTGTTTCTTGTTTTTTTTTTTAAATGTAGAATTTGACTGAAAGTGATGCAATGCATCGTAAGTCTTATTATACCGGCACGGTATCATATGTATCTGTTGCTTCATGATTCACGTTGAAAATCCACCCAATGAAATTGACGAACGGACATGTTTCAACTAAAATGGCGTCGGTGTCAAACGTATTTTTTTTTAAACCTATTTTTGTTGTCCACGTGATGAATAGTATCCTGTTACAATTTGTCTGGATCCCACCCTGTCAGACTATTGAAATCCGCCAGTGGAGGCTGTGGGGGGCATTTCTGATAGTCGTTACAATCAATTATTCGTAGGACACTCAACTCTTATTTTAAACGGTATATACGTTCCACAATCAATTATCGTATAAAAATTGATATAAATAATAAAGATTGGTTCACTAAATTAAAAAATATATATTTTTTGAAAAAACGAACAATATTTTGATTTTATAATAAATAAGTTAAGTAATCAAAATAATATTCTTAATATGAATTTTGACAAAGAAAAAATAATACTATTTATCGCTATATGATTATATACGGGTACTTGTATGAGGGACTGGACATCGCTTTCATCGTTAGAATTGTCTGATAAGTCTAAGGGAACAAATTAAATAGTCAGAATTTAAATCAATTTTTGGTCAGAATAAAATTATTAAACGGTCACAATATTTTATAACCATTTTGGTTAGGTTAGGTTTTTTTTTTAATTTCATTTAAATTATGATTATTTACACTGACCGATATATTATGACCATTTAATGTAAATACGAGCGTAAGTCTAATGTTTTAGGATCGAATGAAGCCTTTTGTTTGATATTACTGTCTCGTGTTGTTGAATTTCTTGTTATTAGGAAATCCGTTATCCGTTTGTTTTTTGGTTTCTGGAAATTGAATCATGTTAGAACAAATAATTCATGTAAAGAAGGGTTTAGTGTACATTAAATCTATGTAACTAGGAGTAGTTAAAAAGCAATAACCTGGTTCCTTTAATTATACCTAATATATCTTAGATACTATGCACATACAAAAAAAAATTCTCAATTCAGTTGCTGAAACAATTGATTTTAAACGAGTGAAAAACGTTATATTTACAATGTTGCCATTTTCTTTCTTTATTTATAAATGTCATTCAAAAAATATTCGCGGTCTATTTAATTTTAAAATAGGAAAAATTTCGACTTACTTTTTTAAAGAATAGAATTGAATATTGCGTACGGCGCTGCAGCAATGTGGCGGTAGTAAAGCGCAATTTATCGCTAAAAGCCGCCGTTTAAAATGTGTGCAGTGGAAATTTGCAGCCAGACTTGCACATGCGACTATGACAGGAGAAAACGTCACAAATTGGCAGAAATACTGCCACTTTCATGCGCATTCACTTTTACATCGCAATACAAGGACTTAGTACGGCCAATGTGGCCCCATTGGACAAAACTATGCACGTTGCTATAAAGCAGACGATAACAATAAATCAAAGCGATATTTTTCTCTGGCGATAATGGAGATTAAAAATATTTCCAAGCACAGATTTATCTTTTTGAAGCATTTATGTAAAATATGCACAGAGAAGTCTGGTGTGGTACACAGATAAAAGTAATTTAAATTTAACAATAATACGTTAAAAGATATAAATAAAAATTGCCAGCTCATTATTAAGCAGGACTGTGGAGTCGGAGTCGCGGTATTTTGGCCGGAGTTGGAGTCGTGAAAAATGAGCGGCTCGATTTTTTTTTTGAAAAATATATTTAATGTGTATTTAAACAAAATAGTCATAAGTGGTAACATTTCATGCTTGGCTGACTAAAGATGATCTGATGGTATACATATATATAAGTTAAAATGAAATTATTTAAAAAAATCCGCCAGTCGTTAATTATTTTAAAGCTGGAGTCGGAGTCGTCTTTTTTTCACGCGACTCTACAGTACTAATCAATATAGGTAAAACCACCATTTACACTACGTCGGGACCGTGTTATTAGGAGTAGTGTAATTGGGGGAGTGAATCTCATACAAAATTAGGGATTTTGTTTTGACAGCGAAAAATGCAAAACTAAGATTTCCCTTAGTTTTGTAAAAAAAGATGGACGAAATATTTAGTTACCAAGTGATAAAATACAAAGCGCGCGCAAAATCCATCACACAGACAGTCGCCCGGCTATGCGAGTATAGCCTGGCACGTATTGAATATACAGACGCTAGCCAACATTTGACTGTATGCACCGCACAGACTGCCGTCTCGTAGCAACTAATATGGAATACGATCGTTCAATTGGGGGATTTGCGGCGAATATTTCGAGCCAGCGCGTAATTCGGAGTAGTGTAATTGGGGGTTCCACTGTAATAATATACGAGCGTGTGGTACTTCATAATTGATTGATTCTTATATTATTAATAATATGTTGGAACAGACATAGGTATAAAGAGATATTTAAACAGTAAAAAAAAACACATTTTGATTAAATATTCAGAAACTAACAGGTATATTGAAATAATTAATCTATCTAGGTAAAAACTAATGACAATGTTACGGCGGGCATCGCTTATTCATATCTAAGCAAAATGCGCTGCATGAGATTATCAGATTAAACGTTGGACATTTACGGCTTTCGGCTATTTAAAACGAATATTAAAGAGATTATTAAGCAATAATTTCGATTTAGTAATGCGGTTTCGTTAATGGACGGGTACACTTAAACTTTAAGAATGAAATATATTTCTATCCCGAATTTACCGCGCAATAAACCCTACGATTATTCCGCATCTGGCAGTTAAATTGGTAAACAGGATTAACTACGTAAATTAATTAAGCAACTTAATTTAATTGGCAGTGTGTATTTTTACATTTTAAATTACATTAGATAAAGTATCACAAAAGTCATTACTTAAATATATGTACATATTAGGGATTCTGTGTCGAGACGTCCCGAGACTTTTTGCTGTCTTGAGTCGCGGGACTTTATTGTAAAATGTCCCGGGAATCGAGGCTGTGATTTAAAATGTGTTAATAAATTGTACATTTTATTTAAAAAAAAAAACAATTCTTGTGGTTAAGAAACCCTCAAAAGGGCTGATGTGTATTGAATGAAAACAGGTACAAGAGGGGAGCCCCAAGACAAACGTAACTGTATACAAAATATAACTGTAGCAAAATCAAATTACAAAATATTAAAATTAAATGTTCATACACGATGTTGTTTAATTTACAAATGCTTTTTCACTATTATACAAAGGTAATAATGCCTCAATAGGACAAAAAAAGGCCTAAAAACTGTATTGTGAAATTACGGTCATAAATTTACTCCTGACGGCGGCTTCATTGATATTTTTCATTACATGTACCGTTATCATCACTTCTTAGTAAAAAATAACCGTTAGCAGAGCACACATCCATTACATAAGAAAAATAATAATTATTAAGCATTGTAATAAAAATAATAAAAGATTTTTAGTACTTTTTCCACTTAAAATTTATTTGATCAGGACCGGTTTAGCCCCTCGCGAGCATTATCAACTGATAAGAAAAATAAATTAAACAGTGGTATTTATACAAGTTAAATTGAAATAAAAAGGTGTCAGGTGTGAGGAGCGAAACCGGTCCTGATCAAAAAAAAAATTAAGTGGAAAAAGTACTAAAAAATCTTTTATTATTTTTATTATAATGCCATTCCACCAAGTATTGACAGTGAACACCTTAAAAGTGATTAAGCATTGTATTAAAAAATCGCGATTTTTACTAGTGAGTACTTTCAAATGCACAGAGTGTATGTAATCAACACATAAATACATACAAATATTTAATTTTAATAAATTCATAATTTTATTGAAGGGGAAATAAAAGTCTTGAGTCCCGGAAATTTGACATTATCACGCCTCGAGTCCTGGTACTTTGAAAACCCTGAGACTTCAGAATCCCTAGTACGTATATAAATAACGATAAATTTGTTATAGTTTCAACTGTTTTATTTAAAAAAAAAAAATGTCTTATAGTATGTACTTTTTCTTGTCAGTTTGTTGAGTTGTTACGGTCTGATTAATAATCATTACAATCAGATTCGAAACCGGATCTACAATATTTTTTTAAGGCTTCCGTTGAGAAGGTAAATCAAGTTGAGCGCTTCGATAGTACCGTTATTTAAAAAATCTAAACCACATGCTCATTAAATTTATTTTTAGCTACTACATTCAAAAGTAAAATAATGCTCGCTTATACAACAATAAAAATATCAAAGTATCTACGGTAAATTGTGAGAGTTGATTGATGGCTCTTACTTGGTCATTCATGATGTACCCGTTGTTGTAATGGTGAGGTATTGAAAGCGAGAGATCCAGGTTTTCTGAGCGCTGAAACAAAATAGAAACATAGCATTAGTAAAATAACTACAATCAGAATTCAACATTATAAAAACAGTGGAACCCCCCAATTACGCTACGCTACCTCAAATAACGCGCTGTAAATCCCCCAATTGCGCGGACGAATTCCATTGTCGTTTTGCTGCTGTACACACACAGCTGGACGTATCTCTGTGTGGTGCTTACAGTCAAACGTTGGCGAGCGTCACGCATTTTACTACCTAAAAACTAAATATTTCGTCCATATATATTTTTTTCATTTATTCTTAGTTTTGGCAGTTTTGCATTTTTCGCGAAAAAAAACGTGGCCCCACATTTTGTATGAAATTCACTTTTCCAATTACACGACTCCCAATTACGCGGTTCCAAAATTCGCGTAAATGGGGGTTTTACTGTATGTACTCGTTTTTGACAATAAACAAGAGGAAATATCATCCACACCAACGCAAGTACACCGAAAATGCATTTGAAATATAATATAATTGAGCAGTAAATAAACAGTAAAACAAATGCAGTGGTAGGAAACTAGGCTACTAAATGAGAAAAATTATTAAACAAGATACGGTTTAGACTGATTTTTTTTACAAACATATGATGGCACGAAAAACAAAATTGGTATTTTTTACAATCCTAAAATGTTGGCAAATACATGCAGATTACAATGTGCTTGTAAAATGATAGAACGACTGTAAAACTAATGTTAAATATTCATATTAGTATGTATTATCTTGGTATTTTAATATAATTTACACTGGTTTGTGAAATCCGATGACTGCCGTGTTAGCTATACAGGACCGTGTAAACTGCCGCATTTATTAGAAACTCAATTTTAATAATTCAAAAATATACAATATGTTAAAATTTAACAACTGTATACAGAATGGCCAGCTCTACGCGATGAAATTTTCTATCTATCTCATCTTGGACAAAACACAGAGACTGTCGACTTTGTTTCCAGAGCATTCATATTTTAGACATAATTAATTATACATCTAAGTCAGGCGTGGGGAACTTGTGGCTTTTTGGCTACCCTGGTGCGGCCTTCTGACCAATTCTGTAATTCGTAAATTCCCGAGATTTTGGATTTGAAAATTCCTGGAAGACCTAAAAATAGGTGCCAATCAGAAAAATTAATGCGGCCTTTAGAGAAGGAAAGATTCCCCACGCCTAATCTAAGTATTCCGAAAATATTTATCCAATGTACTCTGCGTTGATAGAAATTGTATTTATTTGGTAAAGCTCCATTAAAAATAAGCTTAAAAAAAGCATTTTATTTAGGTTAAGTAGTCAATGTATTTTTCTTTGAATTTTTTTTAAATATTTTGGGACAAAAAAAGCATTGAATGAAGAATATACCTACATCATATAACTTAGAGGGGGGTGTTCGATGTTTGAGTATTCAGGATCAGTGATTTCATGGTTGGAGAATGGTATACGCCAAAAAAAATCACCACCAACCCCAACACCCATTTTCAGATTGCAAGATTGGCAACATTATGCTACTAAGACCGATTGTGCTCTGATTTCGAGAAGAAATTGTATACGTGTACACTTTGCATTAAAAAAATAAAAAATAAGGCAGATAACTTAGAAGGTTAATTATACTAAAAGGAAATATACTATTTATATTAAACATGCAGTAAGTGAAACCCCAGTGGACTCCGTGAAAGTGAAATCTGCTAGATTGATAAATTTATGGGTTAAAGTGAAGTCAGTTTATCTGAATTTGTTTTCTGATAGATTGCTTTACGTTTTCTATTAATAAACGTAAAACGGCAGAGAAGGGAGATAGAAAGGTTGTTACATACGTAAATAGACATACAAAAAGTGGTGCACTGTGCAGAGTTTGTTTGGGTTCATTCCCCTGCCCCGCCTCCATGAGAAGAGAACTGGCAGGATAAAAAATGGTAACGCGGGAATGAATAGGCAAAAGGAAAAAATATATAATAAAAAACGAATTTCTCCGTTGGAAATTTATATTTTCACGAATGACAGGAGAAATTTTGCGTTAGGCGGTGTTGTTTGTTATCGTTCGGATAGGTATTGTGAGGAATGTTAATATGAAATAATTTCACAAACAAAACATGGACGGAAAAATCCAAAACAATACATGGTAAAGATTTTTATTGATTGGTTTACAAACTTGAAAAACTTTCATTTTTAATAGTCGTTAATGTTCATAATAATAAACATATATTTATATTGAATACCTCTTTCACAACTAAGTTTTATCGCCGGGTTGTAGTTCAAAAAATAAATAACGAAAAAATCGAATCACCCAAATTAGATATCGTTGCAGAAACCAAAAATGTTCTTTTGAAAGTTTAGTGGCCGTAATTATTTGAGAAACTTCCGTTCTCTATGTGAATCACACAGAGCTCGTCTGAACAGAAGTATTTTCGACGAAAACTGCTTGCAATTTAGTTGCTTAACATTTCATTTTTTTTAAGATAGCAATGGTGGAAAGATAAGGCTATGGCGTTTTAAGATCGGATGGGTGGTGGGAATTTTCGATATCACCGACACCTACGCCTTAGAAAACAAATCTGTAAATTGATTCTATACTGGGATTCGAGCCCGAGAGCCAGTTGTTAATGGGTTGAACTTCCTAATATTTGAGAATGATTATAAAGAGTAAAAGTGAATTAACTTACTTGGGTAATCTGAAATCAATGATGTTTTTCATTTATCATCAGTGGCGGTTATATTTCATGAAATAATATTCATACAACATTTATACCATTCACTCATTGTAAGTTCTACATGTATTTATTGTCTATAATAAATATTTTAGAAAAAAAATATTTTATTGAATTTAAAATGAGGTAATGGTATAAATGTAATGCATTGCATGCACTAATAAATGGGGTGCGTTGATCAAATGCCACATTGACCGTCCGCTACTGTTTATCAGTGATAAAAATAGTTCAGCATGATAGATATAAAGTCACTTTTAAGATGTTCACTGTCAATATTGAAACAAATAAAAATTCTAGACGTATAATAATATTATAACAAAAACTATACTATAATCCTGCGATTTACGATGTATGTTTTTGTGATAACACATTGATGTACTTCACGTCATTTTTATGAAACATTGGTTTGGCATTTCACAGAATTTCAGAAGAGTAAATATTGAGATCACCAACACTGTCATTTCGTGATGGTTTTTTTTTTGTAATTTAAAAATATGGCGGATGCCATTTCGTAATACTTTTGTGGCACATGAAATAAATAACGAGATTTGGTTGTACGTATTGAATATGAAATTCTGCGCTGTCTCTTTATACATATTACCATTTGAATGGGCCGAGATGAAACAAGTACGTTTTTAAGAAGATTTCGTAATTTTACTTCACTGCTAAGGTTGTTTATTAGCTGTGCTGAAAGAATTAATTAAAATAATCACGAATACATTACTCAAATATGTGCAGATTTTAATTAAATTATCGGTGTTTCCACCAATTTAAGATATATTTTTCAGTTTGATTTGTGTCCTTTTAAAAATGATTAAAATGAAAAAGTGGAAATTCTATAAAAGATTTATTAACTTTCATCATTCAAATATTTTTTCAGTCGAATTATCATTCTTTATATAAAACACAATTTTCAAGCACATATTGCTACGTCTATAATCGAAATGAAGATAAAACGACGAAGCTCATCTAAGTAATTCAAAAATAATAATATCGCATATTATTTTTCATCCTATCTGTGTTGTATCTCTTTTGGCTTTCCAGTTTCGATATAATTTTGTTCAGTAAATACTCAATTGAGACAAATATATAAATAACTAGGTGCGTGGGAAATGTTTGACCATGGTTCCTCGATTAAAGTTTTGTCAGTTACTAATAATCCGTGAGACAAGCTGCAGTGGTCTAAGTAAATTTCTCGCATTGCCAAGGATATTAACATGCGCTATTCGACAGCATGTACTAAATAAAGTTATATGGAGAAAATGTGCATGTCAGTTTCTTTTAGTATAAAAGGAATGGAAATAAATAGTTACAAAAATAAGAGTTTTGTTTTGGGCCTACATATATCTTTTTTGTGTTTATTTAAATTGAGAATCGTAAAACGTATATTAAAATTGATATTCTTATTGTAAAAATGTAAGAGAAAAGTTTAATATAATACAAGTGGCTGCCCAAACTACGGTCCGCGACACGTTTCGTGATTTATTGAAAGAAATGGATGCTGCATACATTTGCCTCTTGAAACTCCTAGAACGTTTTTTGCTATTTGGAAAGAAATACATTTTCAAAAAATATTTGAAGTCTGATACAGAAGAACTTGAAAATTAAATCCAGGACCTCATATTTTAATCAGATTTTGCATTTTATAACAGATATGAATGGTTTTCAAATAGCGACATGACCATTTTTCTAAATTGTGTTTTGAAGAAATGGAGAATTTTGAAGAGATATCGTTTTCAGCTCATGCAAAGTATATTGAAGGTATCAATTACGGATTAAAAAAAAAACGATAAATAGTATTTGGAAATATTGAGCAAGATATTTTACTTTTTTGACAACCTTTGACAATCAGTATTACAATTGATGTTAGATCCGATCTTTAGCTGGAGTTGGCAAATTGGTAACATATATACTTTTTATACTAACAAATGTGAAACAAATGATTTTTTAAATTATCATTTGAAGGAAGATACCCTTAATTGAGCAACTTAGGCCTCAAAATGGGCTCAATGCTAGGAAGTATATATCTCTGTGAAAGAACCTTTTCAGACAAACAATAAATCCTAGAAATCAATAGATTCAAATTTTTACCTGATTCAGATCTTTGGAATGATCAAATTATTTTTGCCAGTTCCCCGTTACTTTATCCATTGCATTAACCCTTGTTAACTATTCTTTTATAAATATTAATATATATATTTCTTTTGTTAGAATTGATATGGTCTTTTTCAGAATCTTTTTGGCTGTCGACTTTGTTTAAGTATGTACACACACCAACTATTTTGAAGCGGGGAAAAACAAGAAACTATCATTAAGCCTATTCACTTTATTAATGTAGCATTTTATCACTTTGTAAAAAAAAAACCCAAAATTTTAATTATGTTTGTAATTACTTTCAGTCACCACTCTGAATTTATTAATCTTGGATGACTTTTTAATTATATGTTAGATGTGTTAAACATTTTAATTCTGTGTTATTTTAGAATCACTTATAATGTAATTGGAAATTTCTTTACAATGCCAATTGTTGTTTACAACTTTTCATTTTTGTATAAATAGCATTGTTAAATTATATTTCTTATCAGTTGACAATGCTCGCAATGAGCGAAACCGGTTCTGACCTATTAAATAAAGTGGAATGAAGTACAAAGGAATATTGTGTTTTTATTAATATAATGCCTTTCCACCAAGTATCGACAGTGAATAAATACCCTAAAAGTAACCTTTTCAACCATGAAATTCATTAAACCAAATACATATTATTGTCGACAAAAAATTCGGTATCAAATTGCTGCGTTTGGTAACTAAACATCGAAGTTGATATAGTTACTTTAGTGAAGGATAAATACCTGCCGCACAATTCTGATTAATATAAATTAAATTTCTTACCATGTATAATGATTCAATAAAAATAATGACTTTTACTTTTAGTGTTTGATCGCGGATGAATATTTTTTTTAATGCGGTCCTTGTGTTACCTGAGGTTGGACAGCCCTGTAATACAAGTTTAAATTGATATATGCGTGTGAATATCAATCAGTTAGTCCTGGGTTTTATTGAGTACGGAATGTATACTAGAGTCTATAGCGATCGTTAAAAGTCGACGCACAATTATAATTTATGCATATTTAATAGGCGTATAAATGTATGTTTTAACATTTCGAAGTGAAATTTATGTATTTGACTTACATATTGTGAATTATTACGATGGAAATTTCTCTTGATTTAAAAAATGAATTAGTTATTTATTCTTTTGTTTGTTGACTCGAGAGAAATCGGCAATCTCGTATGAATTGAGAAATAACCGTAAAACACAGACAACTTATCACACTGTGATGAAATTACGATGAAAGTTGAAAGGAAAATTGATAAACGGATAGCCATTTCAATTGAGTACAATTTTAATTACTTATTTAACTTTGTATTACACTTTTTTAAATATTGATTGATTTTTCCATGGCTTTAATTATGAAAACTAGAAACTACTGTTTTTAAATTGTGTAAAACAATTTGTTAACAATTCAACATTAGTCTTTTTATTTTTAAAAATTATGTAGTTGCCTAACATCTCTGATTAAAATTAGTGTTCGAGCGATATATTGAACTGTCTACTCCACAGTATACACTTCTACGGCAGGGGTAGGAAAATATTTAACCTGTTGGGCCACATTAGGGATGACAGTTTGGCCTCGAAAACCGCATAATTAAGTAGTTGTTTTTTTTTTTTTTTAAATAGAAAGGAAAGTGTTGTTTTCATACGGCGCAGTTAATCATGTTACAAACCTCCACACGTTTGACAACTAAAAAATGTTATCAATACAAAATAGATAGTATGCATATAGCAAATAATTTCACATTAACAAGGTCAAACTTAAAATTTTGTGCCCCACTTTTATTTATACAATTTTCTTGATATTTCTACTTATTGACCGACCGAGCAGCGAAATATATTAAAATAAAGATATTATATAAAACTAAATTTATCAAAGCGAATAAATTTTCAAACACATTTTTTCCAAACATACAACTTATATTTTATTAATTGGCTACAGTGAAATTTTTAGCATCAATCATATTTTTTTGGATGTTCAGACATGTAAATTTTGTTGTTGAAATTCTTAACAACGTTTTTAACAAGTTTTTGCTATAATTTAATACAGAAAATGTTTGTTCGGTAAATGTACGTCGATCCGAAAATAACGAGCATTTTTTGGGCCAAATTTTTTAAATTAGCAAAGTTATCAGAGTCCAATGATTTATAATATGAGCATATTTTTTTACTACGATGTAAATCTTTTTAATCATTATTATTACACTGTAGGTTTATAATTTCAAACTTAAATTCACTCGGCATGCTTTCAGCGTGTACGGAAAGTTAATTAACAATCGACAACGGATTTTCTATTCTACGGACATCGGAGAATCAACTAGAAAATTCATCACTTAATCTGGTAATGATAACTACATATTAGTCAAATTTACTTTAGAATTTAGAATGTTTTAACTCTGGGAAAATCTATTTGATTTTTTAAAAACACCTAGTTGTTTAACTGAAATGCATTTACTTACATTAATAAATCATGTACATATTTATTTTCCAGGAAGAGGTGTTTGCAGTTTCAGGGAATCCCCAACATTAAAAAGGAACACGTGTCGATTTGTGGACGAAATCTTATGTTTCGAAAGTTCCTACCTAGAAGCTGGGTTATACAACTCATAGACCTTCTCCGAATCAAGGATTAACCGTACAAATAGTCATTAAATTTGGAAATTTCTTTCAAAAAAGCTTTTTGGTTGTCGCTTTTTTTATGAAAGTATTTATTTAAAGCAACTTTAGTGTTTTTTTTTAATTTACACAATTTTTTGAATACTCTAATTTTTTTGAGTATGTATGCTTAAGACACAAAAAAGCGTATCACGGAGGACTGAAACATTCAAATATTTGGAAAATGTCTTTAGAAGAAAAAGATAAGTCATTTAATGCTATTTTACATATATAAACAAACACCTTCGATAGATACGTGGTAACTTTAAGCAAGTTTATTTTCAATATTTAATTAAATTTGTTACTCTGCTTGTTTTGTTACAAAATGTGACACGTGTTTTGCTTCTTCGAGAGGCATCATAAGACTTAACATCTTTAATTTTGGAGACACATCTTCAAATACTAAATATAACAATATACAACCCGCTTTTTATACAATTAACAGCTTAAGGATGTTTTAAATAGTAAAGATAAGATACTATCATTTTTTTATAGGGGCATCTATCGCCTAACCTGACAAGATTGTCAAGCTGCTTATGTTGGTCAGTCGAGTAGAAACTTTAATGTATGAATTAAAGAACACGTAAGATGTTATTGAAATTAATAGTCATTAATAGAAAGGAAACATTAGAAAATAAGATTTACCACACCAAATGGAGGTAATTGGTTTATGATTAGTACTATAAATGTTTGTATCTTACCACCTCCCTGCGTTTAGTAGAATAGGACAAACCCCAACTTTTCATTTTTAGTTAGTTCGAAAACTTTGCGTTGTTAAGTTTGATTTTATTTCTCTACGAGGCGAAACGAGTCAGTTTTTGTAACACAAGTGGAATAACTAAGTTATCAAATTTATTTTTGCAATGTCAAACACTTTCGGATCTTTTACAAGACCTCTGGAGACATGTAATTCGTACAGCAAGTATCATTCTAAGTATTTTCAATTTTTTTTTAAAGAAATAAATATGGTGTATATGTGGTTCAAAAAACCAAATAGAGACAACTCGAATCAATTTATTTTCTTGTACTATAGGTGTGAAAATTGGCTAGTGGTTCTGGCAGCTAGCTGACTTAATTTTTTGATAATAAATTGCTAACAAAAAATCTTTGATTCTATGATTCCAAAACGAAATTGATAACACAAGTCAAATTCAGAAGTGCATCCTTAATTTAGTTTTCAGTAAATAAGTTGCATATGTGGTGGAGATGCAAGTTAATTTATAGCATTAGTGAGTCAACTATTTGCTGATATGACCTTGGTTGGCCATTAACTGCTAAGAGTATGATGCAAGAGAATTGAATAATGAGTCTACACAACTTCGGATACAAAACATCTATTTAAGGAAATTATGTTTTTCATATTTCTAAAACAGTGTTGTGCATTAAACAATATTTTTATTGATAATTGTTGTTCAAATTGAAATAACGCTCCGTTATAAAATATTTTAATCGTTCAATGGTTTCATTGTGTGAATGTTGAATACAGCAAAGGGGGGAAAATATGGTTAAAAAAAAAATGAATATTCAATCACTGTAAAAAGCATGGATTGATAGAAACTATCCAACAATTTTTCGCATTTTTTTTAATGATGCTAAGTGCTTTAAATGTTTTATTAGAAGATTTGATACAACACTCAAGCGTTGCAATCCCATTCAAAGAAAGAAAGTTTATTAAGTGCATGTTTTGTCTGTTTGACGTTTGCTGCCGATTGTCAATGGTACCACACACACACCACCTACTGTAAGTTAATTGTACTATAACATTCGTGCAAGTGCAAGCATATGTTGTCAAAATGAACTGTAGGGCAGTCGTAAAAAGATTGATTTTTATATATAAGACCTACTGCATGTACATTTTACTATACCTATAACCTTCCCGGAAGTGCAAGCAAAAAGTTTGTCCATGTTTTATTGCAGTCGGATGAGCGGTGTGGTAACGCATAAATTACGAACAAACAAACATTCATTCTCATATATTAGATATAGCGTGATATAAAATATATATGACAATGTGTTTAAGATTTATTAAGAAGCATAAATTAACGATTTTCACATATATGAAACAGTTAAAATGTAAAAAAAATATACAAATACTTATTCTTAATAAAACCTATGTCAATATAACACCATTCTTGATTTATTTGAATTTAAAAAAATGAGATGCGAAATCGTTAATATTATTTGTAAAAATATTATACATGATTTGGATCATATATGGAGTTTTTAAATAATAGTTTCCGTTCGATAGAGGCATAAGACATCATGGTAATTTAAAAAATATCACAGAAAAGAAAAAAAAACTTTTAGTGTTTAAAAACTCATTGCTTGAACTTGAATGCTTTTATTTATGGTTAATTAAGTTTGCGAAGATGAACAAATTTAAAATAGTTTTAAAAATAATAATTATAATGTTGGTAATTAGTAATTGGTAAAGATAGACATGAAGTCTTTTACCTCCGAGGTAAAAAATAATTATGTTTGTCGTAATGGACGATAAAGAATATTTCTAACAAATTTATGGTTTTACAATATGAATAAATACCAAATTGGAAAAAACTGACAGCAGTGTCTTTCTATAAATATATATTGATAAATGTGAATAAAAAAAGACTTTTTTAAAATTTATAAAATGAAAATATAAAAGCTTCAATCGGTGAATTCTAGATGTCGTTGCGCGTTTACTAAATTGGTACTTCGTCGTTTTATGTTAGGCAGTGAAACCTTTCCATTACACGTCAAATAATATGGGTCCATTAGAGGTGAAGTGAGCCAAATGGCATTTTAGAAAAAATAAGTTAGATGCTTTGTGATATCCTACACGTCTTACAAGTATCGTAAAAGTAAAGCAACCTCAGTTTATACGAATTGCAATGGTGTTATACCCGTAAAATAAAAATATGCAATCCACCGAAGCACCAGTAAAGACGTGATAGTTTAACCATTTTACTAGTTGGCTTACTCCACCTCTAATGGGCCGATATGAAATGTGACCATACGTCCTGTTTTTTGGTAGTCTATCCTGTCGTCCAGTGGTGGATTGTTATCCTATAAGTAAACGAGGCGCGCGCATGGGGCCCACGAATTTTAGGGGCCTCAAAAATAGATAATATATCCCTTTTGCTCAAATTTTTATTTATTTTTATTAATTTAATTGTCTGACGTTTTTATGGTTTCCGAAAAACAGGGCCTCTATATTTTTTGCGCCTGGGGACTCCCTTGTGCTTAATGCGCCACTGCTGTTATTGGTTAACTAATTAACAAATCAAAATCGCGATAGATCAAAAAATCTGCCAACTACATTACAACCAAGTTTAGGAGTAGTATTTGACGAATATTCACATAATTTTAACTACATCACACCGCAAAATGTGACAGAAAAGAAATTTTCGTGAGCAATTCTATTATTTTTATTAATAAATAATAAAAAAAAAATGAAGAAATATTCGTTTTCTCGAATATACACACACTATTAACATATAATATGTCCGGTTCGAGAACATTTAAAAAGGGCAGTTTTTAATGTTATTTTTATATTTTGAAATCGGTCGAGCAACTATCCATCTGGATGTGGAGATGCACCGACGACCGTTGCATTTTCCATTGCCTGGCGCAAAACAATTAAGTACGACTAAATCTGTAGAAAAATATTCTACATATAACCACTAGTTGTGTTACAAAATATGACACTTCGCCTCTGTGATACGCATCATCAGACCATAACATGGAAGGTTTACGAATGAAAAGGTTTTATTTGTCAATACGAATTATAAAATTAAGATAACTGTTTTTTTCGAAAATAGTACTCATGAACAGAAAAAACAATTTGTATATATTTAAAAAAAATCCACCAATCAGAGAACATTCACAGCGAGCAAAAGCCATATTGATTTTAATTGAAAAATAATTTTAGTTGCGTATTGCTTCGCTTATTCCACAGAATTTAAACTCCACAAGGATATTATCGTCCGATCTGTATCGAATTTTATATATTAATATTGCTTTACAGAAAACGTTGTGTGAACTAATTCTTCTTGTCATAAAAACACAACATATATGAAATGGCAATTAGTCTCATAAGATTTAATACATATACATACATATTATTGTATGTATTCTTTTTTTTTCTAAATACTTAAAATGATAGATAGATAGAACATCTCAGTTGATTAAAACAATCCATGTAATATTTTTCAATATAAGTTTACTGTGAAGGGTAGATGCAGATAGAGAAAAAATATTTTTGGGCAAAAATTAACTCATTCTTAACAAATTTAATTTTGAAAAATATATCTATGATAACAGTAACTAAAAGAAAAAAAAAACTATTTTATTCTTATTTTTCTAACTCTCGCCAGTTATTCATATCTAAAGCGTCGACACTGCAAGTTATAATTAAATAGAGTATAGTTATGTTTATATAAAAAAAACATTGATTCAGTGCAAAAAAAATACATATTTTCGTTTTGGTATAATGTATTTTTGAAAATTTAATAATATGTCGAGATGAGTTCATTATTTTTTAACGAAAATATATCACTATTTATGCACGCCACTGACGCTCCATCGACAATAATATAGAAAACGGTATACAATTCGCATCATTGAAAGTCAAAAATACTTTCGTGATTCGGTTTCTTTTACTGGTGCAATTTGAATGAAAATACACAATATTTATTATAGAAATGAAATTATATTCTAAATTACAAATTAACAATACAAATGCGTAGATAAACAAGCATATTTCTATTTATAAAAAAATACGGAAAAATACGTACGTATTCAGCAATGAAAAACGAAGAATCACAAATTTATACGTTTCTGAATTGTTTCAATTAATGATAATATAACCTTAAAGAAACAGTAAAAATCTGAGATTGAAATCATAGTGTTTCATTTTAGGAATAAGTATGTACAAGTGCGTTTTTTCTGTTGGTTGTCTAAGAGTAACAAAAAAAAGCAACATTCGAGTCTGCAAGTCTACATCTCGTCGGTTGAAAAGATTAGAATACATTTAAGACCAATAAAAGTCTATTTGTATCGAATGACATGATACCATTACGAATTAACATGAATAATGTGTGCATTTAAAATTTAAACGACTGACTTGTATTTATAATCATTATTATTATTGATACAATTTATTTTCGAGGCTGAATTGATAATGGCGTAATAAAACGAATTTATTTGCCATTAATGTAGTGAACGTTAGTGCGTCATGTTGTATGGAATAATAGATGGAAAATGTTGCCAGCCTGTTTGGCTCCTGTTCGGTGTTGAATTATCAAAATAATTTACTATTGAAATAAGATGTGTATATATCATGTTATTACATTTACCTGTAATTCACAGTTAAAATACAAATAATGTTTTAAGACAGTCAAATACAGGCGGACCTCCACTTTCGCACACAATTGGTTCCTGAAAATGTGTGCGAATTTTGAATATTCGAAAGTAGAGGGATGCAAAAAAAAAACACCAAAAATTGTCCTTTAAAATGTTTTTCTTCTTCATAGAGAGTTCTGTAACATGCAGTGCTTTTATGGGTCGCCCTACGCACTTGAGATATGCGTTCTCTCGGTTTTAAAAAGGTTTGTGCCCAGAGACAATTGATTCCTCCATTGACTAGAATGTACGATTAGGCATGCTCTTCCAAAATAAACCAGTCTCATCTACATTGAATATTTGACGTGGGGAATATTCTCTATTAAGTCTTTTCCAGCATCTCTATCTACATCAGCCGATTCTCCTTAATTATAATTTAATATTATGTAAATAACAATAATACGTCGTTTTAAATTAGGCAAACCAGGCGTTACTTGCCGAAATTAAACATGTTTGCATTATCGCCAAAATAGCGAATTGTGCGAAAGTAGAGGTCCGCCTGTATTAATTAATTCAATCAACTGTAGTAGTTTATAAATACTGTGCTTCATTTATTCATCTTTAGAGTCTTACAAATTAACTAAAAACGCATCATAAAAAAATGTTATAATCGTATTTAAATTAAATATAACAACGGATTAGTTATTTCGAACTGAGATAAGTCGAACATATCAATTACAGGTGTATTTTAAAACGCATCTTATATTTCATTTGCTTTTATTAAGCGTAACTTTTAGGGTGTTCACTGTCGTTACATGGTGGAAAGGCATTACATATACACATATATATATATCAGTTGATAATGCCTTTGGAATTAGTACAAATGAGTGTTTTATTTTTTGAATTTATTAACTACGAAAAGGACTGTTATAAATTATACTTGGCAAAGAATATTTAATTTATTTTTTAGGAAATGGCGTAAATATTGAGAAAACATATTTTTTATTCAACTAGAATCTGTTGGTAAGAATTCTCTTCATTCATTAAGTATACGCCAAAATGGTAACTTAATTAATATAGAAGTAACAAATGGTCAGTGGCGACTTATTAATTTATTCAGAGAGCGTATGAGCAAACGATTTTCCAGATTAAAATCGCATTGATTGACTTATGCAAATAACGAATTTCAATGTGTGTTCTGCTTTAGAATTTTAGGTAGAAATATTAACTAGTTATTTTGTGAAGTTATTAATATCAGCCTACAAACATTCATATCAACTCAATTGGGGATCAATTTCCTTAGAATCAAACAAAATTTTGGTATTGTCCGGTTGATTACATGAATATTTCTTAACTTTTCCGGTTCTAAGCTCAAGAAATGCGACCCCAATACCCACATTTTCTTAAATATCTATATTAATATGGGTGATACAATGTTTATAATTAAGGTATTCTTATATCATAGTTTATTTGACCTTTTGTAGTTTATATAAATACGCGATAATGCGATAACGAGATAAGCGCCCGCTTATCAGCGATCGTTCGTAAGATAACTAGGCTGAACGCGTCAGTTGCAAATTAATATTTGTACTGCAATGACGTATTTTTTACGCGCAACTTAAAATATGATTATTTATTAAAAAACCACGGATTTTTATAAAAAAAAAATGTATGAGGAATGATGCAGAGAAATATTTTAAAGCCCTTAGACTATTTTTTTTTTAAATTCATAAGAATAAGGCCAATAATGAGGAAACCACTGGGGTGCCTAAACGACCCCCATCGGCAGAGAAGTATTTTTCTAGTCTCCGAGTCGCGAGAGTTAATGTCCTACTATTGAACCCAATCTTAGTATCTAATCTGCAAGCATCTGATGAAACTATGTTTAAATCTCGTACACAGATAAATTTCTTATTGTGACCATTTGCAGCTATTTTTTCCCAATATCTCAAAACAGGTAATTCAGACATGATTTATTTTATTTTTATAATAAAAATAATTCGTAGTTTTATGTCTTACATAATGAGTATCTGTTATTTTCGATTGCTAAGAGTTTTGGAAACTACAGCAATATTTATCGTAAGTATGATTCTTACTTGACGTGATAAAACAGGGCGATTCGTTGGCGTAGTACCTGCGTAGTAGTTTTATTTAACATTTATCTTTAAATATTCGAAAGTGTGAATATTCCGAGTGCCGTGACAACACAAAATAATATTTTTATGAAACTGTTTTGTCATTCGGTGTGCCTTTGCACGAGGAGAATGCGGAAATCGTTTTGGCAAATTAAAAAGATGACGAAGTGTTATTCGTACTAATGGGCAAATATTTAAATTGGTTGTACGTGATCCCAGCGTCGTTTCTGCTTAAAAGACAAGCTTTTAAAAGCGTTCGGCCTAAAATAAACATGTTTTTAAGTATCGAAAGATTTTTAAATAACCACCACGCATATGAAAACAAACCAAGTACCACAGATTATATATATATTACTGAGTTGCTGAATGAAGAATTTTCCAAAAATAATAAATTTTGATTTCAGATGAAGACTATAACAGTACCACTATACCAAATAACAATAAATATTTAATTTTACCATTGTTAATAAACCATATTATCTAATATATAAAAATTAATGTTTGTTTGTTCGGACTTTATGCGTTTCATCCGATTGCAATAAGCCTCTGAATTTTTTTTTGCTTGAACTTCCGGGAAGGTTATAGGCATAGTAAAATTAGCTTACAGTATGTATTATTATATAAAAAAAAAATGTTTGTATGTCTGCCATACAGTTCATTTTGACAACGTATGATTGCACTAAGGTAGAGCGTGTGTCGTACAATCGGCATGACATGTTAAACAGACAGAAAAAGAAAATATGTACTTCAATAAACACATTTTTTTTTTTGGGTGGCATTGCAACACTTGCTGGGAACCGGCTAGTATTATAATAAAATCACATGCAAATTATGCACTACAAATTCAATGTAAGGAATAAATAATATTTTAATATCAGAACTGGTTTTTATTTACGATGTGTCGACTAAATAATGTAGTGTATAACGTATTTAAAATATTATGGTATAAAAAATTGACAGCTTGAAAATTATAACAGTAAAATAATGACACCGGAATTGCTACATAATTTTTAACAATTGACATTAATTCTCTGGCAACCGATTGCTTGCTTGTTTTCCGATAAACAACCATTAATTCAGTAATGATTTCATAGTTTCTTCAACAGACGCGGCACCCTTACCTGTTTGAGAACTTCCTTATAATCGAGCGCTATTTTTTTTTTTACTAATTTATAACAGAAATGGCTAAAATATGAAACATATAGTGCGGTCGTTGACTCGGTTCATTGTTCTGTTGCAACATTTAATTACATCCGGCCATGGTAATTATTTTCCTGGGACCGCCCCGCCCCTCACCGCTACGCCATGTTGCTTTTTCGAGAACTGCTTTTATTACTTTTTATTAATATTCAATTAGGTACGCTGCACGTATTATTTTGACTGAGATTTTTTTAGTCACTAACTATTATGTAATACCAGCGTTTTAGAAAAAGTCTTTTTTGTAGTGGATATATTTTTGATAAATTTGCATTGATTATTTGACATATTCCATGCTAGTAAAATTGTTAATGTAAGGTACCTTCTAACGTCTTTGATGTCCATTTTTCAATATTTTTAAAGTGGAATTTTGAGAAAATGAATAACATATTCTTGATATATCATATAATATAAGTAATCTATATTTTTAAAGACAATGAGTTATACAATTTATGTTTAGCATATGAAATCATAGTATTACAATTTGATTAATAATTAGAAGCATTTCGAATAGTATAAATATAGTTATTGTGAAAACATGAGGTATTTGGTTGAAAATTTTTTAAGATTTTCTTTTACCTATAAAAATTGAGACATCGTCACACTTTGACAATGCTTCACGCCACAGATACTCACATATACAGATGTCTTAAATTACGTTTTTAATCCTATAATCATTCCTATTTTATTATTTTTAAATTTGTAATTATAGGAGAAAAAAAACTCGTAAAGTTTACTCAGAGTACATGTGGAGGTTTTTATTATTAATGTGAAAAAAAAACTATGAATAAGTTGAAAGCTAGAATACACGACATAAAACTTATCAGTAACAATATACAACAAGGAAAATGATGTACATATTTCTACGGCATACTTTCGTTTGCTGTGCATCGCACAGTTGTAGGAAAAGGTAGCGTGTTCGAAGATTGAGTGTTAAAATAGGATAGTATGGATATTAAGCCAGCTGGAATCGCCGGTTAAACTGATGTTTAAATTCAATTCCACAGCCGACGAATAAAAGCCGGGCGGACCCGCGCTCTCTCGCTCTTCAGAACTGATTAACAGGTAGTCGCCGGCAGTACAATATGCGGAGCCGTGGCGCAGGTGGCCGTGACTGCGGATTGCCCTCGGGGCCGGAGCACATGTTTCGTCTACGCCTCTCCTATTCACATGTTAACTCGGCACCGCGTGGTGCTTTTTTTATATCTGCGTTTCAACGCGCATTGTTGAACACACATCCATACCGATCTGCCGGACGCAATATTGTCGAGACCGACATAGCGTGCCGGCATGCGGCTACTAGGTGGCGTTTGGACTATCAAAATTATTATTCAACGGGGCATATTAATTAGCTGCCCCCGTACACGAGTGCAGCTAGTAGAAGAAACACTTATCGGAATGCTTGCTGTAGGTCAGTGATGGCTGACCGGTTGTTTAAAAACCTGCCGGCGGAAGGAATAATGTTTTAGCATTCCTTGCATTGACTACTACTTGCGCTTTCGCTAGGTAGTGGTTAGATTATGCATGCTTAATTATTACAGTAAACTTTCGCAGACGCTTCCACAACAGTTACGAGCGGTTTTTAATTCTTTTCTCCTCGAGAACGAAGCGGAAACGAGGTATCTTTAAGTAAAGCGAGTTAAAAATTGTGTTTGTTTAGATTCCTCCATTTTTTAAATTCGTTTGGCTGACTCAAAATAGAATTAAAGCCCAATTTACTGTTTTGCGATTTCCTCGTGAAAAAATATTCCACTACAATTTTATTAAACTATTTGCACTAGAACGGACAAATTCCTTTTGATACAAGGACGTTAAATAAGAGTAATAACAATATTGTGACAGATCATAGGCCATAGATATTAAATTGTCTGGCGAGAAATACTAAATAGAAGATTCAAATAAACATCTTAATCTAATGATAGAAAAGCAGTTCCGTGCAAAGAACCTCGGAAATGTCACATTATTTTAGTACAAAATCCAAGGATGGAGTGAAATTAGTAATTATTATTCAGTTAAAAACACTTCACCATCATTTATAATACGTAAATAGTAGATACAAACGCAATGGTTGCACAAAATTCAGCCGAGAAATAATGGACGACTTTCAGTGATATTAAAATGAAACAACTAGGTAAATTCTGACAGAAACTTTTTTGTAGCTCATTGCCCCTGCGGGTCGAATTTCATCATATTGCATAGAGGCAACACTTTTTTTTCTAAAATAAATTTTAACAAGAGCCTTCCATTTATTCGTGCATTAACTTTGACGTATTTAATTACTTTATTAATGTTTTTGATTTAATTTAGTTTTGGTATTAATGAAAAATTGCCGTAATTCACGCCAACTAAAAGAATTCAGAATCCTTTTATAACTTCGTGAACATGCATAAATTTCAATAAGAGCCTTCTATTTATTCGTGCATAAACTTTGACGTATTTAATTATTTTACGTATGATATTGATTAAATTTAGTTTTGGTATTAATGAAAAATTGCCGCAATTCACAACAGACCGATCCAGAGTCCTATTACATAAAACTTCGTGAACATGCGCGTTAATCAAATTTTATTTATTAAGTTTTTTTTACCATAAAAAAAATAATATCACAAGACAAACGATGCGATGAGTAAATCTAAATTTCCGCTTCATATAACATAATTAATTATAACTCCCTGTAATTGTTATCAATGGAATTAGAAGAAATCTTACATTAAAAAAAAATGTAGTTTGTTCAAGAATAGGTGTTGGAAAACTGAAGGGAGTCATACTCATGTAGCGAGTTAGGGGTGTGTTGTAGCAGAAGGGAGGGGGGGGGGGTGAGTTAGCCACCCTTCGACGGCTCCGCCGAGTATAACTTTAAATGAATAAAGTTTTCGATTTGTATGTGCAAAATTATTATTACAGCGAACGAAGTCTGTTGCTGGGTTGGTTTGCTGTTGGTGCAAAATCGGACGAAAAACGAACGTCCATAATAAAAAGTCTCGCGTTATATCAGCTACAGATTTCATAACGTAGTTAACACAATACTACACATTAAAAATAAGTATTAATGAATAATAACAAATTTTGATTAATTACAAATACAAACCGATTAACAAAAAATATCAATTTTCTCTTAAATTTATATTTAATTAGATTATGTTATTATTCCACCACGATGGGATTAATCTGTATTACTTTACTTATTCTGAAGGGTATATTGTATTACAAGGTATTATGATATCGTAAGGTTTCAATGTATACTATGATAGTTTTAACATTAACTGAATTTTAACAAGGTTTATGAATTAATTATTTTATTCGTTACATAATTCTTTTATTTGAAATTTTAGCGTTGTAAAATAAAACATAAATATGATTAACCTAATGCAATTTATTTTATAAATTTTATTTAATTTAAAACTATACCGACTGTGGAGAGGAAAAAGGACGTAACCCACAGTTTTTTCAAAACAGCTTTTTTTCGATAATCACAATGTATCAAAGTTGATACACGTTCTATTAAAAGGCGGGAAGCTGTAAATGCCGAATTAGTATCTAAATTTAGCTTAAGATGAGCTTGTGAAAATTGAAACCAAGAAAAAAGACTGAAAAAGGTTTTTCTTGAACAATTTATTAAATTAATATTAGGCTAAGTCAATAAAAAAAATAGTTTATCAGCCACCGTGCACTTTTAGTTAGTGTATATTTCATAACTTTTAGGGTGTTCACTGTCAATACTTGGTGGAAAGGCTTTTTAATTATATGTTAGATGTGTTAAACATTTTAATTTTGTGCTATTTTAGAATCACTTTTAATGTAATTGGTAATTTCTTTTCAATGCTAATTGTTGTTTATAACTGTTCATTTTTGTATAAATAGCATTGTTAAATTATATTTCTTATCAGCTGACGATGCTCGTAATGAGCGAAACCGGTCCTGACATATTAAATAAATTGGAATGAAGTACAAAGGAATATTGTGTTTTTACTAGTATATTTCATAATTTGCTTTTAGACTTAAATTATCAAAAACCGTTTTTTGTGTCTCCTGTAAAATTTGATGTGTGGGTTACGTTCTTTTTCCTTTCCATAGTCGAGTTATGTACATTGATTAATTTCAAGAATCGATCTTATAAGTTAAACAGCTTGCTTTAAATAAATTTATGTATACTTTGAATAATTAACCGTGTCGCAAATGAATTAATATAAGTATTTTTTTGCCGCATAAATATACATCTGTTTTTAAATTAGGTTAGAGGAAGTAATACGTTTGATTTTTTACATTATTCAGTCAACACAATACTTATGTCCCCGGGTGTTATAGTATTGTAAACAGCGAGTTTATTATGCAAGTTTAATCTTGCGGCTTATAAAAAATAAAAGAAGGTTACTCGGAATAAATTCGATACCGATTTTATTATAATAGATAGTTATGTAAAATTTACCATTTAATCGATCTATTAATATTTCGTTACATCAACATTCTAAAATGCCGATCATTGAGTTTGCAAATACTAATAAACACGATTAGGTTCCTTTCTATTGTGATTGAGCAAGTCATGAAACAAGTTCTAATTTAGAATACAGAATTCAATATGTAATATTTATGTTATGCAAGTTTCATCACTGAAGTGAAATTCAATTACAATTTAATAATTTAAATTAACACAAAAAAACAATATCATGCACCTATTCATTATTTGTAATATCGCTATTACAATTGTTGAGATCTTCATGTTGAACAAACGAAACAATAAATGCATTTTTAATTATTTATTCCATCGTTGAATTAATTTAACATTTGTTTAAAAATCGAAGTATCTACACTACGTCGATAAAAACAATTCGAAAATCAAAATTTCACTTCCGATTCTTTTAAGCATTGCTTGCATTCTATTTTTAAAACATGGGAAAAGACAATTGCTCCAACTTAAAACACTCAATAGACGAAGAAGTTTGGAATATACCTATTACGGTCTACGATTTTCGTTTAAGTTCACATGGTACAATGCACCGGTGAATTTGTCTAAGTTTGGAGAGTGGCCATCTAAGACCACGTGGTCGTTTAAGCCAAAAGTGACCGTCGCGACGCGCCGGCAGGTTTTACGCACTACGAAATAAGTTCGCTATACTTTCGTAGTGTGGAAAATAAAAAAATATATTTAACAGGTATAAAGATTAAGTGTTATTATACCATAGTTAAATAAGTACCGTAATTTGATAACTTCGGCTTAAGGAATCATATTTAAATTGAATGAGATCTCAGAAGTAAAATGTTGTATTTTAAAAGTTATTTAGCACATGTTGTTTAAGCTTTCTGGAATTCTTTGAGGAAGAATAACCAACTGTGCTGAAATAACGTAATTAAAAAAAAAAACAGGAATATCTAATTCTTACATTTTAAAGATTACGGAATATGATTAAACCAATTCAAAAATGTAGTAATTATAATTTCCGCAACTATGGAATACCTACGTCTTGTTTTAATGATATAAATCAACTAAATTCAAAACATCGACATTGAGCCATAAATAGTATTTTACTTGAAATACTAATGAATACTGTAGTCATTTAAGATTTTAAACAATATTGGCGAAGTTTAATTTTGCTAATGGAATATTAAAGTTAACATAATTTGCCATTGGATATATTTTTTAAACATATGTAATAAAATTACTGAAATAACTGTGATAGCCACGGTTACAGTATAAGGATCTAACAAATTTAAGCCGTAAAGTGCAATCACGTTTATCTTACAATATTAATTAATACACTCATTATGGGAAACATGATTGATAAAATTCTTTTTCCAGTATTTTCTTATGCAGAATGAAAAAAAATCCAAACTAAATTCACTAATCCGACCTACACTTGATATTTATAATTATACATTACGAAATGACACTAAATATAATATCGATCTTCAGTGTCTGACGAATTTTTAAGCTATAATATTACAAGACAACGCTATAATATTTATCTAAATTAAGAATTTAAAATTCAAGAAATAACAACCGAGAATGAACATAATAATGATAAAGAATAATATTTTTCAAATAGCGAACGCTGTTCAGCTATAGCCGCTTTTATAATCGTTAACACCTGCCACAACAGATGGCGTTGAAAGTATAAAATGAAGAATCTCACCGCGAACCGATTTAATTCTGTGAAAGGGATACAAGCATGCTTTGTTTCATCGCATAATATATTCTACCCTCCATAAAATTCAAAATTTAACATAAAAACACTTACACGATTTAGGTAAATAATGAATATTTTGAAAGTTAATATGATAGTCACTTGGTTAACATTTATTGGGTTCACTCGATAAAAAATAAACAGAGATTTTACGGAAATAAGTTTAAAATATACAATACGTAAACCACACATAAAATTTAATTAAAGAAGGGCACAAACACTGCTGAAACATAGATTTAGAAGAAATTTTAACAATAAAGTAAAACAAAAATAATGCCACACATTTATGTAAAATAAATTCTGCGACAGGTGTTCGCATTTATTGTTAATTATTTGTAAACTATATCAGATTATAAATATATATCTATATTATGGTAACGAAATAATTAAATAATGAAGCGGGTTATTTAATTTTGGTTGATTGAACAATTTAGATTTATATGATAAACATTTAAGAAGTTGAACAATAGCGTAACTGCAGGTGCAAACATCGATAAGTAAATTAAACACAAAGTCGTGAAAACGTCAATGTTCGAAAAATTTGATAAACACTTACTTTATGATCCGAAGATACTATTATATTAATAAGAATCCGAATGCGACTATCCAAAGAACTTATTCCACACAGAGACACAAGATTCTCACTGACAATAAATATACAAATTTTATTAAAATATTTTGTATATATTTTGACACCAACAAACAGGTTATGAAGCACTAACTAAAATAAACATGCTAAAAAGCTATCACTTCGACATTATAACATCTTTTTTTTTAATAACATAAAAATTGTTGTTTACTTAATACACATTTTAGGCACTTAAGATTAAAATACAAGACACGGAGAAACATAACCTACAAACACAACATGCACGGCGAACGACTGACGGACGACTGTGAAGTTGGTGCAAGCGCAAGCGTCAACCTTGGGGCGCTGCCAACATTCCACACAAAAAGATAAACGTGAACACTTTGAGCCGCGTAATATGAAACGTGCGTTCAATATTACGTTTTTGTAGACCACGTTTGTTTTACCGGCTTATAAAACATGCAGCCCAAATGCACAACTTTTATGTTTAAGGGTGTATAGATTTCGTTTCATTGTAAGTATTCATCTGTATTGCAATAGTGCTGAAGTAAAGCGTATTATTAGATAAAACAATCGATTGCAATAGTTTATTTTCACGAACAAAATATATTTACTGTTTATAAATATTCCATCCTAGCGAAGTCTTGTTTGTTGTTCTGAATGATCGAAAACCGATCTTACAGCCATATTTACACAAAAAAAACACTTCCAACACTTGTGAAAACAAACCAGACACCAACATAAAATGTGTTGGATAATTTATTGAATTATTTTAAGAATTTAGTTGCTACAGCACGAATAATACATTTTATTAATGAATTCAATTAATTTACATATTAAATTATCTTTGTAATATGTTTTCGTATATTTTCTTAAGCAATGAAAATATATAAAATTTTAAGAATAGAGTGAGTTAACGAATGAATTCATATTTCATAATAAAAGTAACTATATATTATTAAAATTTTGATGTGTTTCCCCAGAGCCGTGCTTAGGGATTTGGCCGCCTCCATTGATATGTACAAAAATGAAAATTATACCCATCATTTGTTTCCCAGGGCTATGCTACGTCAGATAACCAAGAAACTTCAACCCGTGTAATAATAAAAAATACGTATCGGCAGACCGAATGGCAGGCATAATAATAATGAATATAATATAACTAGAAAAGGTCAGTGAAGAAAGTGAATGGTTTCATCCTGGTATGTCTACCCTAATAATCTGGAACATCCTTCTTTCACTAATCAATTCAAAATGACGAATACATTTTGAAAAATAAAGAAGTAGAAGAGTAATAATAGTTTTAGGTAAATGAGGCCAAAATCGTTGAATGCAATTTGAACATCGTTAAATTTATAACTGACTCTTTTTTGTAATACAAAATAATAAGGTAAGCAATGTAAATTTTATAAATTTTGGACTGAAAAATTGTATTTTATACAAAAAAACTTTCTCGTTTACTTTGGCCGCCACTAAAATCAACCGCTCGCGTGTTTCATTATTTAATAAGTAGGCATATAATAAAATAATGTATTCCAAACAGGTTATTAATAGCGATGTTTGTAATAAATGTAATATCTGTAAATTTTCGTAAATTAAAGACGCTCTCAAGCCGCCTAAGAGATTTCACTAAATGTAAAACATAATTAATATTGTATTTTGGGCGCATTATGATTCAACAAAATCATGTCACTAGATAAATGTATCATTTAAAATTATGTATTAGTATATATTACAGTTCATATAATAAAAATAAACTAGAGCTCGATCATAACTTAACATAGAAAGAGCACGAAAGTTTTATTAAAATAAAATTATATTTTCTTCTTTTTGTAAGGCTGCCACCTTTGCAACGAAATTCCAAAATGTGAATGTACAAGGCAAATTGGTCGTAAAAGTTTATGTGCCAATTTGAAATTTTTATAAAATGTAATTTAAAAATGAAAAATACATCGATGATAGTCGAGCTCGATACGAAAAAGTACATATTATTCAAAAGACTTTATATTTTATACTGATCTGCAAAAGCAGTGTTTTGAACAAAAAAAACATTTGTTTGATGAGTATGAAGAAATTTTCCTCACTAAATTTTGATATAATATGTATTTTTTTAAAGAAAAAACATTATTTTACGTTTTCTTATAGGAAATGTTTTTAAGATTTTATCAAGCTGTTACCCTATTTCAAGTAAAAATACATACACCAAACATTTGAAAATAATTTCGTATTTTTTGAGTGTACATATATAATATTGCTCATATTCCAGATGAAGTCGAAATAATTCAGCAACAGCATACATATGTATGATAAGACAAAATATAGTTTAAAACCAAAAGTCTCCTGCAGCCATTGCAGTTAAACCACAAACACTGCGTTTTTCTTAGATGTATAGATTTAGCCAATAATAATAAACGTACTCCGAGGGGAAACTAATAAATAGTTGCATATGGATGACAAATAAAAACAATATTTTTCAAATAAGTTTAATGAATGCTTTTTACCCTTTTTCATTAGTAAAATTATATTATAAAATGATAAAGACTATAAAAAGTAACGAAAACACTCGTAACTGATGAAAACATATTAAAATTGGACAAATATTATGATTTCATAACGATAATAAGTAAAAAAAATAGTATTACATATATTTATTCACGGCACACACTGTGATTTGTGTAAAACTTATTAATTACGATATTATTCGTATTTCAGTCAAAGCTAATATCGAAAAGTCTTCATTTTGATTATAATCAAACCTAAGTACACCAATAATTATTAGTAAGTATTGAAAACATCACGATTACACCACGGAAAATAAGTGATTGCGGGAAATGAGGTAATCAATAATTGCTAGATTTCTTTTAATATAATATTTCTTACATGCGGAATGATTCTTAGCTATAAAAACTATTTTTTAACTGTTATTCGAAACATGCTGCCGCCGACATGTTGATAAAATACACAAAATAATTTGTGTTCGGCCCATTGAGAGAGTTGAAACTTTATGTACCCAAAGGCTCGGAGCTATTTTCTATTTTAATTGCAATTAGCACTTCTTCCTTCGCTTTCTCTCCGAGTGAAAGAGATAACTTTATTTTCTCCTCTCTTTGTTCTTGTGTTTGCCAGTAAAACGAAATTAAATTTATGTGTTAAATTACTTTCTGAGCTTTTGAATTATTAGAACTCGCCAAAGTTTCAAATTAAAATTACTAATTAATAGGTATATAATTATTTCAATACATATACTGAACACGATTTGTATTTACATCGGATATCAGATAAGCTTTAAAAAATAACGAAAACAATGCTACCGAACGTTTAAATTTAATAAATTGTCGCACCGCTTGTCGATGGATAGACAGACTTAGAGCTTTTTGCTCAAAGGTGACGCGCAAACGCTTCAGATTGTTAAGCAAAAGCATCTATTAAATAAGATTTACAGTCAATCCTGTTTTTATGCGATTTCGAAGTTATGCGGTTTTTTAGAAATATATTTTTTTTAAAAATGTACTATATTTTACGATATATAAAAATGTTAAATATTACATCGATAGCATGCATCGTTGTATTTTGGATATAATAGAAAATGAATCGTAACACAACTGACATTTGGAAAAAAAATACGATTTTGGACTGTTTGGACCAGAAAATGATGACGAACTGCGAAAATAATTCAAGAAGGTCTCCAACTTTTCAGTAAATTAAAAGATCATTTCATTCTAAATGATTCAAATTCCGAACGCGCATTCAAGTTTCAACGATAGCTTAAAAAATATATTTATGGGTATAACAAACTGCACAACCAATTAATTAAAGAAAAAGAAAATCTGAACAAAACGTGATCACTTATTTCATTGTTGGAAAAAAACCATAGTTTTATAAAATTGATGCGCTGACTATTTCTTTCAAAAAAGAGTGATTTAGAACCACATGCTTTAAAACACACTTAGAATTGTCATACAGTGACTGAATATTTTTAAATATTTTTACGCCGTGTTTTTCCTCTAATTTTCCCATAATTTGCGATTTAGTGTATATTTTAACTCGCTGTTTCAAATTTATGCGGATTTTATAATTTATGAACGTATCCCCACTTTTTCTATGGAAGTCAAGTTTTTTTATGCGATTTTTGGTAATTTTGACTCTCTGTTTCAAAGTTATTCGGATTTTAAAATCCATGAAACGCATCCCCACTTTTTGTATGGAAGTCATGTCTTTTATTGTGCGATATTTCGTGGACCGCATCTACCTACCGCATTAAAACAGGATTGACTGTATATGTAGTTGTATTTGCTTAAAACATTTACATTTGTTAAAATTTTGCTAAGAAGCATTCCTTGTAACTCTATTCCCCTAACAACTGACTATTTCAAAAAAAGTTAAATTAGTACTTAATAATTATAATGCTACGTTTTTGTTTTCCTAAAAATTATCTCGTTTATTTAACGATGAATGTCTCATCAAAGCATATAATTTTAAAAAATAGATCGTAATATTTATATCAGTTATTCTTTCACATTTAATAATATTTACCATATTTTTTGCACTCATAATATTAATTGATGATATATGTATTTATTTTAAAACCAAGTTTTCGTTATCTTCCAATCCTGGTTTAATAGCATAAAAAAATTCACTGTTCGTTTATTCAGTCTAATCGAGTTAGTATTAATTAAAACTTTTTTTAATATTGCCTCATTAGGATATATAAAAGGGTTTATTACAGAACGTTAATTATATCCATAAAATTTATAATAACTAGTTTGAAGGCAAGAATCGTTTTACAGCTGGTAATTCGTTCGTGCGGTGTCACGAATACGTACCTACTAGTTAGGAACTAGGGCTTCTACCAAAAGCGACTTAAAAATAAACCGATTTTCAAATTGAGTACATACATACAATATTTCTTAAAAATCGGCTTAATCCATTTTTCAAAAAAAGCGATAATTCGATTAAAATAGTAAAAAAATATTTTTATGTTTGTAAAAAAATGTTACAAACAATTAGTAAAAATTTAATGTGGTGTTTCCTCTTCAGCAAATGCGTTTTTCCGTGTCAAAATGCACAGCAAAAATATTTTCTAAAAAACTCTATATACTGCCTATTAAACTATTTATTTTTGTTTAATTTATAAGCAAGGTGGTTTCAAATAAAAATATTAAAAGTTATAACTAAATAATAATAATAATAATAAAAATATGAATATTAATATTTGAAACTAGATTATCAATTTTTAAAAAATGGCTTTAAATTATCGTAAATCTGGCTTAAAATATGGTGTTTGAAAAAAGTAAGTGAATTACTGAAATAATTAACCAAATAACAAAATTTTTGCTTCGTAACATAACATAGCATAAACAAAAAATTCGAATACTTAAATGATAATATTTTTTTAGAAAACTGTGTTTGTATAAAATAATGGTTTATGTAATATAACATTTATTTTTACACACTTAATATAATAAATTTAATGTATTATATTAATTGTAATAACTTATTTCGGTAAAATGCCAGTAAATATTTCCGGATATAGTAATAAACATTCTAACCCTACACACTTGGCTTATTGCTCACAGGAAAATAAATATAGAAAAAACCGTTATTTTACATTAAAAACAAACATTTTCTCCATCAACAAGCCATTCTCTAGATTTAAAATATGTTCGAATTCGAATGACTTTTGTGTGTTGCCAAGTCGATACAGCAAAGTGTATTGTTTTTCTGTACGTAAGTGTTAGATTTTGTTGACCGCAAAAATAACGGATCGTTTTTAAATTCAACTGTCTATGAAAAACTACCGTTTCAACATTTTAATCAAGGCAGCAATAAAAACTAATAATGAAACTGGAGGAAAAATACATATTCTTGTTGTATTATATTTTACTAACACAGATGATAATATTTTTTTCTAAATGAAACACTGTTTATTTAGAAATATTATCTGCGTCAATCGTCTGACAGACAGTTAAAAATACATATCGATGGCCATAAGTTGACAACACGTAACCGACATTTGTTCGATTTTACAGGAGAGACAAAAAACTGTATAAATAAATAAGTATTGGGAAATCAATGAAAATGAAAGAAACTTTGGAGTAAAATAATTATTATGAATGTTTAAAATAATCTGTTGACACAATATTAATTAAATAAACTTTTTATTAACAATAATGTTTATGCGAGTTGATAATTTTAATTTTGTTTCTTCTTTTATGATGAAACGAGGAAACAGTTTTTGATCAATTGAATGCACCTGTTTTAACTTCATCCATATAATAATAGATTATTTTTTACATAATTGTTATATTTCTTTTTAATCCAGTTACGGATTGTTTACTCTCCAATACAAAATGTGGTAATTTTTTCTCACCTATTTTCAAATAGGAAAACGATGTAGCTCTTCTACTATATTCTGGCAGTTTGGTGGGCCTTTTTTCTGTTACGTGTTTCCAACTTTAAAACAATTTCAATTAAAAATATTTTTTGTAAATTACGAGATGTCAATATTATAATAGAGGTTGAAAAAACAAAGAAAATGATATGCATAACTCATTTTATGAAAAAATGTCGGTTACGTGTTGTTGAATCTATTCGGATACAATGAAAAAATGTATTTTTTTAACTAACGTAAAAATAATAACTAGTAATAAATAGTAACTAGCAAAATATTATGAAGACAAGACTGGAGTTATAATATTCAAATGTAAAAATTGTATTTTTGAAGGAATATTTAAAATAATACAAAATCAGTATGAATATCTATGTATTATTACTTTTAAGGTAATCGATAAAATGAGTCGGTCAACATCCAAATGAGTGTTTTGAGTTTATTTGTATACCCGGTTACGACGAGAATTTGCGTTGAAATAAAAATAAAATAAAATCCGTTTGAAATATTTTCAGGAATTGTTTGAACCTCATATTATTCTTGTGAAGTAGGTACTCTAAATTTAATTTAAAAACTTTTTTCCATAATCCATTTTCGTTTCTGATTATTCCGCGTAGAGGGGGAATAAAGAAATAATGTAGACACTTCTCTCTCTAATTGTTCTTCCGTCTCCCTCGCAACCCCCTCCCCCTCTTTCTCGGAAAGGAATATTTGGTGTGTAAATTAATGTTATTAAAATATGAAAGCCGCATTATTGTTGGGAAGAAAAGATAAATTTTAGGAACAAAAGCTTTCGGATTAAATTGTTTTATTTATGATATCACGGTGATGTGATTGTTAAAATGTACACAATGTCTATTATGATTTAGATTATGTGGGCTTTTGATGATGAAACTAAACAGTGTTACGTAATATATTAGTTATGTAAATTTGTAAGTAATTCAAAATCCAATAATGGCCGCTACATGGCTTCCTCTAAAATGATTTACAGATGTATTTGAATGTATGCATAATACAATTTGACTAAGATTATTTTGATTGACGTTTGACATATTTTTTGATTGATTTCGATCATGCTTGATTTCACTCAACTATCACAATACGCTAGAAACTACAGATCAAATTTTAAAATAAAATTGAAATTCGAACTTGGTGCGTTCATTTAGTTTTTGACTCCATTTTTTCATCAGTTAATTATTTAGTTGAGTATGCAGGAACAAAGTGTTTTGCTTTCAGACTGCACACCAATCATATAAAATTAACAATTCTTGTAGTATTATTAATTAATAAATTAAAAGTCACTTATTAGATACAACGCGAATATAAGAAACAATTCGAGTGTAAATAAAGATTGCATCAGCTGCCTTCAGTTTGGTCTGATGAGTTTAATTAAGAATAAATGATCTAGAATTATAATGTATGTACATGCAGACTTACTAAATATATTCCCGTGCTAACCAAACTGTTACTCTGAAGATCGACTAGTTCAACAGCAATGTATAAAAATCAGGGCTGTGGAGTCGTGTAAAAAAAAGACGACTCCGACTCCGAGATTTTTTTTGAATAATTTCATTTTAACTTATATATATATATATGTATACCATCAGATCATCTTTAGTCAGCCAAGCATGAAATGTCAACACTTTGGAATATTTTGTTTGGATACACATCATTAAATATATTTTTCAAAAAAAAAAGTAGACCGCTCATCTTTCACGACTCCGACTCCGACCAAAACACGACTCCGACTCCACAGCTCTGATAAAAATGGTTGCATTCATAAAAAGCAATTATACATTGATCATTTTAGCCAGTTACAGTATACACGAGAGAAGAAATGCATACGTTTACTATTCAATGTGTACATGTGTTTCACAGGCTTAGTTAAATCGTTCACGAGCTTAAAAATACGTGTTCTCATTCTCGCCCTCTATCTATTTAACAAATTTATCAATTTAAAAGTATTTACCGTGTATAGTGAAACATGATTGTTTTTATAAATGTGTTTTTTTTAGAAAACTTTTTGGCGAGAAGAGCCAAGTTTTTACGGAAACAAGATACAAGGTATCAGAGAGCCACAACTATACAATTTAAATATTGATTTTTAGTGTAAAAAATTCAAGAGTTGATAATATCAGAAGATCCGCACACGGTTTGCCAACCACTAACATAACATACCCCAAAACCGTAAAGTAATTTCTACTTTGACTAGCGCTTGTCATTATATAATATGTACCAACATAACGGTATTTTTTAAAAAATACCGTATTATTGTGGTGTAGCAATTTAATTCAAAACAGTTTTCATACAATGTATGTTATTTGTGCTTGCCATAAATAATAATTATCATTGTATGCAATAATTCAACTGTTATTAAAACTGACATAAATTAAAATGTTTTTTATTATATTATCGTTGTAACGTAAGTGTATTCAGTTTGAAACAGTTTTGAAGATTGTATTAAAAGCGAGAAGATATCCCGACAAAGAAAGACAAAGGGAATAATGCTCAAAAGTACACATAGATTTAAATTTTATACGTCTCCTTGCAAAAGGATTTATTCCTATAAAGCGTTATTTAAATTCAAGAAAACAAGTCATGAAAATTTTAATGGTGGATTTTTGCTTGCTCGAAGTAATTCGTATCAACGAACTCACATATTATTAATATCGTCGTCGTTCAAGTAAAAAACAATAAATCAAAAATACTACTAATGCATAATATGTGTGTTTCAATCACCTACAGCTAAACAATAATATTATATCGTTCAAGTATCCTAAACATCTGTTGATTAAATTTAGTCATAAGATTCCAATTTTAAAACGTATTTTTGTTTCGCTAGTGTGTTGTTTCTGAATATAATTTTCCATAATTGAATGTTTTGACAGATGACAGAGCTTGGAATAATAGACGTGTGGTGAGAATAACTGGATTTATTTCTACATTTCTAAGAATATCGTGCTCAACACGTCTAAAATGTAGCAGTTAAACGTGAAATGAAGTAGGTATTTAATAATCTCTTTCTATTTACATAAAATTAGTGATTTTGTGAACACTTACGAAGTGGATAAACTTGTACTAGTTAGAAAACTGTGCGAAAGAAAATTGATTGATTGATCAAGTCAAATATTTATATTTAAAAAATTAAAGCGCACATTTTTTTATACCACTGCAACATTTATATAAATTAAGGACAGGTTTCGCTCATCGTGAGCATTATAAACGGATGCTTGCGATGCGTGAAACCTGATCTTTATAAAAATGTGTTTTTTTTTTATTTTCACAATGCCTTTCCATCAAACGTTGGCATCAAAAGTGAACAATTTTTTTTACCTACCTACAATAGAAACAATCTATTAAAAAATTGGATGTTTCGCAGTTTAGAAAGAATATGATTAATTGACTGATTTACACTTGAATTATTGATTAATTACTTCAAATTATATTGATAAAAACACAATATTCCTTTGTACTTATTTCCACGTTTATTTACCAAGATTAGGACCGGTTTCACTCATGGCGAGCATTATCAACTGATAAGAAATATAATTTAACAGTGTTATATATACAAAACGAATTTAAATAAAAAGGTGTAATAAACAATTGGCATTGAAAAAGATTAAAAAAAAAAAAACTTATCAGTTGATAATAGTCGTCATGAGCGAAACCGGTCCTGATCTTGGTAAATACAAGTGAAAATAAGTACAAAGGAATATTGTGTTTTTCTATAATGACTTTCCACCAAGTATTCACAGTGAACAACCTAAAAGTGAAATTAATTCACCTCAGCATTTTTTAGTGGTGCAATATATTATATTTGTTACAACGAAAGTGTTTTTAAGTGTGACAACATTTTTATTTGAATCCAATCATTTATATCAGTACATATATATAGTAGAATTCTACTATTAAAAATATATTTTCACTACCTACATATTTATCGTATATGATTAACAAATATTGTCAACAATGATTGTTTTGTGTTTTTAAAATTAAAATAACGAATAAATTAACAAATATATGTATTTCTATTTTAATCTTTTAATTGCGTATATCTTATAACCATACATTTTTTTGCATGTGATTTTATTAGTTGCGTATCATATTTATAACTTTCTGTTGATAAAATAAAAAAAAATCAGATTACTGTCTAAATAGTTTTTATCATGTCCAAGAATGCTGTCATATAAGACAAATGTACAATTCGAATAAAAACCTTTCCCATGAATTAATTTGGCTTTTTTACGCTTGCCCGACCATCTGTGGCTCAAGAATAATTGTTTAATTACCTCGCTCAACCTCTCCATTAAATCAACGTGTCTATAATACAGATCTCACAATATTAATGAAACGAAAGAGTATATTATTATTATTATCTTAAAACAAATGAACGTTTGATTTAAACCCGTTTTGTTTTGTTTTGTGATCTCAATTCGAATTTTGATTCGTGATTGATGTACCTTTCATAAATTAATACTAGCAACTAGCCTGTCTTGAGATAAACTTTCTGTAATGTACATATAATATTTCACAAGTACTTTGAGTTATGAAATATATATTTTTATTTATAAAAAAAACACGTGGAAATTCAATGAGGAAAGAATTTTAGGGGATACTTTGGTAGCGACAGAGTAGATTTCATAAATAAATGTTTTCCCGAAGATTGACAAGTCACTCATCTAAATCAGGAAACAGACCGCAAATATTTAACAAGACGAAAGAAGGATTAATCATAAAAAATGAAAGGTTGATGAATTATATTGAGTGACGAGTGAGTATATGCAATCTAAAATGGTCCCTCTTAAAATTGTATATCATGGATGCAATATAAGTTTATGAAAACCAGTACATAAAATATTCCAATCATGCAATAGTTGTATAGATGCAATAGATGCAACTCGTTAGTTAAAAATTTCTTAATGTAAATGTCATTTGTATTACCATTATGGTTTGTTTGTTTTTCTGTCATCCCTCCCTTGCCTCCCATTTTTATTTGATTTTTATTATAATATATCAGAATAGTAAAACTAAAATCATTCGTACTTAAGCAAGCATTTGTGAAAGTAAGTCTGTCTGAGAATGCTTCTGAAAGAGGCGAAACACTTGTCACAGTTTGAAGCACATACGTGGAATAATCTAAGTTAATTTAAATTTTATATCAAAATGAACTTCCAAAAAGTTATCGCCGAATCCATTGAAACTATGCAATAGTTATAGACTTATAAAATGCGGTTGCACATTATATTAAAGCTTGCATGAATTTATTGCATTCAGTTCATTTATCAAACAATCCCAATTGATTTTCTATATACGATAATATATTATATTAAAAATCAACATGAACGATTTCTGGTTGATTTTATTACATACTATGATGTTTTTGAAAATCTTTGAATGTAGTTATTACGATCGATCACCTAATTACAGTGTGAAGTAATGCAGCTTTTTGAATAACGTCATAGAAAAAAAAGAAATCACATGTGCTTAATGGGCATCTTTATTTTAAATTATGTTTGAAGTTTCATAAAGTAAAATGTTTCCCACTGAGAGACTCTTTACTTTTGAACTGGCTGTAAACATGAGAATTTAATTGAATCCGGATGAGCCTGTTGTAGATTACCGTAATTTGTAACTTTTAAGCCATTTAACATTGTTTATAAATAATTACGTATACTTTGTGGCAATTTTAATAAACATTGTAAATATTTACTACCAAGCTGGACGCATGTTTTTTTTATCAACTTTCGACATGCAATTTTTGCACTTTAATTCAGGACCGTTCTCAATGTAAAACATTTGGAATGAAGCAATTTTACGTAAATTGTTTGATTAAAACAGACCGTTATCTAGTAGCCCATGTCCTTTTATCTTAGAGGGTAAGGAAACCAGAATGGGATTAAAAAATAAATATAAGTTAAAAAATCGCTCACTCTAAGTTTTTCGATAAGGGTAGGTGATGAGGTAGAAAGCTTCACAGGAATCCATCTCACATTGGAAAAACGAATATGTTATAAATATTTCTTATTCTTGGTTTTGTAGGCGTGTGGAACAAAATTGAAAGTCATACACCACTCGGCCACGAGAGTAGGATAAAAGTAAATTGATACGATACAATGCAAAAGTAAATAGTTCATGTTATAATCACTTATATAAAACAATTTAAATGTATTTATTGTCCGTAAAGGATTAAAATATGTAATATTTTCATCAAATTAATATAAAAATTACAAAAAAACTTCATAGTGTATAGTCTTACTGGTTTTTTAATGAAGGAGCCTGTCAAATTAAACCGGTCACAAAACATGAAAAAGGAAACTCAAAACCTTCATTTGAAATTGAAATGAAAATATTTTTCCAAAAACAAAAATAGACGATGATTTGTAAATCAATTTAGATAATATTAAATGTACATTAGAGACGAGACTTTATTTAAATAACTATAATTTATCATATTGTAATGATCATTTTGAGTCCTCATAATGGCTCCAATCTAGTTTTACTGACCCCGGATGTAATTTCAAAGGCTGTGTCAATTCATTATTCTTTGTTTAATAATTTCGACTTCACGATTCTAGTCATTGGTGTACCACTGCCATATGCATATAAGATACAAGGACATAATAATTATTGTAAAATCAACTCTCATGGCATTGACTATCAATAGAATCCTGATTTTATTCAAAGCATTACAAAATAATAAATAAATGAATTTTGTATTCGTAACTGATTCCAAATTTTTAATCATAAAAAATAAGATATTGATTAGTAACACAAACTTTCCAGCGACATCCAATCTGGCGAGCGCTGTCTTCTCGAATCCACAGCTCATCCACATTAATGCCATACGATTGAGGAACGAATAATATGTAATCATGAATCTATAGCGCTCTCCATTGACTATAACGTTCTGGCCGGCACCATTTTGGTAGATATAAATTTGCACAATCAGCAATCTGTTGTCCTGGTGTAAGTTTGTTGACGGCGAAATAACATACTAAACTGAGCACCAATCAGCTGTCAGATGTAAAATTGGCTGTCACTGAAAAAGGTGTTGTTAATTAAAAAAACAAACATATGAAAAAACATCATATAGATAAGATACTTTGGTTAATCTATAAGTATCATTTTAAACGTTCTGAGAGCGTCATTGGCTCAAATTCAGTGTAGTACAGTGAAACTCCCAATTACACTACCCCGAATTACGCGCTGGCTTGAAATATTCGCCGCAAATCCCCCAATTGCACTGTCGCATTCCGTTGTCGTTGCTACGAGACGGTCGCATACAGTCAAATATTGGCTAGCGTCTGTGTATTCAACACGCGCCAGGCTATACACGTATAGCCGGGCGACTGTCTATCTGTTGGATTTTGGCGCGCTTTACATTTTATCACTTTGTAACTAACTATTTCGTCCATTTTTTTTTGCATAACTAAAGGAAATCTTAGTTTTGCATTTTTTGCAGAAATCCCTAATTTTTTATGAGATTCACTCCCCCAATTACACTAACCCGAATTACACTGTCCCGACTTTAGTGTAAATGGGGGTTTTACTGTACCTGGTAGTATTTAAATAGCCAATGTAATGTATTTCTGTGATATAACATTACATTCAATTCTCTGAGCTACTGTGTCAGAAGAGGTGACTAAAAAAAGCGTTCATTTGTACAAGCGTTTTTGTATAAAGTCAACTGTCATTCATTTGACAGGTAGTGAAGCTTTACGATATTGCAAACAATGGGCCGTATCGTATTCCAGTAAAAAAGAGATGCTGTAAAAATAGCAATATAATCTTCACGAGAAATAAAGTTAAAAAGTGAGTGTATTTCTATATTAAACGATTGTCGACTGCATTCATGCCCATGACATTGGCTTACATTATTGTTAAGTTCGCCATGGGCTTTTGACTGCAGCAATTGGGACCAGCGTGAACATGACGACTATTTTGTGTACTTAATAAAAGAAGAGGCGACTTATGTAAAGAAATATACAGTAGCTAAATGATGTCAATAAGTATACGAAAATATTATGTTCTTCAACTTAAATTTTCTCCATTGTAATTAAATTTGTCAGAAATACGTAGAGTGACAGTAATTGATGATTAACATAGGTTATTTAAAGTAATAAATTTTGTTTTTTAATATAAACTGATACATGTAATACAATTAATCATATTTTTTTTTATCAAATTTACTTTTTTTTCGTTGTGATAAGATTACCTTTTATCAAATATATATACACTATTTCATGAAATGTTTTATTGCTATCAATTATTTGTTATTTTTCATCTGCAGTATTAACCGTTTGAATACCGCGCAAATAAATCATTAATATGTCCCAGAGATACTGCGTGTTTTTTAGAAAAATAATTTTGCCTAATATACACTCGAATTCGATATTTTAAACACCTATATTGACTCAGTATAGATAGCACTACACATATTCATAAAAATATTGCTTATATTCTATTAGAATACTAAGTATTTGATTTTTTAAATGTCTTGGACATCCGTGTTCGCTTGCACATGTTCCGGACACCGGTGTCCGCTTGGTATTCAAGTGGTTAAATAATTTCATTAATTCTGTTTTTATTATATTTTCTGATGAAAAATATACATGTTTATTTTTTCTTCTTATGACAGTAAGAACAAAAATAAAAAGATACGGCTTAATTTCTCATTGTGATAAGGATACAAGTGTCATGGAAAATAAACTTTAACAAAGTACGCGGATAAACAGTGACGATATATTTTTTTTCACTTCATCGTGAATGCTATTGGACGTCACTGATTGATTTAATAATGATCTAAGTGGCGGATGGCCGTTAGAAAAATGAATTAACAGTGTAATATGTCTTAATGTGGGATCTCTTCTTTCGTGTTTGATGGATGACTATTCCTAGTTAGATTCCATCACACAACTATTTTTAATTACATTCGTATGGTTAAATATGTATTTCACTAATCTCCTGTTCATGCATCGCCATTGTACAGGTGTGAGGAATTTTAAACAGAAGGTTGAAAAAAACAACTTTTATGAATATTCATATTTCAAAATATCACTACCTTATATAATACTTTGACAGCTATAAGTATGTAGATTAAAAATTCTATGAATAAAACTATTAATTACACATTGTAAAATATAAATATTGCTTAAGAAACACATGACGAAAATTATGTCAAAAATATATATATATACATGAATTCAATTCAAAACAAGACTGAACTCCCTACGAATAATTGCATTTTTAACGATTTCAAGTTTATGTTATGATGAACACACAAGAATTTATGGTCATACTTAACCGCTTCAGTACCGTAAGGCCACTGGTGGCCGCTACATACGAACGGCGTAAATACCGTAAGGCCACTGAAGACCACGAATGTAATTTGAAAATATTAAACTATATATATCATTTTATAAGTAAACTTTTAATATTCATAAATTCAGTCCTATTTTTTAAGACTATTCAAAAATTATTAAAAACATGCGGTAGGTATGTGAGTGAATTTTTTTTAGCTTAAAACATCGCGGTACTGAAAAGTTTAATAATTATTTATGAATTTCAACATTTAGTGAGTTGGGGCCACCGTAGAAAAGGGCAAAGTGGTATAGGAGTATTTCAACATGCTGGGAATATTGAGACGTTATAATAGTTGCATCAAATAGATTATAATTTTTATATTTGATCGCATCGACTAATATATTATAATCATTGACTCAATTAAATACAAATAATTGCTAAAAATCATACCCTCTTCCGTTTATCTCACCACTTTCCCAGCGGTGAGTTTACCATGATGGTTATTTTAAAACTTTGTGAGCTGATATTTAGTACTGTCACTAGCATGAAGATTTAGATATCAGATTACGAAGATTCAAGGAATATTCGTTGTACCTACAATTAGCCAAAAAGAAGCATCAGCACGAGATAAAAAAATTCTTGTTTCTCCTATTGATTTAAATTTTTTTGGTATTTTTAAATCGTCGTCTGTTACTTTTGTTTAAGCATTCCATACATCGTTTCAACGCTACGAATAAGATAATTGGATATTAAACAAATAAATAAATCAATATGTTGTCAAAAAAGTTGGTAACTATGTTATTGGACACATTTGATTTAAATGAAGTTGCATTATAGAAATGTTTAAGTAAGATAAATGCGATAATAAAGCCGGCAATGCAGTAAGATATCATCGCGTAGACAGATTTATGTTTCATTTACAATATAATATGTTTCCCAATGCCGATAAGTAAGCATCCATTTGAAGTTATCCATCAAATTAATGATATATATGAAAAATGAGCTAAATAACAGTTTTACCTACTGTTAAAAGTTAAAATAAAGTTTTCTCTACCGCATAGGTAAAATTATGAAATAGCTTATCTGATGTATTTATTAAAGCTCAATTAATTTAGATAAGCCAATGTAATCTAACATCTAACGGTCAATAACCTCCAAAATAATTAACAAGTTCACGTATACCATAGAATTGGATAAAAATGTAATATATTGGAAAAATTATTTTACAGAAATATTTAAATTTCAATCAATTCTGTATTCTTGGGCAAAATGAAGCAATAGTATGGGTTTCTAGTGGCGTCTCCACGATTGTCACCCGGCATTTACTTTGCTTCCTTCCATTAAAAGGCAGCATCCTTCAGTTTCGCCGAGTACAAACTATGTATAGTACCCGACGGTCCTCCAGGATCCCAGAATTTCACCGGCCGGTAGCAGAAACAAGCAGGATTAAGGTAAAGGCATCTGCAACGTGTGACCCAGCCAGTTCCAACGTCTCTCCGTTACGCCTGACGTAACTCGGATTAACCGTAAGTAAGTAAGTAAGTAAGATGAATAAAAAAGATATTTTTAAATTATGCAACAAACAAAAACCCTATATTCAAGGAAAATCTACATATCGTTATCAACGCAAAAAAACCTCATATATTTCAATAACGTAATTGTTCAGGAGACACCAAAAACTGATTTTTAAGTGATGGAGGGATTGTTTTTTAAAACATCATAAATACGCTTTGTAGTTTCTCCTTGTTCATTAGTCAACGTATGGTTGAATGTCGTCCTCGATTTGTCATTATCTCAATATAACTAAGCAAATAATAACAGCATTTTTGTTATTGTGGTCATAGGAGATGAAAAGAAATATTTTTAATCGAATAACAGTATTTCATATTACATGGTAGATTTTACCAATCTGTAAAACAGTTGAATCTCTCTGCGATGTCATATTAAACTCATTTTCGTAAAATCGATCATATGGGAGGTATTTTTGCGTTGACAACTTTATACTCAATTAATTATTTAAAACAAAAAAGATCGAATAAAAAGCAATGCCATTCAAAACGTCTGATAATAACAGGTAGTCTGATAAATTTTGGCTTGTAGAGAGAATAGAAAAACAATGCAATAGTAATAAATAAACTGATTGATACACGTGTATTTTATTCATATTAATTATCATGAAATTCACGTTATCTTTTATATATGACTAGCCGGTTTCCGGCAAGCGTTGCAATCCCACGCAAAGAAAGAAAGCATTTGTGTTTTGATTGTGTTTATCGAAATCCATGTTTTATTTTTCTGTCTGTTTGACGTTTGACGTTTGCTGCCGATTGCCTATGGTACTACAAACGCGCCACCTAATGTAAGTAAATTGTAATATAACGTTCGTGGAAAGTGCAAGGATACGTTGTCCAAATGAACTGTATGGCAGACATACAAACATTGATTTTTATATATAAGGCCTACTGTAATATGCCTAATTTTAATATGCCTATAATCTTCCCGGAAGTGCAAGCAAAAAGTTTGTCAAAGTTTTATTGCAATCGGATCAGCGGTTTGGCAGCCCATAGAGTACGAACACACAAACATTCATTTTTATATATTAAAAGATGTAAAAACACTTCGCTTAAATACTTCGTATAGAAACATAAAATTTGTTAAAAGCAACTCTCGTCCCTAGCGGTGCAGAGGAAGATATGTATTTGTAAATGAGATTAAGCTCATCTAAATTGGGATGCTATTCCACTGGTACCTTTACGAGATGGCACAGAAAATGGCGTATTATTACGATAAATATTATTCTTACAAACTATATAGTATACCGATGAGATAATAACCGACTCCGAAGGTAAAATAATATTGCATCGCGCATAAGTACGTAGCTATGTTGGAATGGACGTGTAATTGTTTAACTCCACGCATAATGACTGTCTTTTAGAGAAACACTAAACCATAATTCAGGTAATGCGTATCCTGTATTATTGTTATCGTAATCAGGGATTGACAACGCATGATTTCAGCGCCGAGGACAATACGTTTAAAGAAGTTCATGGATATAACACGAGGCTCTTTGGTACAGTATTTTTTAAAGCAAAACTTCAAAGGAAAGTAAGTAATGTAATTTTGTCTATGTTTAATCAAAATGTTTGAAAGATCTTCTACTGAATTTACTATATATTTTTAAATTTTAATTAATATTATAACAATAGATGTAAGTAGAAAGTATGTATTGCACATATTCTATTATACATTTATTATTTAAAAAAAAAGTGTAGTTCCGTTCAGCTGTCCTTGTTTTTCATTCAGAAAACACTAGTTTAAATAAATAACTACTACAATCATCCTTATGAATCCACCGACAAGTAAACGTCTACCGTCAACTTCCTCATTCCAGTACTTAGATTTTTTATTTATGTATTCTTTATATTCAATCAATCCAATGCCTGCTAGATTGGAATTTTGTTCTAACAATATAAGACACCACTGGATCCAAATATTAACAACAGCTATCTCGAAAGCAAGCAGCATTCTTACCTGTCACCGTTTAAGCTTCTTGGTGTAAAGCAGTGTTTCCAGTCCTAGTTTACCAACTAATCCATTTGTTTATTTTGTTATTTTTCCCTGAATACTGAACAAAATATATTTCAAACAATTACCTTTAAATTAATATCAAATGGCTCGGGTACCAAAAGCATATTGATATAATACAAAGGTGTGATAAAAAAACATGTGCACAGTAACACAGATATATTTAGTTATATTTTTAAATTTTTTAAATATAATTCATTTTAAAGCTTTATATTTCGTCTGTCCCCTTTACAAATCAGTGGTAACTCAAACTAGAAGTGATCATAGAATGAGATATTCTTTTGTTCATCATAATTTCATAAATAGTTGTATACTATCTGAAATCAGAAATGTTTTTTAATTGCCAGTTTATAGATATAATATGCACTAATGAATTATATTAGACGTTTCAAGTAAATATGAAATCCACGAAGAAATTTGTCGACACTAAATAGTCGTCTCTACTTGAAATAACATAATCTATAATAATTTCAACAACACATAATATCTGTTTCTTATGCGTGGAACCATATCCTTTTCAATTTACCTAATCAGTAATAAACTATATACGTTAAAGTATTTTGTACAGCAAAGATTTTACTAACAGACGGAGAAATATTAACTGCTATCAACAGTGGCGGATTAAGCACTCGAGAGGTCCTGCTTTTCGGATAGTATTCAAACGTCAGAAAATCTATGTTAAATAATAAAAATACATTAAAATCTGAACAAAAAGTATAAAGGCTATATAATATAAACTATTTTTGAGGCCCTCAAGATTTGGAGGCCCCAAGCGCGCGCCTCGTGCGCTTATAGAGTAATCCGCCACTGGCTATCAATGTGTGCGTCGTTCTATTATTTTGTAAAAACAAATTGTACGCAATCTCCAATGTAGGAAGTAGTATCAATTCGTGACAAGTGACATTGGACAATGACTCTTAATGAGAATTATGAATTGTATTAACATATTACATAACATTGATAAAGCTTCAAATAAAATATTACGCTAGAGAAATGTTTTGCATCCCTGGGATATGAGATGGTTGCATTTTTGTTACCACTTTATCTCTCCGTATAAAATCAAGCAACTTTGAAACAAAATCGAGCTTAATTATTAAATGCAAAGGATAAAAAGTTGCTTCAAGTTGAAGAATTCAGAACACTTACTCACAAACAAGTTTTGTTTTCTATGACAACGTTAGTAAAAAGAATACAACTTTTAATAAAAAGTTTTAATTGAAAAATAATAAAGGTTTATGTGAAATAAAAAAAGAAACTTAAAAGTAAGATTCTGCAAGAAAATATTGCAATCTTGATATTTTAAAAGAATATTTTTTTAAATTTTAATTGATCTTTTGGAAAAGCACACAATTAAATACGCTTTGAAATGTTTGACGAATTAAAATAACTGTATGGCAGATATAAAAACATTGATTTTTATATGTAAGACCTACTGTAAGCTAATTTTACTATGCCTATAACCTTCCGGGAAGTGCAAGCCAAAAGTTTGTCAAAGTTTTAGCTTGCAATCAGATGAGCGGTGAAAATACGAACAAACAAACATTATTTTTTATATATTAGGTATGATCATTATAGAATAGTAATAAAATAGAGTAATTATTGTTGTATCCTCTCGGTGCATAGACTTAAGAGCTCCACTGGGCATACGTTATAAGGTAAATGTAAGGGGAAATCTATTTTTGATTTATTATTTGTATACAAGGGAAAGTAGCGAGGGGTGAGGGAGCCAACACAATATTGAAGGAGGAATACATGTAATTTTCTTATCAAGCACATCTTTATTTATAGCAATTTTGCGACGACCAGCAGGTAGACTCATGCTACGAATAAGGTATTATTTCTACAGTTTGCTACGTATGAAATACGTCGAAGCCTTACGGAAAAGAAAGATTATTAGAAGGGAGAAACACTTCATCAAAGTATTGGTGAACATGTACATATTTTGTTTATTACTAATTTTATAATCGCGAGTGAACGTGGTTTAAAATTTGAAGAATATTACAGATACGGGTGAGTAGCGGTCTACAATGACACTTATAATTAAAAGATTTTTCAAAACATTCAAGTTGAGCTAAGAATTCCTTATTGTGATATTCCAATAAAATTTAATTCCGATTAAATTTAACAATAATTTTTATTTTTGTTACCATGTCCGCTCCCAATGTGGATCATACGGACTCCTAATGGAGTTTATCTCAACAGAAGTGTTTCTACGAGAACTGCTTGTTACTCAGTTGCTCAACCTCTCTTTTTCCAAAGAGAGTAGGAATAGAAGGAAAGGGCTAGGGCAGGACTAGTGGTTAGCTAATAGCTCTCGATACGCCCCGTTCATATGATAGGATGGGTGGAAGGGGGGAATTCAAGACATCACATACATCCATGCCTTTGGACATAAATTCATAAATCGATTGAAAAATCAATTTATAAAACTGCCCGTACTGGAATTCGAACCCGTGACCTCCGTAGCGGTAGCCAACGACGTTGATCACTCGACCACACAGGCGACAATTAAAATTAGTGGTGTGCTTAAGCAGTGACCACCTTTTTTTTTTTTTTTGATAAAAAATCTTATCTCAACCAAAACGCACTATTTATTTTTGAAAATTTTATTTAAACGCAAAAAAAAACGAATATATTTATATTGATATTGATATTATTAACTGTTAATTTTAAGCGTGTAGGGCTTCCGTGTTGGACTTCACGGGTTCGAGTCCCAGTACGGACAGCATTTTTTAGATCGATTTCTATTCAAAGGCATGGGTGTTTGTGATGTCTACAAATTCCCTTCCACCCTTTCCGATTCTTCGATAGATAGGTGTAGCGAGAGCGATTACATAACCACTAGTCCTGTCCTAGCCTTATTCTTCTAACCCTACTACTCTCTTTGAATAAGAGAGGTCGAGTAACGAACAGTTCTTGTAGAAAAAAAATGTTGAGATACCTCTATTAGTAGACCATATGCTACACATTAGAAGGGGACATGGATAAAAAATTAAATGTAAATAGTAAACTTTGGTTGAGATAAGATTTTTTATTGAAAACAATCGAGAAATACTAGATTATTTCAAGGCCATATGACGATGATACTCCGAAGGCTCTGGAAACAATGACGGGTCTTTATACAGGTAATTTACATACAATAAATAGTATTGAGTTTAATTGAAAAAAATGAACAGTAAAAATTGAGTGTTTAACAAACGTTTAGATTTCTACAAGTCCTTTTTTAATCAAATTCTTATGTCCTTACCTAGGCTGAGTAAACAGGAGAGATTTGTTAACTTAAAGTTAGTTTTGTTAACTACATCCCCTTAATACCCCATTGATGTGGGCAATTAAAAAAAAAACCTACAAGCACAAGAAGGTTGTTAGAGAACATGTAAAACGGACTGAATATAAAATTGAGCTATCCACTGGGAAAAAACTACTTTCCGATTAATTATGTAATAATCTACGTTTGAGAAATTAAAGTATAAAAAATATTATCAAAATTTTAATAATATAGTAGGTAGGTACGTCCTTTAACAATTTATTAAAAGCATTATGCTCAGCCGTGATTTATACTGAAAGAAAGTTGAGATATAATATAACATAAAGCCAGCAATTTAATTTAAAATTTTAATCAAGTATTTGAGAATGAGATGTGGGAGGGTGGAATTATACGTTATATTTATAGATATTGTGTTTTTATAGAACTAAGGGTTGGCGATAAATAAAAGCTGATAAAATAATATTGTCGCTGTAAATATTTTCATTTTGACAGCTTAAAGTTATATCTAAAAAATGATAATAAACAGGCTCATAAAACGTAGTTAAACTATGCCGAAAAAATATTCAAGTAGATATTTATTTAAATTTTCTTACTTCTTAGTTTCATAGTCTACTGCAGTGTTTCTCAACCTTTTTGGGAGCGTGGCCCCTTTTGAGTGTCTTTATTTTTCTGTGGCCCCCATACCTTTCTTTTAGCTCACCGAGAAATCTGAAATCCCCGATTTGGTATACTTTTTCCCAGAACATCTCCGAAAGACCTTTTTTTTTTAGCTCACCGAGGAATTTGAAGTCCCCGATTAGGTCAAAATTACCCGTGGCCCCCCTGAACTGTGTTGTGGCTCACCAAAACAAAAATAAATCTCTGTGGCCCCCTAGCGGCCCACATGGCCAACCGAGAATCCCTGGTCTACTGCAATAGTTTGTAAATTAGTAAGATTTTTTAAAGAGGGAGACCCATTAAATCAAAGCTTTTGATTAATTTAAGGTTTAATAAGAACATAACAATATGAGGAGCTTGGTATCAGAACTTTAAAATATGTCATATTTATTTTAAAAATCCTCTACATAATAATACGCCAAATAATCTAAATTTAGCTTTAAAGTTTAAAAAAGAAAGGCATGTGGAAATTGCGATCAAGAAAAATAATAAAAAATATTTTATTAAATCAAAAAAAGTCAATTCAAAACTAGCATATCAGTCTTATGCACTAAAAGTTTGTATAATTTACCTTTGGCCCAAAATCATCAAAAAACGTTTTTTGTGTCTCTTGTACAATTTGTTATGTGTGGGTTACGTCCTTTTTCCCTTCCCCAGTCGATATATAACTTCTCATTTAAATCCTGTAGAATGTTTTTCAGGATCTTGAAACATTCTAGAAAAAAGATTAATTTAAATTCGCTATAATGAAAAAAAAAGAGTTTTCGACCCACGAAGAAACTAAATCATTCATCCATACATCTCAACTGACGGTAAAAAATGAAACAGCTGTGTTTTTTTTGATATTTGAGAAATTGGCAACTGGTAACCCTGAAGGCTTTAATAACATTTGAATCGATATTTCCGACTTTGCTTTTTAAGTAAAATAAATATGTTGAATCTTATAGGTTTACGTGGGGCGGAGGGTGGGTGGGTGGTTGTGAGGGGTAGAAGGGGGGTAGTCCCGTGAATAATGCTCACAGAAATAGGAATGCCTTGAGAATGACAGCCGTCCATTAAGTCATGGTGATTGATGGGAGCGCGGATGTGTGTATTGTGTGCTCTGTAGCAGAGTCGTGGCTGTGTGCTGTACTGCGCTGTGTACCATTACTTGCTGTGTCTCAGCGCACAACATTGAAGCTTACGTTTTGTTTGCATTCAAACAAATAGCTCTTCCTCACTCCGGCACTGTGGTAATAAATGGAACTTTTGTCAGAGTTTAGAGCGAGTTTAATTTGTTTTTGTTTAAATCTTTCAGGCAGTTGGCCTGCGCGATCACCAGCAACGCAGTCAAACGTCATAATGCCCAATGTACGTAAAGCAAAATACAGTCCAACCTCGATATACCGTTCTTGTAGCATTATTCGTTTTCCCGCATAAATCGTTTATTTTTCATAGTCCCGGAAAAACACCCATAAGAACAATGTTAAGTAATCCCGCATTAATCGTTCCCCGATTTACCGATTTTTCTTCGATCTATCGTCTAAATATTATGGTACCTTCGCAAATTTATCCCAACTGACGTTTTTCTTAAATATATTTCTCATTTCGCTCATAAATAGTCTTACTTCACATCTCATTTCGCCATTTTTCTATTATGTATTAAGTAATTCAAAAAATATATTAATTCTTTAATAAAAAGTCTAAATAATAAATAGGTTACTTAAGAATTAAACATATTTTGGTATTATTCGAAGACTTTCCGCATTGTTCCCACAGTGTTGAAGCGAGAGCGATTAGTTAACCACTTGTCTTGTCCTAGCCCTATAATTCTTTCCCTAAAAAAAAGTGAGCGATTGAGTAACAAACAGTTCTCGTAAAAAAAATTCTGTTGAGAAATCTCTATAACGAGGCAATATGCTCTACATAGTGGTAGTGGACACGAATAAAAAAAAAATTAAAAATATAAACCTATTGAAAAGTTTTTAAAAAATTACGAAATATAATGGAATTGAAAAAAACTGTTGAAATTTTTTACACTTTTTAAAATGTTACCACATGGTTACGGTTAAAGTAATAGTTTATAGTTAAAATAATTTAAAATTTAAATAATCTATATAATTCGATATCTTTGAAAAGTTCCATCATTGATTAAATTTTAAAGATAAAATTTCAAAAAGATTTTTTGCCTTCTATTAAAACTAATCCGGAAAAAAATCTATACTGAACGGTTTATAGATTATTTAAATATATTTGCATTGATAAAAAGTAAAAATCAGTCGAAATTTAAAAATATTTCTTTAAACACATGGGAGCGCTCATATTTTATTTAATAATACAAAAAGCAATTTAAAAACGTATGTCCAACGTAATTGAATGTTGTCGTTTTGTAATTTAACGTTGTATTCAATACAACAAGAATAAAAACAACCGAACCCAGATTATATTCTTAATACTTTTTCCATGTTAACTACTCGGTGGTGCAACATAACTCCGAATTATTTATTTTAATTGATTGAATAACAATCCGAATACAATGCCGCAAGAAACGGATACATTTAAATGCTTTTTTTAACTGGTTGAATAAAATAAGACAGACAATGTTGACGAGATGGGTTTAAACTGGTATTTTAGGATGCTGTTCCAGCGCTATGATCGCTGGCAGCTGTTTTTGTAACCGGTTTTAAACTATGAAACTTTTTTGAAGCAACATTACATTACAAAGAACAGACCATTTCTTATTCAAGACAACCCAAAATACTACCAACTGTAAGAATAAGGAATTGAAGCAGGTTGGTATTGAAGAGATTTAAATACTTGCAGTCTTTTATGTAGACGAATTAAAATACAATGCAGTATGTTTTTAAAATATACTTTTGTTTCATTCCTTGGAACATTTTAAATGCAAAATTTATCGTAATAATGATTTTCTTTTGTTTTGATTATAAAATAGTTATTATTTTAATTACACGCATATATAATTATAATCATATCGAATATTTGATCGAGGATTGTGATTATATTATGTTAAGATATTTCTAACAATTTTTGATCATCAAAATTGTCATCAAAAATAAATATATCTTTGAAAGTATGTTTTATTCTAAACGTGATACTTTATCCGAATATGGATATAGATATACATATGTGATAAATAACTTACTTTCTAATGCAGTATCTTCGATTTTAAGTAAGTTTTCAAATGTTTCAATTATATGGAATGCAACAATTATCGAATACCACAAAAAGATATTATGGAGTATTTAAAAAAATATAAATTGAATAATATATTATGTATGCAAGCATTTCATAAATTGAGTGTTTCCCAGAACGATAACAAAAATTGGGCTATCCAAAACAAATTACAGTGAAACCCCAAATTACGCTACCTCGAATATTCGCCCCAAGTAGCCCCTAATTTTTGTATGAGATTCACTACCACAATTACGCGACTTCCAATCACGCGGTCCCAACTTTCGCGTAAATTTGCGAGGTTTCACTGTAGTTTAAATTTAAGTGATTATTTATAATCAATTACATAAGCATCTTGTAACAGTCTTAAAAACGGTGACAGATTAATATTAGTTTGATCATTAAGGGTGCCATTGACTTGATTATGTCTATCAATTTCTAGTTGTTCTAGTGTATTTAGCTTAAAGTCTTTACAACGAAAGTGTACGTTAAACATATGAAGCTGGACTCAAACGTTCACTCTAAGCTGGGCGCGCGCGCGGCTGCGCAGCAGTTTGAAAACCCCCACACACTCATTTCAAATTGGTGCGCACTCCATGATAACTCCACACAACCTTTGAAATTTCTGCGCAGCTAACCTCTTGTCTTAGAGCAGCCATACTCAACCAGCGGCCCAGTAAGCTCTTACCAAATCGTGGATTTCAAATTCCTCGGTGAGCTAAAAAAAAAGAGTTTACCATAAATATGTTGCGGCCCACGTAGAGAAGCAAATATCGGGATGCGGCCCGGAGGAAAAAAAGGTTGAGTTTGGCTGTCTTAGAGTGAGCATTGAGCTTGCCTTTTTTTTTGCTGTGTTATTTTTTTAATAGACGGTTTGAAAATAGACAATCTATCTTTTTGTTAATAAATGATCTTATATGTTGTTTAGCTCTAATCGTTATACCTCTACCTGTCTGTCTTATGTATATCGAATTGCACAAGCCACAGGACATGGACAGGACACAGACTAATATAGACTAGTAGATAAAATTATCTGTAAGATAATTTTATCTACTAGTCTTACTAGTTTTAATATATGTTCCATAATCAATATTATTACTTATAATGACTACTTGCATTATTCTGTATTATTTTTTATAAATATATCTTATTACAATAGACATTAGAGTTTATACTATGAAGAATACACTACTTACTATGCCATATTGAAGAAAAGTTGATACTTATTTTATTTTGTGCTTTATATTATGCTAATGATAATGGTAATGATTTTCCTGGCCGGTCGTTGAGTAATAGATTTCAATCATAATAAGCGGCCATTAAATACTCTCAGCTGTTTTTGTTACACCATGTTCTGGTCTATTTTGAGTAAAATGATAAATTAACCTTATTGTGTTAGTTAGTGAATTTATTCACAGCATTCATTGTATTGACTTCTGCCGTATGCTTTGTTTTGTTTCGTCATTCATAGTGTGAATAGGGTTTAAATTTCGTAACACAATTTCAATATTAGATAATGGATGTAATAAAAAATTAACGATTTCATTCGTTTTACAAATAATACAATTTTCACAAATAAAATTAATTATTACTAATAATACTTTTGTTATTTCATTAATTGGCTAATTGGTTTTACAATGTCAAAAAGAAGCATGTACGGCTAGTACATTGTCTTTTGCTTAAAGTTTTTTTCATAAAAAATAGTGATATTAGGTTTAAAGATTGTGTACCTTCAGGGATGGGCTGGAGGGGGATGGAGGGGGGCTTGCGCGAGCCCCTTGTTAAATTTCGGCACGGCCGGCGAGCCCCTTGTTAAGATAAGAAAATCATTCGTCTTAGATCAAATCATCACATAACTGCAATTTCTGTAGATGGATAAATTTGAAAATTAGTTGTCGTTTCATTTTTTCATTCAGCGTTGTGGGCGTCCGTGAGTCCCAGTACGAAAAAACATTTTTTCGATCGATTTATCTATTTTCTATTCGAAGGAATGGGTGTTTGTGATGTCTTAAGATTGCCTCCCACTCTTTCCGATTCTTCAATTCAACTGGGCGCTACTATTAGTTAATCACTAGTCCTGTCTTATGCTTATCATTTTATCTCTACTACTCTCTTTGGAAAAGAGAGGTAGAGCGACTAAGTAACAAGCAGTTCTCGTAGAAAAATAACTTTCGTTGAGATAACTTCATTAGGAGGCCATATACTCGACATAGGGAGCGGACATGGATAAAAAAAATGGATAACATTTACCGAGCCCCTTGTTAAGATATTGGCAGCCCACCGCTGTGTACCTTGATAATGTTAATTTTATATCAGTATCCGAAATATCAATATTGTTACAACTAGTATTATAAATATCAAAATGTAGTGCCAATTGTCAACATTCGCTTAATGCGCACGATGTACCAACAGAGAGAGAGATGCAAATAAATCAAGACAACAAATTTATATGTTATTGTAAATATTTTTTAACAAATTAGTTTTGAGGTTGACATGGTTAGCAAAGACAACGATGGTTTCAACGTTTAGCGAAATCGCCATATAGATTATTTTAGTACATTCGCTTTTCTACGTGCTACCTGAAAATGACCTAAATGCCGCTACTAACAATGCAGATCTGTAGGAAATTTATTTAAAAACATGAAAATACCAATTAATCATACATCAGGGAAACTGATAACTTACACGAAGTATAAATTGATTATCAGTATGTAGAAGTCAACAAAGAATGCATGTCTAATGGAACTTCTAATAAGAAACCATAGAATAAATTTAAAAAATGGCGACGAATTTTCGTATTTTTTTCGTTATCCGCATGGATTATCGGTTTTCTTGATTCCAACTTTGGATTATTTGATGTTATCGTATACGTATTATAAAATTTTCTAGAAACTGAATTGTTTTCTTCGGGATTTAAAATAATTTTCGAATAGAAAAGGGTAGCACGTAGTAAAGCATTTAATCATTTTATACAAACAATGTAAAATCGTTTTTTCAAAAATTATTTGTCATCCGTACATCCATAATACATATTGAATTCATAACTCACTTCATATTTAACTTCAGAGTACATGTGTTTTTTTTTTGCTATGGCATCAAGTAATAGATTTACGTGTTATGTTTGGGCAAAAACATTTATAAATCGTGTAAGTCAATAATCAAGATAATTTTATTATTTGGAAATATTTCATTTTGCTTAAAATCCTTACATTTAATATGCAAGAATTTGCGAATATATTTTTAAAAAAGGTACATACTTGTTTACATTAAAGAAAAAGTATTGATTTTTCACTATAGGCGTCTATTTTAGCTTCTTAATTGTTTTATCAGTGGAGTTCATATATATTTGAAAACTATTAACAGTAATTGTTTAAATTTATAAATCGCTCATTGAATATGTATTTAAAAAACAATACATTATTTGAATATCATTAAAAAAAAAAAAGCAACAGACACAATTATATTAATATTTTAAAAAATCAATAATGAACAGCAATTTTTAAATATTACGATTCTTGTGGTATTCTTACAGCAAATTTTACTGTTTGATATTTAATTTTGGATTTGTATTCAACATTCAAAGTTGTGTTCATATTTATGCATCATTGTAGATGTTTTAAAATTTGCGATATTGTTATTCAATAGCCTGATTTTTTGTTTTAATAATTAAACAAAACGTTTTTTTCCATCTTAAAAATTAGTATTATTATTTTAATTTCAATCTTGGTTAGCATTTTCTTGGCTACAGTGTTCTTCCGAAAAAATAGTTTTACTAAACTAAAGCAATCTGTAAGTCTATTTTGGCTATTTTTTTCTCACACTCTAAGTGTAATAAAAACAACGAATGAACGTTTTCGAGTATAGAACAAGTGTAGTTAATTTATGTATAATTACTTCTGATAGAAATCGCTCCGGTTTGCGAACAATGAGTGTTTAGATAAAGCCTCCCTTTGATATCAGATTAGGGACGTCACTGTTTGACTGTTTGACTCTCCCACAAAATTACCGCCAATTTGTCTTCGAGTTAATTCGATTTAACTTTTAAGTATTAAATTAAGTTAGATTGGAAACAATTTGACTTCACAGAATGCTGATTGGCTGAGATTATCTTCACTACAACCAAACAACCAATGGGCATCCACAATAATTTTTGAACACATTAAAATTTACTGTCACCTACGATTTATTTATGAAAACAAATACATTATTAATTGTTTTTTTACACACATTTAGTGATGTGTTAAATCTTTTTTACAATCGTGTTATTTTTTTTTATTATTCCTTCTGTTATCAATGGTGTGAACGAGTGAATACAAATATTCATATGAAAATGTGTTTGTAAAAATATACCAATATGTACTATTTTTAAATAAATAATTTCAATTATACTTGATTTAAAATCATATCTTCCGATTATTTCTGTTTAGAAATAAGAAATGTTGTGTTAATTTTAATTTAATCATGAATTACTCTTTTAATATGAAGAATATTTTCAGATAATAAGATATGTATGTATATGGATAAAATACGTGGGTAAAATAGTGTATATAAATTTGATATTGGAGAGTTTTCTAAAAATGATCCAAGATGAATGGCATGCTGAATAAATTCATAGAAAAATATCGATTTATTGAATCTTATAAAGTTAACGTTATTTTAAGGAGAAAATGATGTAGCCAATGTATTTATAATTTTAAGATTAATTCAAAATATAATACATATATGTCAGTGAATCAATAAAGTGATAAGTAAGACATAGTAAAAATTAAACAACATAATAAAAAAATGAATAATGAGGTTTGTGCACTGTTTTATATATTTTAAAAACAGCTATTTTATGCAATAATAAAAGTATTCTTTTTGATGATAGATTTTCCATTTTATAAATACGTTATTATTGAATAAAATTCAAAATTTTAATGCTCTTAATGTTGTTATAAAAATTTATGAGAGTAAGAAACTAAAATAAATATTACCGAGATTTGCCAAAGTTAGTGCTCATCACAAACTTTACTTATTATGCGAATCAAGTTTGAAATTGAAGTCTTTCAAATAGAAACTCGCGGAACTTTTCAAGTGGAATTCAAAGAAATTGGATTAAACTGTGTTCAAGTTTAGTGAACTACGTCGCTTATTTATTCTGTAAAATTTATGTAATATTTTCTCTCGACAAAAAGATATGACGAAAACAGATTTCATTTAAATGACAAAAATAAACGAATTTGTTATTAATTCAATTTACATTACAAACTTTCGTATTTCGAAAGTTGGAGAAATTGTTTTTAATTATTCATTCAAACAAGTTATAATTGATTATGTTTTTTCCATGCAAGGTTGTTAAAATACACATTATATTGAAATGAGAAATATTACTGAATTTCGCAACTGTTCAATGCGAAATATATTTAAACATTTTTGAGACTTACTTACTTATTTGCGTCACATTCTCTCATAAGATGAATTGCATATTTTTGAAACCGGATAAATATTTTTTACGTCACTTAAAATAATCAAAAAAACTTTATTCTTAGAAATTGTTTTAAGGTCATTTTTTTAATACAGGATAAATAGCTCATGTTATATTATACCAGCTTATAATAATGTATTTGAACTATACAATGAAAAAACATGTCATATTGCGTTTTTTACATTTCGTATATAATAACCGTCAATTGTAATATCATTTTAATAATGGAGTTCAGTAAGGTATTTAATGATAATATTACTATTGAATATCCCGAGTTGTTGGCTTGTTTAATCATTTCATGCGAAAAGCGCAACTGCTGATTTGGTCCGTTAATTGTAGTGATGCGTACAACACGTAATTTACTTCGTTTAATTAACGTATTTACTCGATTATAAGACGCATATTTTTTATTATATTATATACCAATAATAAAAATAACAATAGCGCACAGCATCGTTGAAAACACCATCGATCACCCAAGTGTGGCATCATTGAATGTTAGCATGTCCGCTCCAAAAGTGGATTTAAAAACTTCCTATACCGTTTATATTAAAACTGTTTGTTACTCAGTTGTTCAAACTCTCGTTAAAAAAAACAGTAGAGAAAGAAAGATTATGACAGGATATGTGGTTAGCTAATCGCTCTCAATCTCCCTTATTTATTTATAAAATGGTAGGCAGGAGAATATTTACGACACCAAAGAAATTTTGAATATGTGAGCTCAGTAATTGATGCCAACAACTTGGACCAGTCGACCACGGACCTGACATACATATTATAATTTTATTGTTATGTAGTAAAATTGCTAACTCGTTGAAAAAGTGATTTCGGCTTATACCCTTATCAGAACTATATAAGTCAGGTATGGGCAACCTTTCCTAGACCAGGGGGCTAAATTATGATTCAGACTCCGAGTCAAGGGCCGGACCAAATTATTAACGTTGCTAGCCTCGTTTTTTTTAGCTCACTGAATTTTGAATTTAATGGTTGCCCATATATGATATAAGTCATTAGAAGAAGGCATGCGCTGAGAAAGCTATCAATCATATATAAAATAAAATTGGTAAAACTACAATGCTTTGATATTTTTTCACTTTATAGTAATGGAATTGTAACAAGTAAATGTCAATTCAATTAATATATTATTATTAAAAAATATATGATTACATCATTATTTATAACAGAACCATCACAAAACCTATTATAAAATCAAAAAATCGCTGCAAAGAAAATTCTAGCATTTTTTTTAATTCAGCGTCAAAATTGAATTAATATGTCGATAGTCAATAAGCACCATTATTTTTTGTTGTATTCCTTCCAAATGTTGTTATGATGCTGTGCGATAAGATGCTCGCTTGTGTGTTGAGCAGTTCAATCAACACTGTCAGAAGATAGATGCTGAAATTTGGAGGTTATAACTAACAAGACTGAGCTTTGGCATTGGAAGCTAGCCGTATAGAGACAAAGCCCTGCTTGTATCAAGCAAGCAAGCAAGCAACGATAACTCACTGAGTTATAATACTCACTGCCGATTGTATTTGCATAATTCGACCATATAAAATCTCCATAGCGAATATAAAGTCGGTGATAAACGGCCACCCCCTCCCCAAACTCATATCGAGAAATAGAACCACCCCCAATAGACTCCAAGGGTGCGCACTCCTTCCAGCGCAATACAATGAGATTGCATTTTTTTATTTGAATGTCGATGAATAATCCAAATCGTAGACAATTACCAGCGACTGTGTAGAAAAAGTAGCATCGATTTAGAAATAAATCGAAATGAGTTTGTGTAAAATTGATTAACTACATATATAACCTTGCGGTGTCACCGTCCTCATCATTCAAAGATGATTGTCTGATGATAAATACATAATGTTAATGGTCAACACAACTTTTAATAAGCTCTCAGTGTTAAGGATTTTTTTTGTCGTTTTTAAATTATGACTGTTCACAGAGTGGCTAAAGTGAAAACAGGACAATTCCTGGTTCTTTTTACCCAACATCTTTTGTCGTTCTTGTTAACCTTTTCCTACGGTGTTAAAAAATCCCGCACGCTCCGGTGATATGTATTTACTACAACATTTTGAAAAAGTGATTTAAAAATCGGAAACATGAGGTATTAATGAATTTTGATTTTATTATCATATTTCAAGTAGAAATGTAACAATTTTTTTTTTAATGTTAGCGCTGAAAATTGTATGAAAACCATAAAAAATAATCGCAAATATCCGACAGTACCGCCACATATGACAACTTACATGCTACTAAAATCGTTATGCCTGCCGTCGTACCAGACAAGGTCAAACACGTTCATACAGTAAAAACACAGCTAGTTGCACCGGCAAACATATATGTATTGTGTAGTCTATCCCCGATATGTCGACAAATTATTTATTTCCTTCGTTTCAGATGAATAATTATACATAAAAATTTCATGAATACATTAAAAAATATATATATATTTTGTAATTATATTACGGAGAAATACATAAATTCTGAGCACCGTAACTATTATATTTCTTATTTACATTATTTGAGCCGAATTATAGTAAATACATATTGCAGGGAGGGCTTTGAAGGTTAAGGATACATGAAACAAACGTATATTTATTTAATTTAGAACTTCGACTGAAGGTGCTTGGTGGAACTTCAATATCAAAGTTGAACTATTTTGATTCTGTACTCTTCCATAAGTTTTGTTGATAACGATCCAGGTGTCGTATTTCGAACCTGAATATGTCAAAAAGCGAAACCCGGGTCGTTATCGACAAAACTTATGGAAGAGTACACAATCAAAATAATTTAAATTTGTATATTTATTTATTCAGCATGTTTTCTCAGTAAAATCGGATGATGAGTTTGAAGGAAAAACAACTTCATATAATTATCAATGCGCTTTGGAGACCAGACGATTCTTGATGATAAGGCATTATGTTTATAAATTTATTGCACTGTTGCAATAATCGCCAACGGAGGTCATCAGCTGAAAAACTGTTCCTGATCTTTATCCGAAATATACAATCAATAAAAAAAAACTGTTTTATTTTTATAAAACATTAAAAATCAGCGATGTTATAGAGCACGATACTGTATTTATTAATGTTCTTCTGTTTCGTTTCAAATACCGGCATCCGTTTATTACGAACAATCAGTTGTCGTTAACCATAATCCGATTCAACATAATATTCTTAATGAAAGGATGGGCGATTGATTCCTAGCCAGTGTAGATAAAATAGTTGAGGATTTCGACTGAAGGTTCTTAATAGAATTTCAATATGAAATTTGAATTGTTTGTCAATGAAATTAGTGATAAAACGTTTGAAAATGTAAAAAATTTAAATCAAGTAAAAAATATCACTTTAATAGGTTTAAATATGTACACTCAAATAAGATTTTCATTTGTATAACTTAATGAAATTTGAAACGTTCTAATTTTTAAAAATATTAAACACATAAATTATCCTACACTTAGTCCACATGTTTGAATATCAGTAGAAAAAAATATTCAATTTAAATTCAGTTGTCACGTGTCATATCTCTGCCCAATCCTTATATAATATCATTATTATCTCTTAGAAAAATGAAATTAAGCGATAAATAAGAAAAAATGTCTAGGCAACTTTTTTTGAAATGCTTTATTACGAGTCCATGTGCTTTTTTATTGGGCGCTGTTAATTGACCGTAAGTTTAAGAAGCCTTTCAATGTGTAAAAAGATAATTATGTTAATTAAATTATTTTGTCTGCAAGCCATTATCTGTCTTCATTGAATAAAAAATCTTCAAAAGGTTTATTATTTCTGTATTAATGTTACATGACAACATTACGCTCAAGGGAACCGATATTCTTTTAATTTGCTAAATTATTTTATATCTTTTACTCGATACGTTTCAAAAATAGTGCAGATACATGTATTCTAATGAGTCTGCACGAAATTGGTTTTGCTGTACTTAATGATTACCAATAACGTAACTAAATTCAATGTAATAAAATAGCATTATATTGCTTGTGAATATATGAATAAACATCTTGTTATTGTTATGCATGGTTTATTTTTATTGAATTTTGAGTATCCCGATAAAATTTCGAAAGGTTGAAGAAATAATAAATAATATTTAATCTGAAGCATTCGTTTGGATTATCTTGCGATGGCGGGGGCAATGAACTAGTTAGGTATGATGAATAGTTTATGTATTCCGTGAGTTTGCTTTCTCCACTGGTGGTCAAGTGGTCAACGTCGTTGGCTTCGGATGTGATGGTCACGGGTTCGGATACCAATAAGGACAGTTTGGTCAGTCGTAAAAAAATATTTTTTCAATAGATATATGGATATCTGTTTGAAGGCATCCACTTTTGGTTCTGATTCTAAAATTCATTCCTATTCACTCTAATAGGTTTACGTGTTGATGAGTCCTTTCGCGGACATGGCTTTCTAACGTAAATAGTTTTTATTGATTTTATTAATGAAATAATTTATGTATTACGTATCGATTCAAAGTAATTACAAACACAACGCTGTAATTATGAATATTGATTTAGTGATCACTTATAAAATTGTGTTCAATAAAGCACGTCTAATCGATAATGCAAATTGATTAAGATGTTCGTCCATAAGTGTGCTCGTAAAATACGAACAATTTAAAGTAATAAACCAACACACTAAACTGACACTTGGGAAGTAAACTCCACGCAAACTTAATCTTACCTACACAATTTATACATACAAGTGGCATTTAAATAAATGATAGCTGCCAGTGGCGTATCAATCATTATGAAAAACAATCATAATATTTGCGATTAATCGAAATATTAAAGATCAAATAAATTATTACGTGTTTTCTCAAAAAATTGAATATTATAATTATTTGAAAACCTGAAATAAGTAGCTGATGTAAGATTTATTACGGTTTTATTTTGTAACATTAGACTGGTTTTTTTTGATTGGTTAATTGAAAATTCTCAATTAAAAAAACAAACTAGTGCTTTTAATATTATAAAGAATTGTA
>CM062826.1:1041617-1071267 GCA_031772345.1 Himalopsyche anomala
ATACATACAAGTGGCATTTAAATAAATGATAGCTGCCAGTGGCGTATCAATCATTATGAAAAACAATCATAATATTTGCGATTAATCGAAATATTAAAGATCAAATAAATTATTCGTGTATTCTCAAAAAATCTAATATATAATTATTTGAAAAACTGAAAATAAGTGGCAGATGTAAGATTTATTACGTTTTATTTTGTACACATCATAAACTGTTTTTTGTTGATTGGTTAAATTAAAATTCTCAATTAAAAACAACAAACTAGTGCTATTAATATTATAAAGAATTGTAAATTATATTTCGCAGAAAAATATTGAATACAATATTTCAATAAATTGCTTGGAATGTCAAAAACTTGCATCAAAGCTTTATTATTTCATGAAACATGAAAACATGGAATCGTATGTAATACTCGATACATGACAACATATTAATTAATTAGTTTACGTTAAGATATGTAAAAGTAAGACAACCGTAGTTTCTGGATAAAATCTATATTAGAAAACTAATTGGTCGTAAGTCTTCACCTAGATAGTAAGATGATAATTGCAAGAAAAGGTGAAACAAGGTTTATTGACACCGACAATGCAATTGTTGGTCACTGAGTACACAAGAAAGTAGTAGAAGAAGATAATGACATGGGCCTGACCCCTCCCCTAACCACGGGACTTTCTTAAATAAAATCACTATATCAAAAACATTTGAAGACATTTTTAAATCCTAGAATGGGTAGAAAAAATTAAATGAATAGCAGATTAATCAACGTCTAAGAAAGAAGAACACGAGTAAATACTAAATCCCAATGAAAAAAATGAAACACAATGAAGTAAAGGGGTATAATTAGATTAAATAAATAATAAATATATAATATTCTAGGATATATAAAAGATAAAACGCGGATAATTTAATTTAAATACATTTGTGAAAAACGAACAAATAAAAAATATCCACAGTTAAATAAAATTCATATTGCTTTAAAAAGTTTAATGGCGACAATAAAAGATAGCAAATGTGTTGTCTAAATCAGTGTTTCTCAACCTTTTTGGGAGCGTGGCCCCTTTCGAGTGTCTTTATTTTTCTGTGACCCCCATACCATTGTTTTATCTTCCCATGAAAATTATAATTTCAAAAACCCACCCTTTTTTATAGCTCTTTCGAATCTAAAATGCCAGTAATTTATTTTATTTACGGATTTACGAAAAATAGCTGAGCGACGTCCGCCATTATGCTCTTACCTGTATCGTTTTATCAATACCCGTGGCCCCTCTAAACTGTGTTGTGGCTTCCCAAAACAAAACTAAATATCTGTGGCCCCCTTAGAACACGCTGTGGCCCACCGTTGAAAAACCCTGGTCTAGATACAGTAAATTTAGTATTTGAGAACAGTTTTTATTTGCTAAAGATACATGTAAGAATTAAACTTCTAGGATATATTACCTTTGATAAGTGCTGCACTGACAACTTCCAATATTCCAAGAACTTGAAGAAGGTATAGTTGTATGAAATTCTGCTTGATGTTAGTTTATTGATAAAATAACATTTATTACTTGAAATGCAATTTGGAAATTAGTAAGAAGTACCATATCAGTCGGTGAACGAACATGAGATCTTCACTGAATGGGCTTTTGCAACATAGCCACATTTATTACACTGAAATTTTCTGAAAGAAAAGTGTATCAACCTTATTTATTAAAATTCATATTTATTTATGTATAACATAACGTATTATTATTTAGTGAAGAATGACAACGTAGATTTTGGATTTACCTGCTGGAAAATTTGTCGAGATATAAATATGGAAAAACAATTAAGAGAAGAGCTTTGGCTATACATGAGTGTCGAAGGCATTGTGAAAAGTTTTCGTTGAATAGAGGCAACGAAAGCTTCCTCCATCATTATGGGCCATTGTTATTTTAGTCTACATTTTCGCATTCATACATTACGTACGAAAATGAATGAATGGAGAGACACACAGAACCTGAAACGTCTACGACAAGTGGAAGAGTGAGGGAATGAGGGGCTCATCCATCCGTACTAACGTCTATTTCACTAATGGTCTCGTAAATTTCCACTTTCCACTCGCTAACCCGAATTATATCCAGCGATACTGGCAGATTAGTTTCATTTAAGATTTCCACCATTATTTTACACACACATCCCGCGCCTTTGTACTTGTTCTGCCAATTTAATTGTCTCCACTGCCAGACGCATATTTTAAATTGGAACCGTTTCTAAAAACATACGAAAATAGCGGGCTACAATTCTTGTAAGTAAATTTCAAGTATATTATAAATACATTACAATAGAGAATTTTTAGAAAAATAACAATTAAACTGATTTTCCTTTGTTATTCGACTAACTATGTTGCTAAGCACGGGTCATTTTTCGGTTTTATTAACCCCTTCCTTACTATGCAAAAAAAAAGCACGCGCTCCTGAGCTGTGTAACCGTTACACACCACGCAAACGGGAATGAATCATGACATTTATATAACACTACTACAATATTTCCATTATTACTCAATTCCTAAAGGTATAAGAGAGGAATACCTGAATTTTTGGCCGAGTATTTATTACATATACAGAGAAATATAAATGATTAGAAAGTATGTGTACTATTTACACATCTTAGTTAAGAAAGGGTTAAAAGCATCTTCATACAACAAAATAATTTAAGCTCTGACCATTTATTTTGTTCCCATTGCATTAGTGCTATCTCCGTAAAATAAAAATATCGACTGTGGAAAGGAAAAAGGGCGTAACCCTCAATTTTCAAAACAGCTTTTTTTCGATAATCACAATTTATACAACTTAACACACATTCTATCAAAAGGATAGAAGCTGAAAATGCCGAATAAGTATCTAAATTAAGCTTTTATGTTTGAAAAAGATGACCTTGTCAAAAATTAAAACCAAGAAAAAACACTGAAATAAAAGTTTTTCCGAGACAATTTCTTTAATTAATATTAGATTTTGTTAATTAAAAACCAGTTGAGAAGTATTCGTGAACATCAAGGTTGTGTATAATTCAAAATTTGCATATGTCACAAAATAATCAAAACACGTTTTTAGCGCCTCCTGTAAAATTTTATATTTGTGTTATATGTGTCCTTTCCACAGTCGATATGCAATCCACCAAAACACCAAAAAAAAAAATACCATTTTACTAGTCGGTTCACTTCACCTCTAAGGGCTCATATAATGTATTATCAAATAATTACATTGACAAACTTCAAGATCTTTTATGTTTGAGTAATATTTATTTTAATTTTAATATAGAGCATATTTTTTTCGAAAATTTAAACTTACATGTTATTACTTTGATAATTAAAATGTGAAAACAAAGAATGTTTAATTGACTCGAGTATATTAAATATACATCCTTTAAATATATTGGTGTAAGTATTTACAATATTAAATTTGGAGCTCGTAGCATCTATCTGAAACGTCTAGAGTTTGAAATTTAGTTGCAATGTTAGATTTAAGTAGAGGATCAAAGTTGTTCAACTCCAATAAGGAAGTTAACGCGAACACATCTATACATATACATATAAATGAAAACATACACACATACACACGTGCACACGTACCCCATGCAGTGCCCGTGGATGTAAAATTTATGCTGGGGGTGATTATTTCCGGTTAATTGTAGCTTTCAAAGACATCAATTTGCCTACACTAATAGATAATGAGCGCCGTCACTGAATTTTAAATCAAAACGTTTCACGGGTAAAACATTTAATTTTGATGTCTAAAAACTTTGGTAACCTATATTGCAAATGTAAAATGGTAATGCAAGTAAAACAAATTCTATAATGAAAATTAAAAGAAACTTTAATATGAATTTATAGATAATATCTAATATATAAAAATTAATGTTTGTTTGTTCGTACTTTATGCGCTGCTACACCGCTAGTCCAATTGTAATAAAACTTTGACAAACTTTTTGCTTGCACTTCCGGGAAGGTTATAGGCATAGTTAAATTAATTTACAGTACGTCTTATATATAAAAATCAATGTTTGTATGTCTGTCATACAATTCAATTTGACAACGTATGCTTGCACTTGCGCGAAGTTTATGGTACAATTAACTTAGAGTAGGTGGCGCGTGTTTTGTACAATAGACAATCGGCATAAGACGTTAAGCAGATAGAAAAAGAAAACATGCACTTCAATTAACAAAATTAAAACAAGTTTTTCTTTCTTTGAGTGGTATTGCAAATTGCAACGCTTGCCGGGAACCGGCTAGTATTATGATAAAATCACATGCAAATTATGCACTACAAATTCCATAACATAAACAATCGGTAGCAGACGTCAAATATATAGAAAAAAAAACATTCTTTTAAACAAACACAATTAAAACACAAACACTTTCTTTCTTTGAGTGGCTAGTATTTTTATAAAAAAATCCACATAGAAATTTTAGCAACATCATTTAAGTGGCAAATAATTTTATTTAAGCAAACATTGTTTAAATTCAAGAGTTTGTTTTCCGTAGTGTAAGAAAATATAGAGGAGAATTCATTGTGCATACAGGCATCCCTTGTTTCATTTTATTAGGTTTAGGTAAAATTTATTCATAAAGTTCAGCAAATGTTACCAAGTGTGTTTTGGTAACGTTCTGTATTGTTTCTTTTTATGGGTAAAACTTGATTTTATTAAGTTTGTTTAGCGCTTATTTGGTTTTTGTTGGCTCTACTGAAATCGCAATGTAATGAAAGTCTGATTAGACTGTAATTTGATTTGCAAGTATAACTTGATGTCAGCCATTTGCATCTACACAACGCGGGCGCTTAACAGATACACGAAATAAGTTTATAAGTTAGAATTTAATATTCTTAATAACTTTTTAAAATAATGTTAAAGTAAGCCCATACCTGAAGTTTGCTTAAATCGATTTGATTTTTTTTTTAAATAGAAAACAATTACTACAATATGCCTCGTTAAATTATTTTAAAAATAAAAGCAAGTATTTATGAATGAATTTGCGTGTTTCGTCAAACAATACAGCTCAAATATTTTAGTATAATAATATGTAACCCAAAATACGACAATTTCTTCTAACTAATTTTTAGTCAAATGTACGATTACAACGATCATAACCTCTAATTATAAAGGCGGTGTTTGTATCAGGCCGAGCACCATTCTTGCAAATATGCACCGCTAGGCGCAACCTTAAGGGCGCGTAAATGGAGTATTTAATATTTTCTATACTACGTGATAGTAATAAGTAATAGTAAGTTACACTCTATTTTGACGGTTGTATTTGCCGTCGTAATTATGTTCGATTCTATTGATCAATAAGAGTGGTTGAGCGACTGAGTAAGAACAGTTCACGTAGAAACTTCTGTCTGTATATCTCCATTAGGAGGCTATATGCTCACATTGGAGTGGACTGGATTCTATAAATAAAAAATACATAATGATCCGATTGTTTTTTTTATTATTCGAAAAAATGAGCGATGTGTTAAAGAGGGGCGCAATAGCCGTTGCCTAGGCGTCAATAACTCGCGCCGGCACTGTTTGTACGCTATACATTTTTGAAATATCAGTAGATTAATGAATCGAAAATGTGTGTCTTTATATTTCTAGACTATAAGAATTGAAAAAAAGCTGAAGCACGTATTGAATGTAATAGAATATTGAGTGTTACTAGTATGGCACATACCCTTAGTGTAAAACACAGTACGAATTATAATGTTAGTAAAGGATCCAATATTCTTATATAATAGAAACGTGTTAGTTTTGCAAACAAACTATACGTTTGACAGTCGTCGAATCTAAGCATATGCAACAATGCAGTAATAAACAAGGCACGATTAAAATCATATTTAAAAATAATTTCTGCAGAACAAAAACAGTAAAATGAGAAAGAAGAGCTCATTTATGGTGGTGAATAACGTTTGAATTGGTCCTAAAAATAGCAAACTTCAATAAATTTTAATGAACTATTTATGTGGGAATGCATTTGGTGACAAAAATAACATTTAACGTTTAAACACCGTGGAAATTTCGGTTTTTTTCATACTATTTTCGTTTTGCTTTTTCGGGAACTATTACACATCGTAATGTGTACATCTGTCATTGCCAGTTCAAGTAGTTCACATGACATGTTCCACTCGATAAATCAATATATTATTTATTTATTGACTTTAATTTGACATCTAGTGGCCTATGTCCAAGGTGTTATTATAGACTGACAAAGAATGGAGAGATATATTAAAATTTAGTTGCAAATCTTTGAATAAGGTGGAAACAATTTTTTTATGGCAGATGTGTCAATGATGTGTCAAGATGAATAACCCAAATTCATTATCCGTTATTTTTACTATAAAAATAGCTACAAAAATACTTATATTCTCTACAGCAGACACATAATAATTTCCAACAATTTAAAAACAATTATTATCCCCACTCATGCAGAAGAGAGAAAGAGAACTGTATTACCGACCGTACGTCGGAAAGCTTTAATCTTGCTTAGCTCCAAATTAAAAGACATTACATTTTATGTGATGCGAGGGAGTGGGAAAAGTTCAGCGTGGCAGGGGGTGGGAGGTGGACGGAATCGGCGGCAGGGGGAGGGTGTCAGAGGGATGATTGGATGGAAATTATCAAAGCTCTGTGAGGTCACCATTTACGTCACATCATTTGAGATATTGAAAGCATTAAGCTTATTTTAGAACTCGTTCTCGTTGCAGCTGATTGAATACGTAATTAAACAGTTTTATTTATTCATCGCGCCGTATGAAGCGTTAATGAAGACTGAAACAATCGTTAAGAGAACACAAATCATCATTACGGACGAAATTGTTTCAATTGAAATGACAAATCATCTAAATTTTACGATTCTCTTGTCGAGCAATAAGTCGGAAAAGTCGTGTTGTAAGTGTTGTTTTTTTTTTATTAAAATCAACTCTTCAAAAAAAATTTTCAACGGCACAGATGAATTTGAACTGACGCTTAGTAAATGAATGTATCGTGTTTATATAATAAATAAATGGATCACTAAGTTCACCCGTGCACTTTAACGCCTGAAGATGCCGAAAGGCGAAACCCGGGACGTTAGTGACAAAACTTGTACTTGTGAATGTACATAATTTGAACGATTCAAATTTACATTAATAAATTGTAGAGACATCACTTATGTGACTATTGATTTTAGTGTTAGTTTTTTAACCTTTTGCTAATTTTGTGAATGAATATTTAAGAAAAGCTTTCCAACAAATCTTATTTTAAATTATTTTTTTGCGTTGATGAAAAGTTATTATTTTGTAAGGTGTCCTTTTTAAAACCCGTTGTTAATTTCGTTAATTTGTATGATTATTAATCAATATACACATTGTCCTTTTATGTAAACAGCTTAATTTTATGTAAATAGTAATATATCGATTAAAATTTACATTACTTGATAATGCTCGTGATGAGGAGTAAAACCGGTTCAAATTTTAATTGAAAAGGTGGAATCATTAAAGAAATATAAATATTTTTTTAATTCATAAAATAAGGTTAATGAGAATTTCGAAGGATGTTTTCCCTTATCGAATGTTCCAGGAGAGTAATAAAAAGTGCATGGCGTTTTAAAAGCTCCACAAAAACAACGTTATGTAGTTCGTAGCTGGAATAAAAGAAAAGAGAAAAAGTGAATTCTTAGCAAAGAAGCTGTTTTGGTGAAGCTACACATACATCAAGACTGGAAGCATTTTGTTATTATCAAAACGAGTGTCTCATAAAAAATATAAGTGGCCAATCGCCTAAGAGATAAAAATAATACATGTTCTTGCCAGTGCTTATTCAAAGGTATACAATATACACATAACACTACCAACGCTAAGGGTTGTTTAAATGCAGAGAGCATTCAAATTTAAAATTATATAATACAAACCTTCGTTTATTTTCTGAAAATTAACGACATACATAATAACTGTTGTTTCATTTGTAAAAAAATACGTATAATTTATCCAATTAACTTTAAATAAGCTACTATACAAAATTTGCTTTTTGGATCGAAAATCAATATCATTAATGACAACTTGAAAAGCCTCAACTCAATGATTGATGAGAAAGTTTTGACATACCGTTTTTTCATTTTTACACTTGATATCTCGGTCCAATATTAATGTTTTGTGTATGTATTGTAAAATTCTTGGAAAAAAATCACTCTTTATTTTGAGAAAGACAGAAAAATAATACATGCAGAGAAACGATCATTTTCAATGTTCTCTTGTTTAAAATCGATTAAACTTTTCACGTCAGTAGAGTCATTATTGTAAAAATCGAATTCGACGATATTATTTTATTAATTAATATTTTAAGACTCTTTAAAATAAAAATAAAATATCTTAATATTAAGCTAAGAATAAATCACACATTTTTCTGTATTCAGGTGAACACCGGCAAACGGTGTACTTATATGTATTGATGCATAGCTAACCAAAATTATATATGACCATTTGATCAACATAAACAATCATTTTATAAGTGCAAGTCTTTAAAAAAGCTCTGAACAAAACGGCTTTGTTGACATTTAATTAAGGCTAGTATTTTTCCGGTCAGAATTTAAATAACATTGGTCAGAATTTATATTAAATGGTCATAATATATCGGTCAGAATAAATAGTCACAATTTAGATGAATTTTAAAAAAAAACCTAACCTAACCTTACCTAACCTACTAACTAAGATTGTTATTAAATATTCTGACCAAAAATTGATTTAAATTCTGACCATTTAATTTGTTTCCTTTGAAATAAGGCCCAGCGTAATCGACAATGTTGGTTTGACGATTTCTACGACGATTAATTTTGGAAAAATCTCACGGGAAAATAATGGACACGTCTCTTAAATTATACATTATAGTGCATAATCATACCAAAGTTTATATATGTATATACATCCCTGAAGTCAAATACGTAATAAAATATTGTACCTAATTAATAACGAGCTATTTTTAAATATTTTTTATTGAATAATCTATTTCAGCAATTAGTAATTTTGTCGACCTAGAAAAGGCTCCAACTTAGGGCCTTGTCTAGAGCGCTATCAAGATTATCGATGGGAAAGGTGCAGCGGTGGGCTGTCAAAATGTTAACAAGGTTCTCGGTTAACCTGAAAGATATTCACGGTGTTCAGATAACTTTATCACTCTTATAAGATGTTTCGCAATAATTATGAAATCAATTAAATGTTACTTAATATGTTTTTATTATTTAACAATATACTGCTATAAAAATATTAAAAACTCATGACATCTTTTAGTATGCACCCGAAAGAAATTTCTAAACGCAACTAAGTATTTTGTTTCATTATATGTATATATAAACCATCTACAGAAATTACTGTTGATCTAAGAATATTTTTTTATTTTAACAAGGGGCTCGCTGGCTTCAGTAAAATTTAACAAGCTCGCGCAAGTCACTCCGAGCCACCTCTAGCCAATGATTTTTTTTTTAGAAAGGCAATGAAAATATTTATTTTAGCAACAATAATAATTAGAGACAATGTTTTTCTTCTTGTATTTTTTAAATTGTTAAAGCTTAAATTGATGAAATATCAATGTATTTATTTGTGAAAAAGTATCAAACTGTTTGTAGGTCGGACGTTCTGCGAACGGGGTTGTGCTTTTGCTACCCGCGGACCAACCCCTAGCTAACTATTTTTTCTGACGTGGCTTCCGCCGGGTGATTTTCCGGCCCATAAAACCCCTCATTAGCACGTCATTCCTAATATTCCTTTACAGACCGTTTAACCAGGCACTCGTGATTACCACGTTCATGACACTAATTGTTTGTTTTTATAATTAATTAAAAAAACTCTTTGAAAAGTTCAGGATGATTCTAAAATATTCTGTAATTGTAATAGATTTTGAAACCTTTTTTTTTGCTAAGCAAGGTACCTTTCATAAATCATTCTCTGCTCCTAATGTAGAGTATATTACCTCCCAATTGAAGTATCTCAAGTTTTTCTATAAGAACTGTTTGTTGTTGAGTTGCTCAACATCTGTTTTTTTTTTCGAAGAAAGTAGGGATAGAAGAGATAAGTATGAGACAGGACTAGTGGTTCACTCAGTCGTAGGGAACCTGTGCATGCGGCCTTTTAGGCAACTCTGATGCGGCCTTTTGACTCGGTCGGCCAATTCTGTTATTTTTTTGTAATTCCTGAGATTTTGAATTTCAAAATTCTTGGAAGACCTAAAAAAAAAAGATCACACGCTGTTAACTTTGGAAATTGCAAATTTCTGGGCCTTTTAAATTGTTTAAAAGTCGCCGGACAAAGATTCCCTAGTGCCAAAGTTTACTGCGGTCTCTTATGTTGAATCAGATAAATGATTGTGGCCTTTACAAAAGAAAAGTTTCTCTACCCCTGGGTTAACTTATCGCTCCCGCTTCATCCCGTTACTTAGAATAAGGATTGGTGTTGACCACTGCACCACGGATCCTAAAAATCCTTTTAAATTATAGTTATACTTCAGTTTCGATTTTTTTCGAGCATATTATGATCACTGTTGTATGTACTGCTTGTTATTAAATCATTCAGTGAATATTAACCTAGACAGGTAAGATAAAGTAATATTAAATGAATACTTTAAATGATTGTTGAAGATTTCCAGATTAAATATTTAATATTAGAAGACATTAAATAAGCCACATCATATAATATGTTAGTTGATAACTACCATATGTAGTTATCAACTAATAAATATAAAAACTGTAGCACTAAATACGTTGCTATTTACACCCCATTACAAAATGTATTTACTATCATTGTCCATGCGAAAGATGAGAGTTTGGTTGTGTGGGACTCGTATGCAAGAATAGGAAAATCGATAAGCAATGAACATTTTACTAATAACTAATTAACAGTAATGTACCTTTGATGGCGGTATCTATCATATTATTATACTCTATAAAACACTATTGCCCATCATGTTGCATTAATGGCCGGTTTATCTTTATTGACACTTCCCTGCGACCATCAAATTGCTCAAATAAACTGTAAGAAAATAGGGTTAAGTTGAAAGTATCGCGGGGCAAACGGATTGTGGGGTACGGTGGGTTACCGCCATCGGCCCGAGGGGTGGGGCGGGGGGCGAAATGGGAGGGGGGTAATTCTCAAGATATAAATCTTTTTTATATTCTGACCTTCCAATGTTTCCCGTCCGAGTACAGCCGCGAGCTGCCACGATAAATCTTACTTTATTCTCCTTATAAAACGGGAACACAAATGTCAGGAGAATGGTGAAAATTGGTATAATTTAAGTTATACGCTTCATAAAAGTGACTGCCACGTATAACGGAATGATGTATAACTAAACACGTAGATCGCTTTGGAGTGTTATTTTTTTTCATCCATTTAAATAATTCGTTTGAACTAAAACGTTTTTCTTCAGAAGGAATTTTTAACTTTCCTTAGTTCATGTTATGTAGACAAATAACGGCCTTTATAATTCATTGCAACAATAGAAGGGACTTTATAAAAGGTGTACTTTCCATGGAAAATATAATAAAAGTGTTTCTTCTACGGCAATTTACCATCATGAAACATTATTTATATATTATATTTATGTTACTCGTATGATATTAATTTGGGTGTCGAAAATATATTGACATTGTTAAAATATATGTAATCTTGATGATTTTGTGCGAAACAGATGCAAATAATGTATTTTTGTCAAAGAATAAATATTCAATACAAATGTGACAGATTTCATCTTTTACAGTAAATGTCACTCGGAAACAATTTCAAGCAAACGCGTTAACATGTTAAATATTTATAAACATTTTATACTTTATAAATGTCGAAGTATTAATAGTACCTATATGATATATAAATTCGATATTTGATAAATATAAAGATAGCATGTTGCATACATTTGTAGTTATGATAAAAAAACTATTTATGAAACATTAATGAAAATGTATGCATTTTTGGTATACAAGTCTGTGATTTTTCTTTTCTTCTATGTACTTGTAATATATCGATTTAGCAATACAAAATTTCTATTATTTACATTTAATTTCATGGGAGCTAAGAAAGCTATCTCGGCGACATTAACCCTGAAATGACTACGAAAAGTACAAACATTTATTTTGAATTTTTCTCAAATTAGTAATCGATTATACCTTTTCTTCTTATACCCAATGGTAAAATACATATTTACTCTTCATATTGTTTCAACAGATGTCTTGTCTACACGTTCTAAGCCATTATAATCTTCATTATAACAGAGCAAGCTGGAGTTTTGGCGGCCATTGATTTTCGACCGTTTTTAATACAATTTTCACAATATAAATCATTTTTTATCATAGTAGAGTTTAATTGTGTTTTATAAACTAGATAGCAATCATGTTTTATGCCTTTAATGTCTATGTGATTTTTAAGAATACTTAGTATTTTTGGATATAAATACATATCGACTGTGGAAAGGAAAAATGACGTAACCCACAGCTTTTTTTCGATAATCACAATGTATCAAATTTGATACACATTCTATCAAAAGAATGCAAGCAGCAAATGCCGAATTAGTTTCTAAATTTAGCCTTTAAGTTTGAAAAAGATGACATTGTAAAAAATTAAAACCAAGAGAAAATGAAATTTCTTAAATTAATATTAGAGTATGTCAATTAAACACCAGCTTAGAGGTCTCCGTGCACTTCAAGGTTGTGTATAATTTATAATTCACATCTGGTCCAAAATTATCAAAACACGTTTTTTGCGCCTCCTGTAAAATTTGATTTGTGTGGGTTACGTCCTTTTTCCTTTCCACAGTCGATATATAAAAAAATATTATTTTATTTTATTTTTATTTTCCTGCAATCACACCCAACCATGGTACACGAAAATATTGTTTTTTAATTTAAAAGTAGAAAATCATGCATTTGAATTAAATGTTGGCAAAGAATAATTTGTTGAAGGTAAAAACTTATGTTTTATTCTACGATTTTTGTTTTTTAACCATTGCTTGAAAATTAAGAAATGTTGTGCAGGGTGTTATAAAAACAGCAATATTAACAATTATGCAAACTAGCTACAAGTTTACCTTGGGAATGTTCAACGAAAGTGTTGTTCAGGGATACGAAACTAGTGACTTTGTCACACGACAATGTCGTTGCCGCACATAAATATAGACATTTTACAAAAATATTACTCGTAAAACGTGAGAGAAGAATTTGCTTAACTGGGGGAGGGGCGAAAAAAATGGCCCCGTCGTAAAAATATAAAATATCTAATATGTGTACCAACGCATAAAAAGAGCGAAAAAGGGGGAAACGAGAAGAATAAACATTAAACTAGGCAACACAAAAATTCGCAACGCAATTTACATTTTTATTCGTTTTTATTTTGTATTTTTTTACGGGAATGTCGTAAAAAATGAGGGCAACACATCCCATTAGCGGAGGGGGTGGGGGAGGTGGTCGAAGTGGGATCGAGGGGGTTAGATAATGGAAATATAAATGGGATGCTCTTCGCGTTACATACAAGTGTTGGGATGATGCTATTGACTGCCTCGCGTCGTGTGAAATATTTCGATTTTGATGGACTTTATTACAGTAAAACACCCATTTACACTAAAGTCGAGACAGTGTAATTCGGAGTAGTGTAATTGGGGGAGTAAATCTCATACAAAATTAATGATTTGGTTTTTTCCGCAAAAAATGAAAAACTAAGATTTCCCTTAGTTACTAAGTGATAAAATGCAAAGCGTGCCAAAATCCAACACATATACAGTCGCTCGGCTATACGTGTATAGCCTAGCACGTGTTGAATACACAGACGCTAGCCAACATTTGACTGTATGCGCCGCACAGACGACCGTCTCGTAGCAACGACAATATAATGCGACAGTGCAATTGGGGGATTTTTGGCAAATATTTTAAGCCAGAGCGTAATTCGGAGTAGTGTAATTGGGGGTTCCACTGTAATTATAAAAATACAATAAATTCATGAACGATCACCATTTACAAGCAAATACTAGATTTAACTGAACGAATGATTTTTCTATTATTATTTAAAAACGTTAAACAAAGCAATTGAATGAATACTCTCGATTACTAACGTTTCGCGTTAATGTTGTTAATAACTCGCCGCCTGTGTGGTCGAGTGGTCAACGTTGTTGGCTTCGGCTACGGAGGTCCCGGGTTCGAATCCCGGTACGGACAGTTTTATAAATTGATTTTTCAATCGATTTATGAATTTCTGTTCGAAGGCATGGATGTTTGTGATGTCTTGAACTCCCCACCCATCTTATCCTATGAACGGGGCGTATCGAGAGCGATTAGCTAACCACTAGTCCTGTCTTAGCCCTATCCTTCTATTCCTACTCTCTTTGGAAAAAGAGAGGTTGAGCAACTGAGTAACAAGCAGTTCTCGTAGAAACACTTCTGTTGAGATAAATTCCATTAGGAGTCCATATGCTCCACATTGGGAGAGGACATGGTTGAAAAAAAAAAAAAACTAACGTTTATGCTGGGTTCATAAAAGAATATGCCTTGAATCACTTTCAATTGGTTTGTTAAAAACAAAATATCAATCAGCTTGTATTTAAAACCAATTATTCCGTTTATGCGAAAATAGTCACATGCTGCATGTACTCGTGTTCCAATTCCAGCGTTCATTATGCCCAGCATGAACTTATCCATACTATTATATATACCTTTTTAGTTTTAAGTGTTCGTTCATTTGTAATATGTATTTTTTGCACATTCCAATATATATATGCACTAGCTAAACTTTACAATAAAGATTTTCAAATAAAATGTAGCAGTTCAATTCAGTGAAAAGTATCCCAAAACCAGCTTCATGAATATAACTAAAATATTATCTTTGGATCATATTCAGTGAAGCTAATAAATGTTGGTAAAATATAAGAATATAAAAAGTCAATTGGTCTTTGATAGTACTGGATTAAGCGTGATTCCATAAGATCCGTATAGGGAACGGATATGGCGAACTAACTTAATCCGTTATATTATGCAAAAGCCGTAATCCTAAAAATAAGGGCGCTCGCGTAACAAATAGTTTTCGGTTTATTTTTGATTCGCGCTTAAAATTAACTAACTATAAATTATCAATACAAAAGTTTATTCATCTCTTATTTGCAAGTAAGTACATAATATGATGCTTCCTATGCAACTTTAGCATATTAAATTATACTAATTCACAAACTGGATGTTTTCTTAGGTTACTAAAAAAATGTACTGTATTTTATTATAAAATATGTATCGAATTTGTTTGAGAAGTAATTGCTATTTTGGAATATAAAAAAACCATTTCGTTTTCACATTTTCACAGTTCAAGCTGTTTTGTGAATAATGAATATGTGCTATGATTATTTCATGAAATTAATTTTTCCTTTACAAGCTTTCCCTACATCTGAGGTTTGAAAAGATATAAATTTGTCATGAGCAAAACCGGTCCTGATCATATTACATAAAAGTGGAATTAAAACAAATGAGTATGTATTTTTTTTTTAATTTAATGCATTTCAACCAAGTATTGACATTGAACGAGTATTAATTTTGTTATACGAAAGTTGAAATATTTCAATGAATAAAGCAAAATAATAGTTTCTCATAAATTGTGATTAAAATATTCATTTTAGAGTATAAATTATACTGATAAGAAAAAATATTTATCTACACAAATAGTCAGAAATAGTGAAAAGGCATTCAACCCGTAATTAAAAATAAATTCACCGTTAAAAGGATAAGTAAGTATGCATGAAAAAATACATAATCATCTTTTTAACAAAGAAAATTGTTTGAAGAGTTTTTTATACTAATAAATCTTTGGCAAAAGTGAAAAAAACATTCTTCGCCCGTTGCCAGCTCAGAGTACATATTTTTTACATTAACTCAAAAGAAATATTAAAAATGGGTTTGCAATAAAAACACGTCGGGGAATTCTTCTTTTGAGATAAAATATCGGAGAGTAATGGCTCCATGGTTTACATTCTAGTTTATTTCACGTTTAATTCTAGATGTATTCTATTTTGATGTCCCTATTCTGGGCAGCCGTAAATGTGTCAATTTTACTTGAGAAATAGGGTCATATAACAAAATTGTATGGCCACTAAATATATTCTTCAGCGGGTTAAGAGGCAGTTTGTTACATGGTCGAGGGTTATCCTTGCTGTTATAAATGGTATAGTTAATTTTGACAACTGGAAACATATTGAAAAGAAATATTAAATAAGACAAAATATTATCTTTGTATGCAAGTAATGACGATCCAGGACTCTGGTAATTTTTTCGGTCGCGACTAGTCCGAAACCTAGCCCTCTTTTTACCTCATCCTTCTATCATTACCCCTGTGGTCTGTGATTTCGTAATATACAATATCAATTGATATATTAAATTTATTCACTGATATGTATCACAAACTATAGTAAAGAATATACCGACTGACTAAAAACCGAGACAAAGAGCAACTTGCTTAATAAGTTACATATTTTGAGTAGATATGGGGAAAATAAAACGGCATAATAATAATAAATGAATAAACTGAGAGAATTTTTGTTGTATTAGACCAGAGATCGGTCGCGGCTCTTCAAACATCAATTATTGAACCTATCTATATTTTACCATAAAATCAATACATTTATCACTTTTAGGGTGTTCACTGTCAATACTTGATGGAAAGGCATTTTATTAAAAAAAACACAATATTCCTTTGTATTACTTACATACACTTTTATTTAAAAAAAAAAAAAACATCAGGACCATTTTCGCTTATGACGCGCTTTGTCAACTTATGTATTGTGTGTTAATTATGGCTCTTTGATACCTTTACTATCCTATTTCCATAACAACTTATCTCTTCTCACTTGAAAGTTTGCCAACTCCCGTCTTACCCTTACTGCAATATATATTGTTTTTTAAAAACTATTTTACGTACTGACAAATGTTTAATATAATTTACAACTAATTATTATAATGGAATAATACTTGTACAACAAAGCAATAATTTTTCATAATTTACGTATGTATATAGTTTGGAACTATCTTTTTAGTGACTAATGACAACTCACAGAATAATACTAGAGCACAACATGCATATAAAATTAATATGTTCATCAACGACACCGGCAAATTTCAGTTTAATATATAAGTAAACAATTTACAGAGTGTCAATTTTAAATCATAAACGAAAGGAATACAAGCTTTTTGGAGTATAATATATAAATCTTACTAATAAACCAATAATGGTTTGTCCTCTTTAGTAAATAACGCGTGGTATAATACATAAATACCTTGTATATAATGAAAATTCTTTGAAAACATAAAATAATAAATAAAAGATAGTTTGAAAATATTATTGCATTTGGTGCAATGTATGCTTTTAAAAAATCATGCAACTCATAATTAATCAAAAATGCATTTCCAGTTTTGTTTTAAACTGTTTCCGGTTTCTTGAATAGATTGCATTCCGTTGCCGACTGCACCATTCAAAGCATTTGAACAGAAATAAATTACCAAGTTCCCCTATTAAAAATACTTTCCGAAACATTCTTCAATTTTATCGGCTGAATCGAGAAAAACTAACTAATTTACATAAAAATTTCACGACAAGTGAAGTTACTATACTTGCTATTTATGATTGTATGAATTTATCAAAAGTTTTAAGCAGTTACATTTCTTTTATGTGTTTTTTTTACCTACTACATTGAATAGGAATACTCGAATGGCTTGAAAGTGAAACGCAATATAATATGAGATCGATAATTTTCATTGTTAAATTGTTAAAATATACTAGACATAGTTGAAAAATACTTTTTAATGGAAATAATTAATTATGTAAAATTTATAATGAAGTGTAGATCAAATTATTTTTGCAGGAGTGCATTCAAACGAAGTCTTTGATGTAAAATTGTGTCAATAAAATGATAAAAAATAGTGTTTGATTAAAAAAAAATCTAGGTGTAAACATATTTCACCTGTTTGTCGCCTGCTGTGGCCCAGTTGGTTAGAGCTTGCTCTACCCATCACGCAGGTCTGGGTTCGATTCCCGGTCAGATCACAGTGAATTTGAGAATTATTCAATTCAAAGTTGTGATCGAAGACTGGGTGTTTGTGATGTCAATTCATATCATTTCATTTCCTCCCATCCTTCTGATCCTTTGATAATTGGGTGTAGCAATAGAGATTAGCCAACCACTAGTCCTGTTTTAGCCTTATCCTTCTTTCTCTACTAATCACTTTGAAAAAAGTGAGATTGAGCGACTGAGTAACAAACAGTTCTTGTAGAAAAAAACTTCTGTTGAAATACCTCCATTAGAAGGCCATATGCTCCATATTGGGAGCAGACATGAATTAAAAAAATATATATTACCAATATAGAATAATAACTCAAACCAATTTATAAATGCCACTATTAGAATTTTCGCTGGGTGTATTTATTGTCCAACTTAAAGTGCTAAATTAAATAAATAATATTTAATTGTTTGGTTAATGCTAAAAAAATAGATTAAAACAATTTTTAATACATTGTAAAACCATGCTTAAAGCAACTGGTTAATTCTTGGGAAATTTTATTACAAAACTAATTTATATTCGTCAAACTTTCTTTCGAAATGTTTCATAATTTGTCAGAATATAATATAAGTTATTTTCGTTGTGTTAAAATATCAAAAATAGTTGGTAAACATTCTCTCTGTTAAATTGGGTCGCAGCGGAGAGACAGTTTGTTTTAACTTATTTAATTAGAGCAGAGAAAAACTTTCAAAACGATCATACTTTGCATCGTAAACTACGACAATATAAATTTTTAAACGATAATAAATTATTCCCAAGTGCGATAAATTATTCATTTTATGATAGAGAAAAAGTTGAAATTTCCCGGAAATATTCTTATTTAAATGAAATCTTTTCATCGCGAAAAGTTCAAACGGGTTCAACGTATTTCTTCTATGGACCCACACCCCCTTTGATAACTCAACATCGTCCCCCGGCTGCCTTTCCCTTCGCCCGAATTGATAATGCACTCTGAATTATTCATAAAACACACTCTAACTGCTGGCAGGGAGGGGAGCGAGCTTAGAGAGTTGTTTTTACACTTTGTAACTATTTAGTTACCTATTATTAACTGTTATAACGTCATAATTTGACACTTTCTAGTATTTAAACTGGTTTAAGAAATACAATCTACCTGTGTGTTCAGACAATAAATGTGGGGCTATAAGCTATAATGTAAAACGTACTATTTCCAAAAATTAAATTTTTCTGTAGAGTCAAAAAAAACTATAACGAATAACAAAAACAAAATAACATTTGCATAAAAATACGACTTCAAATTGAAAAACGACAGTGTTTTAGACATTTAATCTTAAAACCAATAGGACCAGTCGATTCATTAGGATTGAGTTACCCTATCTGCATACCTAACACGATATCGCTCATTTTAGAAATAGTACGTTTTGCATTCTGACCCCACAAATATTATTAAAATTAAAAAATACATTCCTAGTTCCTGTTCGAAAAATATGACAGCACCTCGAAAATAAAGATTAAATCTCTTTTGAAATACAATTTAAAAATAGTCCGCAGCTATTGTGTACAAAATAAAATGAATTACTTTAATATCGACTGTGGAAAGTAAAAAGGACGTAACCTACATTTTTTTCGATAATTAAAATGTATACAACTTGATACACGTTCTTTCAAAAGGATGTAAGCTGCAAATGCCGAATTGGTATCTAAATTTAGCTTTTAATTTGAAAAAAAATTGGAACTCTCAAAATTGCAAAAAGTAAAATAGACCTTAAAAAGGGTTATTCTTAAACAATTTATTGAATTATTATAAGATTATGTCAATTAAACACCAGTTTACAAGTCTTCGTGCATTTCAAGTATGTGTATATTACATAATTTGCCTATGGACCAAAATCATTGCAATAGGTTTTTTGCGCCTCCTGTAAAATTTGGTATGTTTGGGTTACGTCCTTTTTCCTTTCCACAGTGGATATCAAATCTTTGAAAATACGTATTTCAGTTCATCTTAAAATTCTCATGGAAGAAGTTAGTTCTGATTTCTGAGATTCGAGATAAAAAGTTTTGTTAAATCTATCAGTTAAAATAATTTTACCATAATGATGTAGAAAATTATTTGATATTTGATAAATGTTTTTTTGATAAATGCTGTCATAATATTCTCATTATACAATGATGTCACGGACTAAAAAAAAAGTTGTGCATATAACGCTAAAAAACTAACGCCACGGTTTGCAGAAAACTCGAAGTGATCGAATTGTTTTGACTGATATAGCCGAGAGATTCCGGAATTTAACGATGTATTGATAATAAGTCATTAATGAATTTTGATGAATCATTTTTATGATGTATGTACATATACATATTCTTAAATCACGTGTGCAATGGGAAGAAATATTCTAAGCGATTTTTTGATTTTGTTGTATACATTGAATCAAAACGACTTTGTATACATATGTAGATGATATGAATTTTAATGTGTTGTACAGTAGGTAGCAGAATAATTGAAAAGATTTTTAAACGTCGAGGAGTCATTAATATTTTATCAAAACAATTTATATTCAACATTTTCCGAGCTATTCAAATTTATGAGACAAAGAATACAAAGAAAGATGCTCGTCATTCTCAGTGTAGTTGTTTTTTTTATTCTTTTAAATATGTTTCGTGGACCTCTTCCCCCACTATCCTCAGGAACAGTGGCGTACGAATGCGAGTTTGCTTAACAAACTATTTTTTAATTATTGGATTATCATACAACATTTAATTAACATTTAACTATAATTGAGCCATACAAATTCATAGCTTATTTTTAAAACTAAATATATCCCAAATTTAATCATAGTGCGTAAAAAAATAACTATATTTTAGTAATCAATTTAAATTTCTTTTTACGGTAAAAATTATCAAAGTATTCTGTTATACAATTTAAAAAAAAAATGTTTATAACCTAACATTCAAACGATAGTTCTGACGATAGCATGAGCCGAAATAGCTATAAACTGTTTTTTTTAAATTTATTTAGAACCAAATACTTTGATATTTATTTACCGTGCTACAATGGAGTTCTACCAAGTAAATGCCTATCCAATCAATTTAATTTCGCTCACTGAGTTTACATAAAATCAAGCATGTTTCCAAAACTCATGAATAAATAACCGAAAAACCCTCAACAACTAACCTCATAAATTTTTTTGATATCCAGATATCTTCCATGTAGTTACATTCTTTAAATTCATTTAAAAATGACTCGTATTTTTCCGAACAGTAATTGTATATTAAATGGTCATAATATATCGGTCAGAATAAATAGTCATAATTTAAATTAAATTAAAAAAAAGCCTATCCTAACCTAACCAAAACGGTTATAAAATATTCTGAACGTATAATATTTTTATTCTGACCATTTAATTTGTTCTATTTAAAAATTATAGTCATGCATTATAAAATATAATTATGATGCTTTTACGCTGAGTTCAATATAGTTGGTATGTAAAATTAATGCATGTATAAATAAATTTTATTAAACACATTCTTGGATTAATAAACATGAATAAGGGCCATGGGTCAAGGGTATGTCAAAGATAATTGGACATATTTTGACATTGTGACAGTTAGTTATATACTATAGATCGATGTCTTCAATGCAAACTATTTCTTCCTTTATAAGATTCATCAGATTCATCAGAGAATGATAAAATTTTGGTCAATCTGCAAATATTTTGTAATAATAATTTCGTTGAAAATTGATGTCACTACAACCAATTTAATGGTGAGTCAATAATTTAATGCACGGGTGTCAAACCGTTTGACTCATAGTGACCATAGATTAATTCTTGTAAATAGCAAATAAAATATTTAATACAGATAATACAATAAATATAAATATTGTATTGTATATTTTTAAATGAAAAATTAAAAGAAGGTCAGAAAAATCAAGGGATTTTCGACACCGTGTGATAGCAATATAAGAGTGATTGCGATAAATAATAAATGAATTCTTGAGATATTCGTTTAAAACTTTGAATATCATAACTTAAAAAAATGCATACTTATGTTCGTCTTTCTAAAAAATTATTGCCTACAAATAAACGTACTGCTAAAAAATATGCCATAAACTAGTAGTTCTTAAAATTAGGTTATTTTACTCAACGAAGACATTGATATGTGACGAGATTGTTTAGGCCTAAGCTTCCACTACCTCTTTTGTGATGACATCTGGCAGACATTTAAAAGGCTTAGTTCAATTAATTGTATATAGAAAAAATATCATGTAACAACTATAATCGACTGTTTTTATTGTTTATGACCGTAAATGGAAACACAGTTTTTTTTCTTTCTTGCTTTTTGGGACGCGAACCGAACACAACGTGTGTCGGGGCGCCTCCGCTGCTGGGAAGTGGTTCCCGCAGCCTTTAGTTTTTGTTAACTTCACTTGTAGTTTTTTTTGTGGGTTTGTTTATTTGGTCCATATTACATGATATTTTTTCAAGTGTAATAAATCAACTGATGATTTTTAATGGTCACACACAAAAATTATTATATATTTGTAATGAATTGTATAAGGAGTACTAAAAAAATTGAGAATTATTTAAGTATTTACAGCTTACACATAAAAAGAGGTCATTACTTACACTTAGACGGTTAAATTACTCGTTACCTTTTTGTCGAAAAACGAAGATAGACTGCACGTCACTGTTCGGTAACAAAACAAAAAGGAGAAATGATATAAAACGTGACTTCAAAATTTACTGCGAATTTATTTTCGTTTTAAAAGGAAGTGGAATTTGTAAAGAAATAAAATGAAAATAGAGGAAGAGGCAATAAAATGACTCTGAAACATGAAAGGCGCAAGAACAGTTTCATAGTTTAGTACAGACGCAAAACTTTTATCGTTATTGATCAAATTTCATGTGATAAAAATAATAACCGATTTGATGGATAAGATGATGTATTATTTTTAAAGGAATATAAATTAACTCCAAGGCACTAATTTGTTTTAACGTTGCTAATAAAAATTCACGACGGCGATATAAAACAATAAAAAAAATCACGATGGCATTTTCATGACCAATATATTCTGAAATTAATGTAAAGATATCGTGCCAAAATTTAAAATACGTTATTTAAAGCAGTTTTTATTCTTATGCAAATAAATCTTAATGACTTTTAATTTTTTATTGATCATATAATAAAAGCATTATTGTATTGATATTAATTGACATTTTTTTGTTTGTTCGTTCATTTAAAAAAAATATTATTGATTTTATTATTATTATTATTATTAATTGAATTTTTCTGTGGCGAGTAGTGTATCAAATGTCATTCAATCGATTAATCAATGGGAAAAAATTAAATGGTCAGAATTTAAATCAATTTTAGGTCAGAATAAAAATATTATACGGTCAGAATATTTTACCACAATTTTAGTAAGCTTAGGTTAGGTTAGGTTAAGTTTTTTTTAAAATTTCATTTTGATTATGACTTTTTATTCTGACCGGTATATTATGACCATTTAATATAAATTCTGACCAGAAAAATACGAACCTTAATCAATTTCTGTTAGGAGGCATGGGTGTTTGTGGTGTCAAAAAAATCCTTACCATCCATCTTTCCATTCTTAAATAACAGCATAAAGAGAGCGATTAGCTAACCAACAGTTATGACTGCTTTACCTTTTCTATCCCAGTCTTTTGACGACTGAGACATCTTCTGTTGAGATACCTCCATTAGGAGGCCATTTTTTCCACATTGGAAGCATCAACACATCAACAAACAGTGTTCATTATGCGTCAAATACAATTTTTCATTTTTTATATTAGCTGTACTCGTTTTGAAACCCTAACAAGAATGTATACTAAATTATGGAAACAAATTAAATGGTCAGAATTTAAATCAATTTTTTGTCAGAATAAAAACAGAATAAAAATATAAACGGTCAGAATATTTAATAACAATTTTGGTTAATAGGTTAGGTTTGGTTTTTTTTTTAATTTCATCTAAATTAAGATTATTTATTCTGACCGATATATTATGATCATTTAATATAAATTCTGACCAATGTTATTTTAATTCTGACCAGAAAAATACGAGCCCTAAATTATTAACATTTAACAAAATTTCTGTCAAAAAAACAAGTCAATATTGGCATTAAGTGATAAGGTCTGTCTATGAACCAATTTTAATCTGAGGGTATGGTTGCCCGTGATGTATTTAGAACTGTTTTATTCCATACACCCAGTAGAGTGGGTTGGACAGACAATTATACGATAAAAACAACTTTTCGCGATAGGAAATCTTTATATTATTGACTGCAAGTAAAAATATTCATTTTATAAAGATTCTATTAAGAGCTCATTTACTACGCGGCCAAGAAAAATTTCATTTGATGTTCACATGGTGATTTCTTTTTTGTAAATAAAATTTATAGAAATGTATAATAAATATATATTTTTAGAATAATATCAAGTTTAAGATATTATGCGTCGAGCTGTGACACTATTTTTCGTAGCTATGAATATTTTGATATTACTTTTACAATGCTGGCGGTGTGGTTATAGCAAGTTATTCAAAATTTTATAAGATTTTCATTCATCTACAAAATGAAGAAAATTTTACAGCCGGGGAAATAAATTCTAAATGAAAAATCCTTCCAGAGCTTTTGCTGTTTCAACGTAATACATAAAATTGATTCAAAGTAGAAATGCACCATAAAATTATACCGAGACTTTTAAACAAGTTAAGTTAAAAAGAGAAGTTTTTCCATTACATTAACATATTTACGTTTATTATGCACCATTCTAAAATCATGAATAAATCAAAACGAGGAAAGAGATACAGAAAGAAAAATGATGGCTATAAAATTAACATAGACGTTATATATTTTGATATTTTCGTTATTTTTGTCCAGACTGATCGAACAGCGAAAAAGCTGAAAGTTCTTCATAGTGTTGTACTTTGTGCATGCCATTATATAGCTAAAAACCATATTTATTTAATATGAAATGTTCTATTGAACAATTAAATATAATACATCATGTTCAAACACAAAAAAAAACAATTTTCTGCTGACAATCATAAATGTTGATAACTTATTTAAATAAAATTTTATTTTATTATTAATTGACTTTGCATTTACTTGGTCAAAATTCATAATAATAAGGTAAAAATAGCAACGTTATTTCGTCTTTCGCCATCGTCAGAACTATGATTAAAATTATATTACTGGCTCCGAAGAGATACACGATGGCATCATGTTATTCACTCTAAAATCTTAATTCAAATTACAATTATATTATTACACTTATTAAATATGACTAGTGTTTCGAAGAACGATAAGCAATCTGGGGTTTTTTTAAACGTAAATTAAGATAAATTTAACTATTGTTTATAATTGATTACATTACATTAAATTTATTAACTATGACTTTGGTGTTTCGAAAAACAATAAAGCAATATGAATTTTTTCAAGGTAAATTAAGATAAATTACACTGATATTTTTTATATTAGGAAATAATTAATATCTTGAGTTGTTGTGTTTGTGATGTTTCTTATCATCTTAATTAACTCGAATAATATCTTTCACAATTTCAAACATTTTTAGGCTTAGCTCTAATCCAAAATAAATTATATTTACATAATATGTCATGATCTTCATTTGAATAAAAAATGATAAATTATTTCTTAAACTTCTTCTTAGAACTTGAACTAAATCAATCGCTTCATTGAAGAGTATATTTATATTGAACTAAATAAATTTAATGAATCGTCTCTTCTCAAAGTCATTCAGAAGGTCAATCAATACAAACATAAAAATTGCATCACACATCATAATATAAGTCAATTTGTTTTTTGTCAATCTAACGCTGAATTAATGCTTACTAAGAGTCTGTATTTCAAGAGAAAAAATAATTTTATTAATTAATCAATAATGTTTTAGATCTGCCATGTACTCAGACATTTTTACAGCGGAAGAAAATTGACATGTACGTCGGAAAAAAATATTTTTTTAATCTCATTAAATTTGAGATTTTAACGTTGCTTCAATTTGGTTTGAAAATCAGATGCTTTTAGTCTTTTTACGATGAACGAGAAATCATATGAACGGTTAAGGTAATTTTATTTATATCAAATATACCCCTAAGTACATTTCTTAATCTTCTTCTTCTTCTTTGACTATATTCGCTCCCTATGTGGAGAATATGGCCGCCACCTCCATGTTTCCATATCTCCCGTCAATTGCTTTGCTTCTTTCCATGACATACCAGCATCCCTTAGTTTCACCGATTACAAAGCTGTTTACAAACTGTTCTCAAAGCTCAGTATACGGTTTTTCTTGAGTCTTCGTCAGGTGCTATGATTCGCTATCGTAAAGCATTACTGGTAGAATGCAAGCGTATAACAATGATTTTAATCGTGTACAGCTGTGTGTAACAGACAGTACACAGTGAGTTAAATGTGGCTTTAGCCATTCCTAGACGAATGAAAAGTATTGTCGAATATGACAGCATCATCGGCATATTCAAGGTCACACAGCCTCAGACCGGGAGCAACAGCTTCACCTCGATCAGGCGGAATTGACCTGCGAAGTATGAAGTCAAAGATAATAATAATACTAGGAACGTTTCTTAATTCAATATTGAAATGTAACAGATCCGACGAACATTGGTATCCAGCTAAGCTAGCACAAGATATTTCGTAATCGGTCTATTGAATGCTTATTAACAAATCGAATCATATTGTTAGCCATGTTTGTTGTTTATTAAACAATGAATAATTAGAATGTTTACCTTTCGCTTTGATAAATGCCTCAATGCTACCTATAACCTTTTAATAAGCAAACAACTACTTTACTCAAATTTTGTATTCTTTCGAGAGACATACACTATTCATTTTATAATTTCATTTTTTTAATATCTAAGCAGGGAAAGACCATTTTCTCCGATATTGTATAACGACGTCTAACAGATCGACTGTAGTGAAGTATTACAACAGTTAACATATTATTATACGCTCTTGTCTTATACAAACTGTCAAAAGCTACTACAAAAATCATTACGTGCGTATTTCAGACCGTTCAAAATATGCGTATAGATCCAATGAACATGAGAATACGCAGGTGATAGTGCCGCCTGTCAACTGTAGTAAAATTTCACAAATAGACATGTATCTCAAATATTCCCTTAACCTCAGTACATACATTAAACTTACATCAAATGTTTAATGTACAAACTATATTCAATATTAAGAAAAAAACACAATATTCCTTTGTACTTAATTTCCACTTTAATTTATCAAGATCAGGACCGGTTTCGTTTATGGCGAGCATTGTCATCTGATAATAAATACAATTAACAGTGCTATTTATACAAAAACAAATTGACATTTTCAAGAGGTTGTAGTATCATCAGGTATCAGTTGAAAATGCTCGCCATGAGCGAAACCAGTCATGATCGTGATAAATTAAAAAATAAATTAAATATGTAGTCGTAGTCGGAGTCGTCTTTTTTCACGCGACTTCATAGCCCTGATTTTTAGTAATTAAACTGGGCATGTGCTGCCATAAAAAAGAATAATATTTCTATTATTATATTATCAAAGTCCAGCAATGTTATAAAAAAAGCTCCGTAACAATTAATGGGATTAATTATTCGTCATTTTCCTAACCTAATAAGACGTTTAATGATTATTTAATTAAATTCTCGTTTACTTACATTTATCGTCTTATCTTATAAATCGACGCCACTGTGAAGTTTACCTGAAAAAAAATGTATTATTGTTAGTAACAAAAAAAATAATAATTCTCATATTCGTCATGAAATAAAAAAAGTGGTAATTATTCAACAAATTTATATCAAATTAAAATTATGATAAGGCGTTGCATATTGTACAATCCAATTTAAAGTTGAGGGTCTCAATTAAATAGGTCAGGGCCGTATCAGCCCTGCCCCACTTTTCGTGAGATTAAAAATATACAAGATTAATACACAATTTCATATAACTAAAAGACAGCCAACTTTGGTTTCTATTGTTCGCGTCTTAATTTATTTTGAGAATTTCTTCCGTTTTGTGGGTCAGCATTCCGACGGCAAGAATTTTTATTTATTTTATTTGACACAGATTTGAGAATCATCAGAAAACTGGTTTTTGTAATGAGTTAATAATTATTTATCATTTACTTACATCTTTTCAATCAATTCTCATTTCTGACACATTCCAACGGAAGACATTTCAAAAGTTTTTTTAAAAGATGACATAGAAAATGTTTTAAATAATATTGTCACAACTAGAGACTTCAATTCGAGTATCGAATGAGAATACTCGTCCATTTTTCAAGTATTCGATACTCGAGTATTTTTTAAAATACTCGGGTAATACTCGTAATTTATAAATGAAGATTTATTTTCAACGAAAAAATACAAAATTTAAATTAAAATGCATTTTTTTTTTAATTCCCGGGATCACAATAATGGTCCGGGATTGGATACCCTACTTGGGACAAAGGAGCTATGAATGAAAACAATTTGGGGAATATTATCCGAAAGAGTTACAGAGTAATGGCTATTGCAGCTTTGTTTTGGACTAAATGCACTATGTGTAGTAAAAATATCTAAAAGTTCAAAAGTTTCAAAATACGATCTGAGAAATTTTGATCAATATTTAATAAAAGGACTTAAATCTTCATCTAATCAGTTTTACAGTATTTTCCGTTATTTCCATATTGTTGAAAAAGAAACACTGCTGGTCTTGTTGTTAGCATTAAAATGGTGTCCCTTATTTTGGAAAAAAATGCAAATTTAATTGTTTAAATATTTGTTACAAAAACTTGTATAGCCTGATAAGCTTCTTAAGTAAACGCAAACAAAATTACGTTAAAATCATTCTAAGCACGTATGTGAAAGATAGCATAAAAAATTGATTATGTACTTATAAAAATATATTTAAAAAATTCGATTTAAAATTAATTAGACTGTTTCGGTTTTGATAAAATATTCGAATACACAATAAAACGGTGACCATGTGTCGAATTCAAAGTAAACCATCTTTTCTTAGTCTAACCTTCAGGTGATTTAATTCTAAATGTTAACATACATTGTATCATCGTAATAATAATACTGTCATTCTATAACCGCGAGACAAAAAATTCTGGTCAGTTGTAGGTTTCAAAATCCGTTATCACTTAAATAAGTTATAATATACTGATTAATTCTTATATTTACACCGATTCTGAATACTGAGAAAGAATTGTCACCGTATTTGCAAGCTTAATTGGATTATTATATGTTGAAAAAAATTCGTCAAAATGTTATAATTAACTGATTTAAATAAAGGTAAATAAACAATAACCAAAAAATACTTGATGATATGCGAAATAATTATAAAGTTATTTAGTACCTCGATGCTTTATAAATTATTACGTGCACATTTAAAAGTGATGGTTTTATTCTATTTCCATTCTCAGAATACATCAAAATATTTAAAAACCGTAATAAAAACGAAAAGAAAATCTAAAATATATTTAAAATTATAAGTTTTACAAGCACAATGAATTATAGATCATACAGAAAAGGTTGAATGATCATCCTTATATAAGGTTTGAATTTTAAATCATTATTTCTCGATTTTTTAATATTATATAATATTTTCCTCATGCACGTCTATATTA